>JALMGJ010000007.1:52512500-52930000 GCA_023362775.1 Charina bottae
AGCCATGTTCTGTCGTTGGGGGGTATTCTAGTGTGGAGAGTCCTGTCCTGCCTGGATTTTCAGGCAGCGTTGCCTAGTGGTTCCAGTCCTGTATGCCTTGCAGTTCTGGTCCAGTTGCCTAGTGGAACCAGTCCTGTCTGCCTTGCGGTTCCAGTCAAGTTGCCTATGGGAACCAGTCCAGTCTGCCTTCTAGTTTGTCCAGTGAATCCAGTCCAACAGACTCAGTCCAGTGTGTCCTGAGAATCCAGAGGAATCCTGTCCAGTCCTGCCTTGCAGATTCAGTCCAGTAGTATCCTGAGAACCCAGAGAAACCTTGTCAAGAATCCAGCCCAGCCTTACCCTGAGATCCAGTCCAGTATTGTCCTGTGGACCCAGAAGAACCTTATCCAGCCTGCCTTGTAGTCTTCTTGTTCCAGTCTTCAGCCAGCCATATCAAGTACCGGTGTAGCCCCTTCTTCCAGTGATTCAGAAGAATCCAATCAACCTAGCACCTTGATCCAGAACTGTTGTTCTACTTGTTGTTATGAACTCTAGTTGTGCCACTGCATAGCTGCCTACCTCCAAGTGCAACCTGTTGCGAATCTCCAATTGATCCAAGCAATCTTCAGTTGAGTTTATGGACTTAACTTTGTAAATAGTTTCTTATAATAATAAAAACTATTTTCTTAAAGTTCTGGTGGTCTCCTACTCCAAACAGAACAGTTGCTATAGCTGTCGCAGCTCTTCCTAAGGTATCTGACCTATGCAAGAACAATAATTGCAATTTTTACTTTCATTTTAACAGAAAATGCTAACTGATGAAGTTAGCTAGCAAACTAGGTTTATTACAAATATATTTCAATGTTGCAGTATTTTACTGCTATTATAAAGAGTTTTTAATATTTTTTTATATTAGGAGTTTGCCAGCAGTTGCTGGCAAGGCGGGTTACAAGACAACATAAACATAGTTATAAACAACAATCAAAGACCTAATTATAACAAATAAGCGCTAAAATGTTGCCACCTGCTCTGAGCCCTCCAAGAGAGGGCAAGGTAAACATCTAAGTACATTAAATTAAACTGTTCTCTTATCATGCAAATTTTTATCATGCAACGTTTTAAATGCTATGTTATAAATTGGCTTTAATGTTGCCACCTGCTCTGAGCTGTCAGAAGCAGGGCAGGTTAAATGTCTAAATAAATTAAATTAAATTGTCCTACAGGAATCTCAAGCATACTGTCCTCTGCTCACTTACCACATACTATGTTCCTCTGAATTACCATGAGTGGAAGGAACTTCCTGTTTCTATCTTTTTAGATTTTTTTTAAATGCAGATTTTTTTTTAATGAAACGGTCCCCAATTCCTTTTGCCTCATACAGTTCTTTGCCTGGCTGAAGAACTGTTGCAAAATACTTTGAAGATCTTAAAAGTTTGCAGTGGGAAATATGTAGGCTGACCATATTTCCTTGGGGGGGAAATGGGACCCTAACCTACCTATGGCTCGCTGGACAAAGTAGGCATGCGCGCGGGCGCGCTTCGCTGCGGGAACTTTAAAAAATGGGACAAAATGGATATTTTTCTGAAAATGATGGGACAGTCGGGAATTGTTTAAAAACCGGGACTGTCCCGTTCAAAACAGGACGTATGGTCAGCCTAGAAATATGACATCAACCCCTTTAATATGGATGTACTGTAAGCTTTTTGACTACTTAAATGAGTGGCTGCGTGGTATTAAGATGGGAACGCTATATCTATTTTTTACAATTTGTTAGGAACTTGATGGTGGCTTACTAACCAGGCCATCTGCTGAGCACTAAGGCAGATGCAGTCCTATAAGAAGGGTGGGGGGAAGGGGCGGAGGGGGATGGAAATTATTGTTTTGATCATTTTCTTTTAGGAATCTTGAATGTTAGTTCTCCTGATGAAGAAGCTGTGTTAGCAGAGAGGCCAAAATGTTAGGTTTCATCAGAGAATTTAAGGATGCTATAATTAGACAGATCTTTCAATATACAAATTCTATAAAACTCACTCCCCTAGGTTACCAAGGGTGTAGTTTTCCTAATAGGTTCATGACAAGCTTAACAGCTGCCGATAATATAATTGCCATTTGGAACCAGCTTTCTGAGCTGACAGTAAGCCCAGAGATGAGACAAAGAAAGAAGACAAACTTCGTAAGAACAGAACAAAAACAGAGCGAGGCCTTGCTCCTCCCCGGAGGATTTGACTTTAATTAAAGACTTTCCCTATTTTCCTATGCATAAAGTGTTTTTCATCTTGGAAGAACAAAATGTGTGTGCGTGCGTGCGTGCAAGTGCAAGTGCACGTAGCCTTTGTTTACAAAATACACTTGCCCAGATTATGCTCGGGAGGCGTAGCACCTCATTTTCACAAAAGCCCCAGGAGTAGCAGGTGTTTTTGAGCCTTTCTTTGCTTACATCTGGCAAATGTTCGGTGCCAAACCGTAAGACTGCGAGTCAGTTGCCCAGGGTGGTTGCAATGATATCATAGCACGTTGGGCATAGGTGGTTGCCTTGCTGTTACCTGCATTTCTCACAAGGAATATTTGTGGGGCCGTATAAATTGAATTTCCAGTGATCTTAGAGTCTCCCTAGTCTCTTTCACAATTGTCACTAGAAATCTCTCTCTTGTGATTTTTAATGGGATGAGGAGGGAAGAGAGATATAAAGTAGCTGAGGCTGACTATTTAATCCTGGGAAGCAGAAGGTAAGGTGGTTATGATGAAGATTAGTCACAATTGAAAAAAATATGTTCCTGCTATAAGAGAGAACTTTATTACTTGGTCATGATGATTGTAGAAGATTTCTTGGGAAACACGGAAAGGACACAGTTTGCAGGACTAGTTAAAAATGTGGTTATGAAAATTGGAATAGGGCAGAGTTTGTCTGGAGAATCCCATAAAGTGTGTTCAGTATAAGCTTATGAATCAGGAGTTCTTCCATAATGAAATATTCCCGTATAGTTTTATGCAATTCCCAGCTCAATTGGGCTGCCACATGAATCAGACCTATTAGGAGGAATGTAATACAGTGTTTGGTATAGATAGATAGATGCTTTTGATAGATGCTTTTGAACTGTGGTGTTGGAGGAAAATTCTGAGAGTGCCTTGGACTGCAAGAAGATCAAACCAGTCCATACTCCAGGAAATAAAGCCAGACTGCTCGCTTGAGGGAATGATATTAAAGGCAAAACTGAAGTACTTTGGCCACATAATGAGAAGACAGGATACCCTGGAGAAGATGCTGATGCTAGGGAAAGTGGAAGGCCAAAGGAAGAGGGGCCGACCAAGGGCAAGATGGATGGATGATATTCTGGAGGTGACGGACTCAACCATGGGGGAGCTGGGGATGGTGACGGCCGACAGGAAGCTCTGGCGTGAGCTGGTCCCTGAAGTCACGAAGAATCGGAAGCGACTGAACGAATAAACAACAATACAGTGTTTGAAGCTCTGGATGTATGTGGGTGATTCAAAATGCCCTGTTCAAAGTGCTGGCATGGGGACCAAGACCTGAAGGACTTTTATGGATCTGCATGTGGAGACTCCAAGGATGTGAGGGTGAGAGCCAAATTGGTATAGTGGTTAAAGGCACTGGGTCTGAAATCAAGGGACCATCAGTTCTAGTCCTGCCTTAGGCATGAAGCCAGCTGGGTGACTTTGGGCCAGGTCTTCTCTCTCTCAGTCGTAGGGAGAAGGCAAGGGCAAACCACTTCTGAAAAATGTTGCCAAGAAAACTGCAGGGCCTATTCCCTGTGGTCACCAGGAGACAGGGTTGCCTTGAGGGACAATAACAACAACATGCACAAGAAAGTAACGGAGTCACACTGACTTCAGAAGATCCCTCCGCACTGACTTTTCAGGTAGGGGATCAATTACTCTCTGCATGGCAAAGCAGTAAAATGCAAAGTAGTTGCCAGGAGTCAAGGTGACTAGTAGGCAGTAAAAAAAAAAAGATGTGAGGGCACATACCTGTCTCCAGTGATCTACCCTAGCAGTGGGTATATCATCTTAATCAGTTTACTGACTAGCAAATGCTCCCGACATTTCTCACTCACCCCTGTGATGGTGGGGCGCTGCTAGACAGTCAACAACTTTATATTGCTTGCAGAGATGCCCCGTTTCCACCTCAGTGTCCCAACCATTTCTGCTAAGAGTGTTCTTTGCTCTTTCATCGCTCTGTAGTGGCAGTCAGCATTTCCTGCCAGTGAACCACCTAATCTGCTGCCTCTTTGATCTGCCATTTGCCAATTTACTTTGCCATGGGGTCACAGACCTGCATGGAGTTTGGGACTATTCTTAAAGAGCAGTAAAGTACTTTCTGATTCAGCCTTTACAATTAAAGCAGACTGTGATTTCCCACCCCCTCTCTAATCTGGCAAGGAAGCCAATTCTGGTCCTTTCTTCATTCAGACAGTTTTTAGAACTGTGTAGCTCTTTATGCTTCAGAGGAATAAATCAATCGGCCTTGCTTACAAAAGGAGTATTGGACCAACGAATGGAGATAGGAAGCACTACAAAGATCTGCTTCTCTTCCACAGTCTGCTGAGCCTGTGAGATTTCTCTCTGTAGGAAATATTAGACCCTAATTGGGGAAATTTCCTTTGCTGGTACAAAGTGTTGTTTCTCTTTCTTGCTCTTCAGAGGTTGGACCTCATTAAAGATGTCAGGCAGACATCTTTAGGGACTTGCCTCCCCTATATTCCAGTGCAGAGTAGCAGTGTGAATTTTCACAACTACCTTGTCAGTATTCTCAACTCTTAAGGAGATCATGCAGGCTGAGGGGTGAGGGATAAGTTCAGCCTCTGTGCTCTCTGAGTCTTTGGCCTCACATATTTTATTAGTAACTGGAGTGCCAATTAGCAATGCTTGTTCCTGTAATGTTGACACGTGTCCTTTTGGAACTGAACTAACACCATCTCAGTCGCCAATCAAAGCCATTAGATGAGTTGGAAGTGAAAACAGTGACCTCACGGAAGTGTTTTTATCCTGCTTCCAGTCCCCTGAGCCACCCTGTATCCCACTATAGCACTTTCCAATATATGTACTTTCCTCCCTCCCCAGGGTATTCTGACATGACAGAGTTGACACTAGAGACACTTGCGGTTTTGCTCAAAGAAGCAACTGTGACAGGTTCTCTGGGAAGAGGACTGATTCTTGCTTTGTGGTTTGAAGGTCATTCTTCCATGAAACCAGAAGTATGATATGCGGAATGATAGATTTTAAGCACTAGGGGTTTTCTAGGGCTTTCAAAGCTGATACTCTTTTCTTTCATTGTTTATCTTTCAGAAATCATCTCTGCACAGAGTGGAAACTTCAAAGATACACACACACACACACACACACTGTATACACTCTCTCTCTCTCTCTCTCTCTCATCATTTATCTATCTCAATTGATAGCAAAGAGGACTCCTTCATCAGTTTGTGTGTTCCTTCATCAGGATATTGTGCTCCTTCTTATGCAAGTCAGAGGAATGAAATTACTGTCGCTCAATAGCTATCCATGGTTAGAATGCACTAATCCATGCCCATGCATAACACCCCCAAATCTTTAGTTAAACCCAATCAAGAATCCTGTATTTCTGCTCATCTTCCACACATACAAATCAGGATGGAAACCGTAACACAAGCACCTTGATGAGTCTGAGTTACTACATGCTTATGGTGGATAGGAAGAATGCTTTTGCCAGTCATGTATTGTTAAAAGAAAGAGAGTCCTGTAGGTTACACTTGCTAATTGATGAGCAGATTGGCCTCAGGAGTCCAGCCACAAAGTAATGACTGCATAGTGGCTGCCAAGGATGACTCTATAGTATTAATAATCCATGGCCTTCTCTTGTGCTGCTTACTGGAGGCTAATGTGCAGTACAGGTGTCCATAGTAGCTCTATGGCTTTGTATTCCTCTCTTTTCTTTGCCTCCTCACTCAATATTTCGTGATAGCAATTCACCAGTGCAATGTGTTCTCACATGTCATTATCTATCAAATGACTGCATGGCTGCACACTTCCCTTTTCATCTACCTAGGATCATGGCTGATAACTATTACTTCAACTTGTTCTGCTGAATGAACAAATCATGGACTGACTTTTTTCTTGCTGTACTTGTAGGTTCTATCAGATGCTGAAATGGTTCCAAGTTGCAGGAAAGACTGTCACAAGGGCTATTGAGATGAAGATCAAACTTCCAGTAGGTTGATTCCCTCCTCTAGAAGTTATCTGGATCTGTCTTCTCATGTTCCAGAGAAGAAGACTGAAAACATTGCACAAAAGAAATGCTTAAATGTTTCCTTTCTTGCTGGGGATGAAGGAAATCACCTACTTTATATCTGTCTGTATGTCTGTCCATTTGTCTCTGACCAGTTTGTTTGAAAGCTCAATTCAGCTTGAAAAGTGGCACACATAAAAGCTGGCCATATGAGAAGAGCTGTTACTTTGTGTCAGAGAACTATGGAAAATGTAAAAATGCCATTTGTTACACCTTGTAAATGTAGACATGAAATGGGATGCTATGCAATTTTCATAGAATATGAAATTTCACTCTGATTTTATCACTGTGATCCTACAATTAAATATACATGCAATAAATCTGTTATTAATTTTTGTTCAACAGAAGGGTTTTTTTTTACATGATAAAGAAAGGAAATATTTACTAGCTTTGAACTTACCCATCTTCAAATATGGAGAGGAAGTAAAGATGGGGAAAGGAGGCATAAAGGAGTTATAGAGATGGTCTGTTAAGAATAGACAGCCACACATTTTTTTCAAGTCTGAAATTTGCACTAAGTTTGTTCTTCCCCAAGTGTCTATTTGAATCCATTTTGATTCACTTAAATACATTTGCAAGCAGAGAGAGGTTGGCTGTTCCATGAAACTGACCAGAGGCCAAATTGAGCTCCCTTTGATTTCAACAAAAATTGGATCAGATCCTAGACCATTTTTCTCCAGATGTGAAGTATGGGACCTATCTAAAGCCTTTAGCAAGTTAAAGAACTTGGATCCTAAAGAGGCCATTAAATGGCAATTGAAAGAAAGACCTGATGCAACCAAAGTAATGCACCAAACAGGTTCTTTACATTCATTATATACAGTAGAAAACTGTTTTTCCTATTCCTTGTGTTGTTATGAGAGAGTTCCCAGAAGACAGAAATCAATTAACTCTTTTTTTTTTGGCAGTGAGCATGTTAGGTGTTCTTTTAATGGGCATTATTTGTGCTCAATTATACATGAACTCTGTTGTAAGACAAGTGCCATTATCGAAGTTTATTTATTCATGGGACGTCATCTGTAATATACCCCACACCAGTTTTTCTCAAAGTTGAGTATTGATCATTGGCTTTAATCAAATGTACCAGGGGATCCTAAGTATTCAGCCATTGGAGGATTTAGGCATCAGCACATTTTCCTGTTTTTTTGCCAGGCTAAAAGGGGATACTGAGGCTGTGTCAAGCCATACTAAGTGGAGACTTGCATTCTGCACATTAAGATAAGTGGCCCCCCAGCCCCATCTGTGATGAACAATGATTAATCTGCCCAATTTGGCAAGTCATTACGTGAGTATTCTGAAGACCTTTCCTACAATGTCTTTTATAGAAATGTAGCAAGAAGACAGCTTGAGGGACTTGGACTTGTAGCAGATGCCTATTTACCTTGATGATATCGACCTGTCGACTCTGTGTGTCTCCAGGTAAAATGCTCTAAAAGGACCTTAAGTACTTTCAGTTCTAAGCCGAATACAAGTCATGAAGCTTGGTCCAAAACCATCACTTGATCTGGATTTAATTTATAATGGCACCCCCCCCCAGACCTCCCCCCATATCAGTTATTATTTAGATCATTTAATGGGGAGAACGAGGGCTCATTTTCTCCAGCTTTGGAAGCCAAGGTGGCTTGTGATTGGCTTATACCAGGTCAGTGCACACAATCTGCCTTCTAGGAAGTTTCCCTAGTTGGCTGGCTGAGTAACAATTGTGCAACCAGTAGGAAAGCCACATGTGATATGTACAGTAAGCAGTCAGTGGTGGTCAATATTCTCTCACTTTCTGTTTCCCCTGTACACCATATTCTCTTGATTCTGCTCAAAGTACACAGTGTTCATATACTTGGAGACAATCTCTCATCTTCTTTGATACTCTACAATACCCTTCCCCAATCTAAGTTTCCTCCAGATTTATGGATTCCAGAATGATAATCATTCTACATTCTGGAACTGAAGTCCACACAGTTAAGGGCATCCAGATGGGAAGGCTACACTTCTGTAATAACAACTTCAGGTTAAACACTCATGGCTTTTTTTTAGTATAGCGCAACAGCGAGTCTAATACACAGAAAGCAGCAGGTCTAATGCTAGTGGTTGGAACAACTTGACCCTTAACTGGATTTACACATAAACACTCTGTATTGATTTTAATAGGACTTGCTTCCAAGTTAGCCTTTAAAAGTGATTTTCTTAAATACATTTTCAGGTGAAAAGTGGGCAATCCTGCAAAATGGCGTGTTCAATGTGATCAATAATGGGCAAACATCCTACTGCTCCAATCAGAAAAGACTTGGCATTTCTGAGTTTTCTTAAGCAAAATTAGTTTGTTGAGAGTTTTCTCTGAGCTTGTAATGTTGTCATGAGCCTCACTGAATTACTGCCATGGACTTGTCATTCTCTGCACCAGACATAGCAGAAAGCTACTTGGAAATCCATTCTTTGAACTTTTCTAGCCTTCCATTTCCCAGTCTTCCTCAGTCCAGTCTAAAGTGTACTTGAGACTGATATTTTGACTATTTGCCGTGTGGATATTAAGGCACTATGATCATGGCCGTGTTTATGTCTTTGCGAGGTTCACTGAGAACCATCGGACCTGTTTGCTAATCTTTCCAGCTGGCCAATAATGGAATGTGTTGTTCTTCCTTCTCAGGTTTCATGGAGTCCATGCCTCAAACAATAACTGCCCCTCTTCACAATCAGAAAAGCAGTACATGTCCTTATTTGTGAACATTCTTTGTTTTGCAACAAAGGTTGAGGGGAAGCTGTATTGTAAACCGCCCAGAGTTCCCCTTTTCTGGGGGAGATGGGTGGTGGCAAAATTTGAATTATAATAAAAAATAAAATAATAAATAAAATAAAATAAAATAATAAAATAAAATAAAATAAAATAAAATAAAATAAAATAAAATAAAATAATAAAATAAAATAAAATAAAATAAAATAAAATAAAATAAAATAAATAAAATAATAAAATAAAATAAAAATAAAATAAAATAAAATAATAAAATAAAATAAAATAAAATAAAATAAAATAAAATAAATAAATAAAATAAAATAAAATAAAATAAAATAAAATAAAATAAAATAAAATAAAATAATAAAAACATGCATGCATACATACATACAAACAAATGCATAAAAACTCTCAAAGCTTTCCTACTTACCATAGCAGCAATTCTTAATTGCCTTCCAATTTCTTAATACTGGCACGATGGGAATTCTAGCCTTGGACTCCTTTTTCTAACCGTGCCAGCAAGCTGCTACAACATGAGCTGGGAGGTGAAGAAAGTCATTAATCCCCTCCAGTGAGAGCATAGGGCATCCCTTTAAGCACAAGGTGGTGCTTCTTTGCTGCTTCTGATGTGGTCCAACCAAGATCCTACCCTATCTTAGACATTGTCACCATGTCTAAGAATAAGAGATCATTTTAAATGTAGATGCAAGACATGTGTTTCTTATGCATTCAATCACATTAACCTGAAAAGAAACTGTCTAACATAGAAAGTTGTTTAGTCAAAATGGCCTTCTCTTATAGGTCCTATGCAGACATTTGGAGAAGACGTGAAAGCATAAAACATAGCTTGGGAAAGAGATCTTGTATTTAAGCCCTGCCTCAGAATTTGCATATGCACCGGTTTCTCCTTCAATTTTCCTGAGCTGGATAGGAGGGTTTTGCAAGACACCTCTAAATGTAGTTGGCAAAATAAATTTAGACTTTTCATGGTTTTCAGAAACAGCAATTCTGCAGATGCTGGGCTGGGGCTGGAGTGTGTGATCCCTCTGGCCCTCACTCTATGCTTTCTTTAAATGTCACCATAGGGCTGTAGCTTTGTAGCAATCTTGAGTGCATGGAGTTTAATTTTAAAGAATTATTTCAACCAGGTTCTCAAACTAGCAGATTAGTCTGCCAAGCAGTATCAAAATTTATACAGAATCCTTTTCTCTCTCTCTCTTTTAAATTTGAAAATAACTTTTGGACTTTTGCATCTCAATAGTGCTTAAGCCTTATGGATGTCAAGTTTTTTAACTGGGTAGCAATAGAGCAATAGAGTCCAATCCATAACAATGGATATAGTCCAATGCATTAAGACACATACTTTACTCTAAAAACCAGTAAGATTTATGACTGCAGTCCTATACATACTTTTGAATGAAGTGGGATTGATTTTCTCCATGAAAATATGAACTCTGGATAATAATGATCCTTCCTTCCTTCCTTCCTTCCTTCCTTCCTTCCTTCCTTCCTTCCATCCATCCATCCATCCATCCATCCATCCATCCATCCATCCATCCATCCATCCATCCTTTCTTCCTCCACATCTCTTCTTACTTTGAAGAAAATTAATGTGTTAGATTAAGTTTTGGGGACACAAGTTTTCTTTCTCCTTTTTAAAACATTGCACAAAGATGCTAAAAATATTGGCAGGGAAATAGGAATAAGCATAAATTATTTTGCATGTTTCTATTCCAAATACCAGCATATAAATCCTCTCCCAGAAACAATATCCCCTTGGGGCTTGGTTGAGCACTCCTTATCTTCAGGAATGATTTCATAGCCTCCTCCTCCCTCCTGCCCCAGATTTTATCCGTCTTCATCAAGAACATTAGTTGATGAATGGTTGAGAAGTGTAGACATGAAGAAAGGTGCTGGGAGTCATGCTGTCTCCTAGAAACCAGACAGCAAATAGCTTTCAACAACTGTTTCAGATTCCCAAAGTACCCTTCAGCTCAACACTCTCTCAAAATGTAATATGCTTCAACATTACCTGTACTTTTCAGCTGCCCACCAAGACTTGCAAGGCATGGATGAGAAGCCAATGATTTTTCCTGCAGGCCTTCTTGGTAACAACACTTTGAGCAACCATTGTTAGTTTAGCTAAGAGGGGATTGTTTACTCTCTGCAAATATTTTTTTTAGGACTCTATTAGGGCCAAATGGTTTCTCAGAGAGTACTAGCTCCTTCTGGAGACAATGGGAAGTTATCATCATTGGCGATCACTGACAGTTATAATGCTTCCCCCATTAGCCAGCTCTGGAATCCCTGAGTAATCTGCTAACCATGATGAGTTTCGTCAAGAGGTATGACACTCCTTCCATGTCCGATAAAAGAAAAATCACCTTCAAGTTGAACTTGACTCCTAGTGACTTAATGGGCATATCCAGGAAGTTTGCTGGGCAGCACTGCCAATAGGATTTGGCATTGCCTTTTCCTAGGGTATATTTTCAATCTAGTCTACAGCCAAAGTATTTCTTGGTGATCTCTTATCCAAGTACTAATCAGATCTGACCCTGCTCAGCTTTTCAAAATCAATCAAGGTTGGACTGAGATTATATCAGGGCACTTTTAGATCTTACGCAGTTGAATGGAACTGTGACGTTCCAGTCCTTTGATATTGATTTAGAAACTCTCATCACAAGCCATGGTAGGATATGAAAAAGTTCTTTAATCAATACAAGTGAATAGAATTGATGCAATGAGCAGATTGAGCAAAAGCGGGAGCACTCACAACTTTAAACATGCCAGTTCCCACTTACTCCTCACCAACCCCTCCCCTACCGACTCAGTTCCCATAACTCTAAACTGTTACTCCTTTGATGCTCCCAGCTGAACGGCCTTGAAGTCTGGTTCCTGTCTCTCTCCCCGCACATTCCAAGGGCCTGTATTCCTTGCCTATCTCTAACGCCTTGCCAGCATGCTAACTAATTACTGCCCATCTACCTACTAACTACAAACCCCATCTACCTAATAACTACAAACCCCATCTATCCATGGCAGGATGCCATTGCCATCCTGACAGGAACTGTATTCTACAAAATCACATAGCTGTAGTGGCTTCCTACGTTATAGGAAGGCTGTGCATAGTTTGACAATGATTCAGAAGAAGGACTTGGGACCTTGCAGGAATGCAACAATCTCTGCAATCTATTAAAGTAGCACTTTTTTCAGGCTTTCGTGTAACTCTGAAAAAAAGGATGCCCTTGCTTTAAGAAATCCAGAGGCTCCTTTTTCAGGGTTGAAGAGGTTTCATTCTGTGATTTTATCTCCATCCTGCTCAGCCTACATATCTGCAGAGCTCCTAGGGCAGAAAGTTTGAGATTCCACTCTCATCCCACTCTTTCTTTCTTTCTTTCTTTCTTTCTTTCTTTCTTTCTTTCTTTCTTTCTTTCTTTCTTTCTTTCTTTCTTTCTTTCTTTCTTTCTTTCTTTCTTTCTTTCTTTCCTTTTTTTTTAAGAAATGGCTTAACTGCTTAACCCATTATATTATCAGTATGGGGCTGTGCACAACATGGTTGTCCACAATATTTTTATTTATTTTATTTATTTATTTATCTATCAAATTTATCACTGCCCATCTCCCCCCAAGGAGGGACTCTGGGCAGTTTACAATAAAAGCACAATTAATAACAATATAATACAAGTAATATACAACAAATATAAATACATGATAAAAATATAAATATAATGAAGTCCAGATGGTTAAAAGTCCCTATCAATCCGCAGGTGGAGCAGACTATTCTAGGGAGCTAGCCATCCCCAGGAATGCCTATTATCCTTCCCGCCCCAGGTGTGATGGCAAAACCAGGATTTTAATCTGTTACGAAAGTCCAGGAGTGAGGGTCCTGTCTCACCTCTGGGGGATGGATGTTCCAGAGGGCAGGCACTACTGCAGAGAAGGCTTGCCTCCGTGACCCGCCAGGTGGAATTCTCTAACGCAGAGCTTTCCAAACTGTGTGTTGGGACACATTAGTGTGTCAGCTGCAGTGTCTGGGTGTGTCGTGACTGCTGCTGCCTCCGAGCCCTGCCAGGATTCCATGCAGGTCCTAGTGCCTGCCTTGTGCCTTGCTGCCTCCAAACCTGCTATGATTCCGCACAGGTCCTAGTGCCTGCCTTGTGCCCTGCTGTAAGAGTGTGTCGCGAAATGATGCATGTCTAAAAAGTGTGTCACTAACATGAAAAGTTTGGAAAGCTCTGCTCTAACGGATGGGGTACGTAGCACACCTTCTCTGCTTGCCCGGGTGGGACGGGTCGATGTGATGGGGATGAGAGGGTCCCTCAGGTAACCTTGCCCCATGCCATGTAGAGCTTTAAAGGTCATAACCAACACCTTGAATTGGACCCGGAAGCAAACTGGAACCCAGTGCAGCTCGCGCAACAAAGGTGTTACATGTGCCACCCTTGGGGCACCTAAGATTGCCCACACGGCTGCATTGTGGACCAGCTGTAGCTTCCAGATACTCTTCAAGGGTAGCCCTATGTAGAGCGCATTACAGTAGTCTATATGGGAGATAACCAGGGCATGAGTGACCGTTCGAAGGGTCTCTCATTCCAGGAATAATAATAATAATATTATTATTATTATTATTATTATTATTATTATTATTATTATTTATTCAATTTATTCCCCGCCCATCTCCCATACAAGGGACTCTGGGCGGGTTACAATAATCAAAGTTAAAAACGATACAATAAAAAGTCTAAAAAATGCAATATAAATAGATAAAATACAAGATGGGGGACGTAGGGAACGTAGCATAGATAGTGTTGCTACGGGGCTAGCCAACCCCAGGAGGCACTACCGCCTCTGTTGTCCCAGGCCAGGTGGCAGAGCCAGGTCTTGAGGGCCTTCCGAAAGGTCAGGAGGGAGGGGGCCAGTCTCACCTCCGGGGGCAAGATATTCCATAGGGCGGGCGCTATCGCAGAGAAGGCACGCCTCCTGGACCCCGCTAGATGGAATTCTCTTGTTGAGGGGGTCCGAAGCATGCCCTCTCTGCATGCACGGGTGGGGCGGGCCGACGTTATCGGGATGAGACGGTCCCTCAGGTACCCTGGTCCTATGCCATGTAGGGCTTTAAAGGTGATCACCAACACCTTGAATTGGACCCGGAAGCAAACTGGCACCCAATGCAGCTCGCAAAGCAGAGGTGTTACATGGGCCGATCTCCTGGCCCCCATAACTGCTCGCGCCGCCGCATTCTGCACCAGCTGAAGCTTCCGGATACTCTTCAAGGGTAGCCCCATGTAGAGCGCATTACAATAGTCTATACGGGAGATGACAAGGGCGTGAGTGACTGTTCGGAGGGCCTCCTGATCCAGGAAAGGGCGTAACTGGTGCACAACTCGGAGCTGTGCAAAGGCCCTTCTGGCCACGACTGCCACCTGCTCTTCGAGCAGGAGTCCCGAGTCCAGGAGGACCCCCAGATTGCGCACTGGATCCGAGTGAGGTAGTGCAACTCCACCCAGAACCAAAGATGACAACTTCCCGGAACCAGGGGGGCCGTCAATCCACAGCCACTCCGTCTTACCAGGGTTCAGTTGAAGCCTGTTGTTCCCCATCCAGACCCCCACAGCCTCCAGGCACTGAGATAAGGCATTGACCGCATCACTTACTTCACCCGGGATGGAGATGTATAACTGGGTATCATCAGCATATTGGTGATACCTCATCCCGTGGTGACGGATGATCTCGTCCAGCGGCTTCATGTAGATGTTGAATAGGAGAGGAGAGAGAACCGACCCCTGAGGCACCCCACAAGTCAGGGGTCTTGGGTCAGCTCTCTCCTCCCCTATCAACACCGACTGGGAACGGCCCTGGAGGAAGGAGGTGAACCAGCGCAAAACCATGCTGCCCACCCCCAACTCCTCGAGCCGCCCCAAAAGTATACCGTGGTCGACGGTATCGAAAGCCGCTGAGAGATCTAAGAGAGCAAGGATGGACGCACTCCCTCCATCCCGCTCTCGCCAGAGATCATCCATAAGCGCGACCAATGCGGTCTCTGTCCCATATCCCGGCCTGAAACCTGACTGAAAGGGGTCCAGATAATCCGTTTCCTCCAGAATCCTCTGGAGTTATTCCTGTCCTTTCAGTTCTTGACCATTAAGATGGGTGACTGATGGGGGTTTCCTTGCATTTTCATGAAAGATGCATCATGCCCATTCATCCCATGCTTCTTACATTGTTGTTGTTGTTTATTTATTAGATTTAATATAGATTGCTCTGTCAGGCAAAATATCAGAATTGGCCTACCCTTTCCAAAGTCAGTTTCCCCACTACACACACAAATGATGGTGAGATATAATGCCAGGTTAGATAGAAATGTGCACAGCTCAGAATTTTATGATGTTTTGGTAAGATCATAGCAACACTCTAGTTAGGCTGTTACCACTAGATTAGTAAAAGCTTATTAAAGAGAGGAATGGAGTATTTACAGTGGAATTCAAACACCAGATTGCAAAAAGCTTGGGCCCATCCAAATGTTAATATTGCTAAGCGACACGTACTGTTATTGCCATTCAATTCCTTCAAAAGAGACAAACATCTTATTTTAATCAGGCTTTAAAATCTCAGCTTCTCTCTCTTGTTCTCTCTCTCTTTCTCTAAACAAAGTTGTGTGAATACTTTGACAAAGCAAAGAGGAATCTGATACCAGTTTTATAAGATGGGAGAGAGGATGGGATGTCTGGGAGGATGATCTATACGCTCTCAGCAATGATGGCATTTTATCTTGCTGAGCCTATCTCCTCTTTCTGTTTACCCCAAGTTAAGGCTGTAATCCTCTCTTTGTGCTACCACAAGCATTCCCACAGCAACAGATTATGATGTCACTGAGTGAAGATTTATAGTTCTCTAACATCGGCAGAAAGAAAGGACTCCGCTGTGAGATAGGCCAGGCTGAAAATGCTTCCCTGCATTAATTGTCCCTCTGGGAGGAACTTGGTTATGGAGAAGTTATATTTTAACAATCCAACAAATGTGTAGATAAAGTGTGGTTGAATCTGAGAGATTCATCATAGTCTGTAAAAAAGTTATTTATGAATCCAGAAGAAAGATTTCAACACACGTCTCCACAATACCCAGAGTGAATAACAGCCAGCAAAGCCAACTCTAGCCATCAAATCACCTTTATCTCACCCTTGGTGGCCTTAACCATTTTCAATCAAGGGGCAGTAAAACACATTTGATCACCCTTCCACTTGTAAAGAATAGTTGCAGTGCATTAAGTCCCATGGTTATCACTAGACTTATTTCCATGTTCGGGCACATAGAATCGCAATCTCAACCCCCATATGTATTTCATCTGTATTTTATTGCATTGCTATGTCATTTACAGCCTGGTATGTCAATGCTTGGCAATTGCTCTATAGAAAACTTTTTTTAAAAGCACATTTGTTCTTCAACTCTGTCCCCATGTCAGTGATACTATGCCATCTAAGTACATGGATTCTATAAATTTCAACGATGACAGCTTTCAGTGGAATACTTTATATGTAAACATAACTCTCATTGGATTCAAAGAGATTTATTGCCATGTCAATATAGAAAGGGCTGAAGTCATAATTATGACCTGGCCATCAGAAAAGTGTTCAGATGGTTCTCTAGCCCTTGAGCTCATACCTAAAAATAGAAAGGCTCCTGAAATGACTTTTCAGTGGAATTTTGTTAGTTGATGCAGCCAAAGTCCAAAGTGGATGGAACAATGTCCTCCTTTCTCCCAACTATTATTTCTGCTTTTGCTTCTGGCATTCTTTTCTCTCTCTTTCCCAAGCAGTAGATTTCCAGATAATGGATAGATAACTTCCTAGAGGTGTAAATTCATTACTTGACATTAGCGTGTGCTTGACATTAGCCTTAGGCCACATGTGGCCCTTAAGCCACTGGTTCCTACCCATGTGCTAAGAGCATAGGATGGTGGCCTTCAGTGATTCTACAACAGCAGATTGGAAGCACTATTACAAGGACCTGTAGCTTGAATCATGTCAACTGGATTTCTATTTTCTCAGTGGAAACGTTTCACTCCTTATCCAAGGAGCTTCTTCAGTCTGAGCAAGGTTAGTAAGGGAATCCTTCAATATGTTTCTAGGTGGCTGTGTGACCTTACACCTGGGGCTAGGTCATGGTTATTTTGAGATGTTATTTCTAAGAAAAAAAATAACCATGACCTAGCCCCAGGTGTAAGGTCACACAGCCAACTAGAAACATATTGAAGGATTCCCTTACTAACTTTGCTCAGACTGAAGAAGCTCCTTGGATAAGGAGTGAAACGTTTCCACTGAGAAAATAGAAATCCAGTTGACATGATTCAAGCTACAGACAATTCCACCTGGATGACTGAGAACCTTCATAGACACTATTACAAGGGGGGGAAAAGGTAAAGGTTCCCCCCGCACATTTGTGCAGTCATGTCCGACTCTAGGGGCTGGTGCTCATCTACAATTGTTAGCCGAAGAGCCAGCGTTGTCCGAAGACGCTTCCACGGTCATGTGGCCACATGACGCGCGTGGAACGCTGTTACTATCCCACCGAAGTGGTACCTATTCATCTACTTGCATTTGCATGCTTTCGAATTGCTAGGTTGGCAAGAGCTGGGGCGAGTGCGGGAGCTCACTCCACACGCAGGGCTAGGGATTTGAACCTCCGAACTTGCAATCTTCCGATCAACAAGCCTGGCGTCTTACCCGCTGAGCCACCACGCAACCAGTCTGCAGACTTCATTGCCCATGATGGTTGCTACAGTGCACACATCTGGATTCTGGAAACTGTGCTTAAACACTTCTCCCAATACACCCTAACACAGAAAATGTTGTAGGTTAAATCCCACAGCTTTTCAAAAAAAGTTTGTTTGATCATTGTTTGGGGAGCTTACAGCATGTCTGGTCATTACACTTTGATTTATTACTGGTTTCAGAAATAATGGACATTTCTACAGCGACTAGCTTCTATTTGGTTGAAACCATTTATCAGAGTTCTCCTGAGACATAGATAGGGTATAAATGAGTCTGGACAGAATTTCAAAGACTTATCTGAGGGATCTCCAGATCAAAAAACAGCATACTGTAATATAAAAGAAATAAAATAAAATGCACAAAATAGATTCTAATAGATTCTTCTATGTATATTTTACATGTATACATCACATCTTAATTTTATTCTTTTTCTGATTCTTTATTCATTTACTTCGATTCAAGTTCAGTAAACTTGGAGTTATGGTTAACTCAAGGTTCCTGTCATAAACAGATACAGGATGAAGTAAATTCCTGCCATTATTTTACTATTGTGGCCAGATGCTGATTTTTAATCGGTTCCATATTTTAAACTGAGGAAAGGTTGAAGGGCAGCATGAATGTTTCTCTTTATTCCCCTTCATCACTCCCTATATCTTTTTTGCTTTTGCATTGTCATTTGGATTTCAAAACTCACCAGGACCTAATTGCACTGGTTCAGGAGAGTCCCATATGCTAGTCTGAGTGAACGTTAGTTATACATTTTTTAATATGAAGTGGAAAATTTTTATTTATTTTATTTATTTTCTATCCCACCTTTATTATTATTATTTTTTATAAATAACTCAAGGCAGTGAACATACCAAATACTCCTTCTTCCTCCTATTTTCCCCACAACAACAACCCTGTGAGGTGAGTTGGGCTGAGAGAGAGGGACTGGCCCAAGGTCACCCAGCTGGCTTTCTTGCCTAAGGCGGAACTAGGACTCTCAGTCTCCTGGTTTGCCATTGGCTCCTTCCTAGGGCTGAGAGAGTGTGGTTGGCCCAAAGTCACGCAGCTGGCTTTCTTGCCTAAGGCGGGACTAGAACTCTCAGTCTCCTGGTTTGCCATTGGCTCCTTCCTAGGGCTGAGAGACAATGATTGGCCCAAAGTCACGCAGCTGGCTTTCTTGCCTAAGGCAGGACTAGAACTCTCAGTCTCCTGGTTTGCCATTGGCTCCTTCCTAGGGCTGAGAGACAATGATTGGCCCAAGGTCACCCAGCTGGCTTTCATGCCTAAGGCGGGACTAGAACTCTCAGTCTCCTGGTTTCTAGCCCTTTGCCTTAACCACTAGACCAAACTGGCTCTCCAGTTTGCAAAAATAATAGCTCTCAGTGCAGAAACCACTGCTACTGAGGAAGGATTAGTGGAACATTGGAACTTGGGACCATAGGTTAAGCACCCTTGCTTCAGAGCAAGGGGGGGGGGACTTGTGGCTTTCCAGATGTGACGGAACCACGGCAATCAGTATCATCAGCCATATTGCCTGAGGTTGCTAGGCATAGTTCAGAAATGTTTCGAAGGCCACAATCCTCCCATTGCCTCTTTAGAAATCATTGGCCTCAACATTAGAGGCTTTTGTTTTCCTCCTCCCTCTTGGCTCTCATTGACCCCTGCTCTTCTCTCCCTTTTGCAATTCTGCAGAATTTCTGTTTTCCTCTCGGCAGAGGCTGTCTGTGAACTAAGGTACCCCTGCAATATGGCTCACAGTTATAGTTACAACAGTGACTCATAGTTCCTGCTGTGATTGATAGACTGAGTACACCCCCTCTTCGTTCCCAAGCCCTCCTGTCCCCTGGTTGCTGTTCTCCCTACACCTGCTTGCCAAAGGCATACTCTGAAATCGTGTCAGCCACATCCTGTTGCACCTTTGAAATCACTGGTAACAGGGATTAGGTTCCAAAATGCAATCCTTCTGATGGAGCATCTGAAAAGAAAACAGTGACTGCTCCAGAAAACACCTGCAAGCGATTTATTATATCACCCGAGGTGACAGATACTTGAGGCCTTTGCCTTGAGCGCTAGTCCTTTTCAATCCATCACAGGTTTCACCTTGCAGGGACAGATCTAACAGGCAATTAAAAAAAATCATTTTACCCTCCAGATTCTTTCATGACCCAATCTGCAAAAATGTAAGTCCTCTGACTCCATTGGTACACAACGGGCAAGTTGCAGTATAACAATCAAAGCTCATTTAGAAAAGAAAGGGTTCAGTCTAGGCCCAGATAGGGTATCCTTGTTCATTGCAAAATTAAACACTGAGATAAAAGAGGTGAATAAAGGAAGAGGCTTGGGAGGCTGTCCATGAAATAATTTATATTTTTTGCAGGCATTCTGCAGCAACAAGGCATACAATGATTTTTTTAAAAACATGGTCTGTAAGCAGTTTACTACCCAGCAGAGTTCACCCAAAGAGGCAGAAATTAAAAAAATTGATAGAAGTAGGTTTTCCCCCCGATTTTTCACTGTCTTTGCCACGCTCAGAAGAGTATGTAGAAATCTCAGTTGTGTACGAATGGAGCAGCAGGGTTGTACTGTGTTTTGTGGATGTGACTGCCAGTTTGGTCTAGTGGTTAAGGCAACAGGCTAGAAACCAGGAGACTGAGAGTTCTAGTCCCGCCTTAGGCATGAAAGCCGGCTGGGTGACCTTGGGCCAATCACTGTCTCTCAGCCCTAGGAAGGAGCCAATGGCAAACCAGGAGACTGAGAGTTCTAGTCCCGCCTTAGGCATGAAAGCCGGCTGGGTAACCTTGGGCCAGTCGCTCTCTCTCAGCCCAACTCACCTCACAGGGTTGTTGTTGTGGGGAAAATAGGAGGAGGAAGAAGTATTAGGTATGTTCGCCGCCTTGAGTTATTTATAAAAATAATAAAGGCGGGATAGAAAATTAAATAAATAAATAAATAAACAAATAAACATAAATGAATTTAACTCCCCAGTTCAAGGTTGTCACACTGGGGGCTTTGGCCTGGCCCGGTGCAGCGGTTGTCTCTGGATGCTGCTGGGCGCACCTTGTGCACGTCCTCACAGGAGGAGGTGCTGGGTCTCAGCAGGACAAGGTTACATGGGCTGCAACAGGCCATTTGTGTAAACGTCCATCTTGCCCAAAGCCAGAATGTGGTTGGCGTGATCTTAGTGTTTTCTGGGACCATCATGTTTGCTAAAATACTGCTTCACACATGGGCAGGGGCTGGGGGTACGTGTAAAAGAATAAGTAAGATGGCAGGTGCAACTGCACGATCAAAGTCTTTTTTTTTTTACATCAGATATGTCTTTGTGATATGTGTGATGCACATCAGAAAGGATGGAACTCTGATCACGTGGTTGTGCCCACCATCTTGACTCTTTTGAGCCTCTTTGCGTGCCCCCCAGCTTTGCATATTGTGTGAACCATGCCTATTGTGGTTTCTTCAGTAACCCAGGGTTGAGCAAGCTCAGTATAAGGTGTGAACCCAGTCATTGGGTAGGCACACTTACAGTTAAATATCCTCTGAGGCAAAAGATTTATATGATCTGAAAAGAAACCAGAGTATACTCAACTTCAGATTAAAAAGCTAAATAATCTTATGCTTGTAATATTATTCTCAATATTCTAAGCAATTTAAATAATAGAATGCTAATAATTATAAGAGAGACAGTTTGGCATAGAGGTTAAGCCATCAGGCTAGAAACGAGGAGACCGGGAGTTCTAGTCCTGCCTTAGGCACGAAGCCAGCTGGGTGACCTTGGGCCAGTCACTTTCTCTCAGCCCTAGGAAGGAGGCAATGGCAAACCACTTCTGAAAATCCTTGCCAAGAAAACTGCAGGGACTTGTCCAGCAGTCTCCGAGAATCAGACACAATTGAATGGATTAAAATTATTATTATTATTATTATTATTATTATTATTCAAACATCAATGTATGGAAACAGCACAATGTACTGAGATTTATAACATAATAAAAAGGAAATAATAATAATAAATAATAATAAAAAGTATCCTCTGAGGCAGCCTCTCTCTATTTATTTATTTTTATTTTTATTTATTAAACAAATTATATATACGTCTTCAGACATTAAAGTCATTGAAAAGTAAGTCCATTCAAACAGTTGTGCCATTTACTGGGATTACATTAAAAAAATAGGGCTTTTGCGGTTGCGGTACCCATTTTGCAGAGCCCCTTCCCCATTTCTACTTAGTTACCCCCAACAAATTAACAAAAAAAAGCACCCTGTTTGTTTGTACCAAGTCCTGCTGAGTGTACAAGGTTGCTTTGTAAGTGTTATTATCTGAGCTAGCTTCATCTTTTTCCTGTGATGTGCAGCTTTACCTTGTTTATTATTTGCCTGCAGCATTTTGTTTTTGGGTTGCAAAGGTGATAGATTCATTTTATAAATAATAATAAAAAAAACATCAATGGATGTGTGTGCCCTCTCACAGCATGGCCCCTCTCCATTTTTGTCAGTAGCGTGTTAATTTTATCTCGCCGGCTGCTTTTTGACAAAAAGAGCTGTAGGTTCACCAGCCAAACCCTGCATCATGGAGCAAAGCCTGCTCTAATAGCAGGATAGGCATTTGAGCAAAGGGCCATCAGACTGGACTAGCCTGGGGGTTGGCTGTGCCCAGAATGACAGGGCACTGCAGAGCTGCTCGGTTAATGTTTGTTCCTAATTAATTAGAATTTAAGAGAGGCTTGAAATTCTGCCATGCTTGGAGCAGCATCTGGCTGAAGGCCAGCCATGCCCACGAGCTGCAGAAGGCGCTTGGCTCGGTGGGAAGCCAAAGGATCCAGTCACAAACATGATCTTCTCCCACCGCCTACAATTTTGTCTGGAAAAAGAATTTTTCTTCACCTGTGGCTGGGAAAAACAGTTGGCAGAGGGCTGGTGAAGAGGAGCCATTGTGCAAAGAGGTACAGAAACAGGCTGGATGAACTCTTGCTGGAGACTCACGTGGCTTGTGTGCATCATGCCAGCCTGCAGCAGAGGGGCAATGTGGCTTCTGCCTTGGAGGTTCAAGATGGAAGTGTTTGTTTTCCCTGATTAGCCACCTGGTGGAGAGTAAAACAGGCATTTTCGAGGGTCAGGGTCATCCTTGCAATTGTGTTCAGCTCTGGGGCAAAGAGTTACAATTTTTTTTTTCCAATAAGAATTTTATTAAATTTGAAACAAAGATAAAAACTACAAGAAAGCAAGAAACTACAAAAAGGAAAAAAAAAGGGAAAAATAAAAGAGTGTAGAACACAAGAAAAAAGAATTTTAACGATTACATACAAAGGTGACTTCTGACTTTCAACAGCAAGAATATACAGCAATTTCCATAATCAATTCCTTACTCTATATCAAACCAAGAATCCATTATTTCTATAAATCCTTCCATTAGCACATATACAAATCACTAATGCAATTGCTCCTTACACACACACACACACACACACACACACACACACACACACACACACAAACACATATAATGTATATAAGTTTCTAAATCGGCTTCCCTCCCCACTAACACAACATTTATTTAATTATTTCCTTCCTGCTACTATTCTATATATTTCTGTCCACTATAATAAAAACCAAAATATAGAAACGGATAAATTGTCTGCTTTTATAATTACAACAGTCTTAACCCTATTAAACCTAAAAGACCAAGCAATTGTTATTATATCTTATAGATATAAGAAAGAGTTACAATTTTTGAGGGTGCTGCAAGCAAGGTAAAGTCTCCTTCAGGTTGAGCTCAATTATGGCTGACTTGATCCATTTTTCCTGGCAGTTCCATGGAAATGGTTTGCCTTTGTCTTCTCTGGAATGCTTTCTCAACTTCCAATTCTGGCTTATAGCCCTGGGAATTTCTGATCTCCCATCTGAATATTAACCAAGTCCAATTCTGCTTAACTTTTTTGAGATCAGCCAATGCTAGTTAGCTGGTATCACTTGCTGTAATCAGTGGCTATCTGTGAAATAATAATTAATGCCCAAAGTGACATTTCATGACTATATAACATACACACAAATTTTGAGTAAGTTGGGCTGAAAGAAAGCGATTTCCCTAAGATTGTCTTGTAAGTTTCTTAGGAAGGCGTCCTTTGACTTGCATGGAGAAATTGTGGTGGTGAACTCTTATCCCCACTATCCTTGACTATTGGCAATATTGGCTGGGGATGCTGGGAGATGAAGTCCAACATTTCAAATATAATTGGTTTCCTGTCCCTATCTTATACCCAGTAACACCATCTAGCTAAGCAATATCCAAAAACAAAAACAGAACAACACCATCAAGCATTATCTCTTCAGGGTTTCAGCCAAGAGCCTTTATCAGACCTACTTGGAAATATCAGGCACTGAATCTACTTGCATCATCCCTTCCACTATTTAGGTGGCTTTCAGAGCTATGTCTTCCGAGTCTACTGATCCAGTCCTGTTCTTTATTTCTGACATCCTATTTGTTCTTAAGTTTTACAAAGGGACAGGGTGCTCCTTTGCCTCAATCAAGAGGACTGTTTTCCATGAAGCCACAATTCAATGAACATGGGGTTAAACATGGGGGACCATCTTGGAATTCAAGAGCTGGGAAGTAAAAAATAATTCTGGAAGCAAGCAGTGGGAAACCATTTTCATAACATTGCCATAAATACTGCACTGATGCACTCACCAGGAGTTAAACTCAATGCAAAACCATCTTTGTTTTTCTACTTGAACCATAAAAAAACTTAGTAGTCAGTCCTAGTACTAGAATTATGTGGTAAAAGACAAGGAGACTTTAGTAAAACCCACAAGCTTCCCCCATAATTTTTGACAAACAATATCCCCACTAAAACCTTCACAAGGAGTAAGGGCAAGCCACCAAATTGGTCAATAAACATCTAGTCTAGAGTCAAGAACAATGTCTTGCTTATATTCTGTACATTCTTTTGCACATAACTTCCTTCCTTCCTTTCCTTTTATTAAACAGAGATTTTGGTTTCATCCTGAGTTAGATCCTAAGGAAAAATCAAATAATTCTGAGAGTAAGGAACGGCAAAGGTACAACTGGAATGAACTGCTGGGAAAATGAATTGTGTTTGTACTGCAAGTCAAGAGAGAATTAATTGGATGACTATTGATGAAAGAGAAAGCTCCATGCTCAAAGCCAGACATCTAGGCAATGACCTCTTGTCCAGAGGGAGAAATTGGAAAGTTGTAGAAGGAACTTAGGTGGAGGCAGATGGAAAATGAGGAATATGGGCAGATTGTGGATTTGCACAGCAGCTGGGTGACCATGTGTATAGGACTCACAGCTCGGATGGTGTTAGCAGCTACCACACTTTGCCAATTGGCAGTACAAAGTCTGGCAAGGATATGTTTGGTCTATTTTCTTCTTGACTCTGTCAAACCAGAGGTTGTTTGTAGGAACTCCATAAACTATCTTAGGCATGTTCTTTGTGTTACTATTCTAGGAAGGAAAAAAATAAAATTCAACAATTGCTTTTGCCAATGAACACATTATTCTGGTCAATTAGATGTTGAGAAGGAGAAGGAGATGAGACAGCAGCATATCATCCAAACATATCCAACATACTGTATGCTACATCATAGATTATGCTACATCATTGTGTAAAGGTTGCACTCAGGTACTTGCTTTTTACAGTATAAAGCAGTATTGTACAAACTTCTTGAAATGGTGTGCAGTAACTGTTTCAGTCAGGGACAATGTGCCCTCAGCATGCTTACTCTCAAGGCAAACTTGAATCATCTCAAGTTGATGGCAGTAATGCATGCTAAACCATTCACAAGACCAGGCAGAGGCCATGTTGCATAACTAGATATGCTTAGTGGGAACATGTGAGACTTACAGTCCCAACACCATCTGTACTGCAGTATATCAAATGGGGAAGGTTGCTGTCGAAGAAATCAGATGAATGATGATTCCCATGATGTGCTGATTAAGTCAGAATCGACAGCTAAAAAATAAATCACAGCTAAGACCAAAACTTAGCGGGGGGGGGGGGGGAAGGAAGATGGTAGATGTAGTGTCATGATCCAAATCCTTGTACATACATGTAGAAGGCAGCAGAGCTTGGATTGCGACATCCTGTCCACTGCCTTGCCCTTTTGACTGCCCCTGTGTGGGTTGCTGATAAGAGAATTTGGCCTCAAGCCTTTTTTTAGGCCCTAGAGCCTAAAAAATTCCCATGCTGGCTGGGGAATTCTGGGAGTTGAAGTCCACACAACTTAAACTTGCTAAGGTTGAGAAACACTGCCATAGAACCTACACAAATGGCACATGACTACTTTTCAGCCTCATACACCCCAGACTTCTGTATTTTTCCTACCAGTTCTTATTCAATATATGAAAGAAAAAATACTTTTGACATTCTTTCAAAGGAGAAGAGCATTTTGAAGAGAGCTGTCATGGCTAGAGAGTAATATTCTTGCACTTACTTAGTGACGAGGGGTGTCTGTGAATGTGCTGCTTTTCACTGTCCAGTTATTTCTCCAGTGGTCTGTACTTTCCTTGGTTTCTCACATTTCAGATCAATTGAATGCCGTTCACTTAATGCAGAAAGCCATAAATTATGGAATTTCTCCCACTGGGCTTTTACGGTCATAGTACAATTCTCACCCTGACCGGAAATCTGCCTTTGGGAACGGGAGAATTTCCCAGAGAAATTAGGAGAAATCATTCACCAGATTTTTCTGGCAACAAATCTGGTGGAGAATTTCCAATGGAAAAGAATGTTTGTGCTTAGTTTGAAGTTTTCAAAAGAGAAGCTTCTTCCATCAAATGAGATAAGAAAACATATGTTTGGATTTAGTAATATATTTTATGTAGGGAGATGACACTGCTTTACAGTCCAATGTCTGGGTCATCCATTTTTTTAAAGTGTTTCTCAGGCACCTAGAAATAATCTAAAATATATGGTTCTCACAGCTGAAAGCTTGACATTTATCCTAAGCAAAAACTTCCTCTTCTCTCCAATATACCAAAACAGGGCTTGACTGAGGAACAAAGACTTATTTTTTAAAAAGAAATCAGAGTTATTAAACAGTTTATGCCTCCTAAATATACTAAAGTGCTGAGTGTTTTTTTTCCTTCCTCTTTCTATAGTTCATTGAATTGTTAATAATCATGTTGTCATTCTCTGAAGACTTGGCACCAGAACTTTATTTTTTCCTCATAGAAGCTGCTGTAAGCATCTGATTACAGAAACTGTCATTATATCAGAAAGTTACAGCATTGAGTTCAGTTAAGTAAAGGTTTATTTTACATTTTAAAAGTCAGTGTGCACAGATGACTAAACTTCTTTCAGAACTGTGCTGCATGCTCTTGTCAAATAATTAGAAAAAAAATGATTTCAGACAAATATTTACTTTTTCTTTTCAAAAATGAGTTGCCCTTTTCCTTATATGAAAAATAATCTCTCCTTTTTCCCTCTCTCTCACCCTCTCAATCCCCTCTCAATATCTCCTGTGATATGCTGTGAGAGGCTGTTGCATGTATACACTGAGCATCATTCTTGTAATTATTTTCACTTCACAGAGTATTGCTGCAATCACGTAACATACAGGAAAATGTATGTAAATAATGGTGCTCATGTGCCATAGTTACCCATGTGCTGTTCTGCCCAGGAACAGTCATAAGATTTTATATCTATCTATCATCTATCTATCTATCTATCTATCTATCTATCTATCTATCTATCTATCTTCCTTCCTTCCTTCCTTCCTTCCTTCCTTCCTTCCTTCCTTCCTTCCTTCCTTCCTTCCATCCATCCATCCATCCATCCATCCATCCATCCATCCATTCCAGGTTCTCTTGTCTCGTCCATCTATGGTTTGTTCCAGTAGCCCATTTATCGTCAGATTGTCCTGGTTCCCCAACATCTGATGCAGACCTTGTTAATCTGGGCGATGTCCGAGCCGGCATGACTCTCTTAATTCATGTCACTCTCATATTTGAGGTAGGCAGGTGAATGGATCGCTATTTGTTGTTAAGGATTAGGCCTGGTATGAGGGAACTGTGGCCCTTTGTATGTTGTGGAACTACAATTCCCAGGTAGCTTCAGTTAGTCTGGCCAATGGTGGAGATGTTGGAATTGTAACTCGGCAACTTCTTGATGGCCACACTTTTGATTTAATCTGTTATAAATTGAACTTTCTCAACCAATGGCAGAAAATGTGGATGGAGGAGAAAAGCTGGTGGTTTTGAAGCACAGGCAATGCATATGTATCTTATTGCACTGTATAGCCACCGATGAACAAACAAGAGGTTACCTTTCTTTTTCCTTTTAATTGACATGCACGTAACAAATAAAACTTTGTCTCTCACTAGTTCACCATTTTGGCATAGCCACAGACCATGAGTCCAGTGTCCTTTAAAATATCAGGCACTGGTATAATTAATATGAGCAAAGATGGTAACTCTTAAGTTCAAGTGCAGTGAGACAATGTCATTCCAACAGCTGTTGTGTCCTATCTGACCCAGGATAGCCAGAAATCCTCCAAGAGTTGTTCTGCTTTTTTAAAACAATCATCCAATTTTTTGTATACATTTTAAAGAGAAGAGGCAGGTTAGGTTTTCCAACCTAAAATAGGAGGCAGAGGTTTTATTTCCTACAAAGGAGTCCATTGGCACAGTGTAGAACTTGCATTCAAGTCAGGTGTTTATAGGGTTGCAATTTTATCTACAATTTATTTGGCAATAAAACTTGTTGAATTCTACAGCAAGATTTACTTTTGAATATAGCAATAGATTCTATTTTTTAAAAAATTGAGTCATTGGTTATATTATTTGGTATTTTTTATTATAAGCTGTTTTCTAGCCCCTAGAGCTGTGAATTGAATCAGACACTACTTTATCGTGTTCTTAATGAGTGTGCAACAGCAGTTCAGCTTCTATATCATTTAAAAAATGTTATCTATCTATAGGACTGGTGTAAAAAGGTTTAATGATATTCTTAAATTATACTGCTGTTTCCTATTGCAGTGTTTCTTAACCTTGGCAACTTTAAGATGTGTGGATTTCAAGTCCCAGAATTCCCCAGCCAGCATGAATCTTGAAAAAATAGAATCAGGTAGGGCAGGTACCTTAGAGAGTACCAGAATAATCATCCACAGACACCATACCGCACAGCTTACTTTAATACGGGAAACAGAATGCAGAAACATATTTAAGGGAACCTTTTTTTAAAAAAAAGATACATTGTTTAAGCATTAGCATGTAAATGTAAATGCTTCTAGAGATGTTTTTGGACTTGTTCAGAAGAAAAACTACTGTGTGTGCCTGTAAATTGCTCTTACTAGTTCCTGGAATGACAGTAAAGCATCAGGTCAAATCACTCATCTGTTCAGTTTTTGTAGCCCAATTCTCAGAAGTGCCAGCTGCAAACTAATTAATAGAGCACAATCTTTCTATTCAATAGGTTACTCTGGATTAAACTAATTTTATAAAGGTGTTACCATAGATTAATGTGACTAACACTGCACAGGTAACAGCAAGCAGGGGTACACAACCTTTTGGGCCCCGATCTCATACCTGACTTTTGAGTAGCATGCCCCATATTGCACTCCAGAATTGGGCAAGGCTAGGACAAATGCTAATTATTTAAATTATATGCAGTTCATATCTAATTCACTAATTAGACATTAGATCTAATTAACAGTTAATATCAGACCTCTTTGGAGCACAATGTCCAGTTCTGGGTACCACAGTTCAAAAAGGACAGTGACAAATTGGAGCAAGTTCAGAGGAGGGCTGCCAAGTTGATGAAGGGTTTAGAAACCAGGCCTATGAGGAATGGTTAAAGGATATGAGTAAGTTTAGCCTACAGACAAGACAACTGAGAGGAGATATGATAGCAGTTTTCAAATATGCAAAGAGTTTTCACACAGAAGAGGGGATAGACATATTCTCTATTGCCCCAGACAGTAGTGGGACCAGTGGGTTAAAACTGCAAGGAAGGAAGATCAGACTTGACATCAAGAAGAACCTCTTGAAGGTTTGAGCTGTCAATCATTGCCATGTGAAGAGACTTATTTATTTATTTATCAATCAATCAATCAATCAATCACATTTATATAGTTATAAATATAGTTTAGTTCATTAGAGGTCTTTGAGCATAAGCTGAATGGTAATCTGTTAGAGATGCTCTAGTGGGTCTTGTACCAAGCAAAATATTGAACTAAATAACCTATATAGTCCCTTGCAACTCTGTGATTATAACCATGTGTTAAATATTTTTCCTTAAATCACACTATGTAGAACACACACCCTTGTTGTATGGAAATCTATAGCCAAGTTCAGATGCTTCTTAGTTTCTATGCAAGAGTTCATGGGAGTTTGTCTGAAGAGCTGAAATGTTGTTCAAATCACTTGGAGGTAATAGTTCCATGAACAGATAGAACATGATAGATTAACATGTGATCACAGTCATTTGTGTTATCAGGGCTCTTTTGAGCTGCTCAGTCATGTTAATATGTCTTCATATCTTTTCATAGGGCAATACAGATTTCATTTACACTAGAAAGATGGATGGAAGGAAAGAAGATTCTTGCTATCACTCTATAATTTTGAAACTTTAACCGCTCAACATATAAAGAAAGCAGGAAGCAGGAAGCAGATCAGAAATAATTTTTACCCAATTATCAGAAATAAGTTTTATGCAAGTTTCAGGAATTTTGTTGCTTGGAACTTCCTCAGGGGTAAGATTGTTTAGCCCCCATAAGCAGCAACAGAAACAGAAAGAATAGATACAAAAAAGGAACAGAAAAAATACATACAAAAAGATTAATTATCTTAAGAGGAAACTGTGACTTTTTTACTCTTTGCAAAATAAAAGAGCAGACTATGGATGTCATGAAGCTTTTATTTTACAAATTGCTGAAAAGAATATCTAAATTCTTTTAAAACTTTATATTCAAGTTTCCAATTTTGAGACTCCTGCATAAACTTCCCCAATGAAACCAGATATTTGGGTTGGATTTTAAAATAACTTATTTACGTTACTGTTTCTAGTTCCAGTGTGAATTTATCTAGCACAAAGCCCACTGAGATGTGTCGAAGCTGTGCACTGCATGACAATTTATGGGTTATTTCTTTTGGTGCTGGAATTTCAAAGACGATAGTAGTCTTAAGTTGATTTTCCTTCAATGACTGTAGAAAACAAACAAACAAACAAAAAACAACCTTGAATGCAAAGTTAATGAATAATAGCACTGGCTGAAGATGAGTGCTTTCCCCTCTGCCAAATTTTATTTCATTTATAATATTTCTAACTTCTCCAATCCCTAAGGCAGAGCTTTCCAAACTTTTCATGTTGGTGACACACTTTTTAGACATGCATCATTTCACGACACACTCTTACAGCAGGGTACAAGGCAGGCACTAGGACCTGCGCGGAATCATGGCAGGGCTTGGAGGCAGCAGCAGCCGCGACACACCCAGACACTGCAGCCGACACACTAACGTGTCCCGACACACAGTTTGGAAAGCTCTGCCCTAAGGACTCGTTAAAAGCTCTATAACAGAGAAAATTACAGTACTGGTAAACGGGCTTTGCAGGTTTTGAGAGTCAAAAGCCTGTAGGGTCTAGTTGACATAGACATGACAGTCAGATAAAAACAAAGAAGTATTTCCTTTATAACAGATGTCTCTATTCTTTCATCTTCAGAATTTCTGAAATGTAGTTCTGTTTGCAGTCATTTATCTGAGATATTGGTACATCTTTCCCGGAACCTAAGGCTTTACCTGCAAACTAGATGGAATCCAGATGTTTCATATACAATTTCTCTAAAAAGCAAACAGAACCACAACTCTAAGTATCATATAAACTAAAGCAAACTGCATAGCACTTTAACAAAATGGCATTAAACATTCAGCTAATACCCAGAGAAAGAAAGAGATTTGTGTGTAAATATTAAGCACCATTTACCAGGAGAATTGAATGGCTAAATCTTCAAATATTGTATTCAGTATTTATGTCTCCCCTGAGCCATAACTCATCTTGTTTAGTCTGAGACTATAAAATTCATTGCTGCAGAGTCTAGATACAGGCAGGTGTATAAGAGTACTATGTGTACTCTGCGTACACAACACACCCGTTCTTGCAACAAAAAATATTACGATTCGCCTTAGAATAAAATAAACAGTTCGTTTAATTTGCGCAGATTTGTGCAATTTGCATAATTTATTCTGCTCATCTTTTGCAGAATGACCAGTCCCATAGAGCAGAAATGTCAGATTCCCTGGCCAGAATATATAATGCAAATCAAAGCATACAAATAGGCTTCATTATCAATTTGTGCATAACTTGTGAAATGAGGTGGCTGGACCAACGTTGACTTCTGGCATGGTGACTTTAGCAATAAAGGCTACAGGTGGTACAGCACAGGGACAGATGCTCTGGGGTGAAAAGACCGATGGAGGCAGAAAATGCCTTGGAGGAAAGTGTATTCAGAGTGGAGCTGATTATTTCTGAAAAATGCATAATAAATATTAATAGCTCCACCACAATTCAGCATGTTGCACCACTATTAAGTGACATTTATTATCTGTGGGGCTTTTGACCCAGTCAGATGGCATTCATCAGCATGACTGGCCACTTAGAGGTCTGTTAGAAACTACCTATAACAATATCTGGGATATCCCTCTCTCCTAGGGTTCTGGAAAGCTTTGAAAACCTGGTTTTGGTTGCAGGCCTGGGGTTGATGTTTGCTATTTGTTTAATGGCCCCTGTTTTGTTTTGTGGATGTTGTTATTAGAGCATTTTAGCCTGGGCTTCCTGCTGATTTAATATCTTTAGCTCTTTTTATGTCTTTTTAGTTTTGTGCGCTGCCCAGAGTCCACTGGAATTGGGTGGCCAATAAACGTAAATAACCAGATAAATTACAGCTATATCATTACATTATCCAGAAGAATGAGTTGGGGACCCAGTCATGTTTTTTGTGGTACCTTAGAGACTAACACATCTGTTAAAGCATAATCTTGCATGGGCCACCATGCGCCATTCCTTCAGTGCTTCCGCATGCAACCTTTTTTGAGCCAAGGACCTAGGTCTGGCCTTTGAAGGGATTCCAGGGGCTACTTTCCAAAAAGCAGGTGCTGGGCAGAAAAAGAAATGGCCAGAGTCCTCCCAAAAAGCTAAATGTGATTGAATGTAATTTTAAATTAAACACATGGCATTAATTAAATAGAATTCATGTGATTATGTTATATGCCTATAGTAACATTCTAAGGTACAATTCAGCTGCATCTTTGAAGGGGCTCTGAAGACTATAGGTAAATTTTGGGGGGTGCATCAGTCCTGCAACTTCAGGATGGGCAATCCTGGGGCTCTAAACAATGAGATCAGTGTCTCAAAATGAGATCCAGTTGGGAGCCCTGCAATCAGGATGACTTTGGTAACACATGTCTATTCTGTGGTAAGCTTCATTGAGTTCCAGTGCAAATTAGGAATCATTATTTCCTAAGAATGTAGGAATGTACAAAACTATATAATGATTAATGAGACCGTTGTTCCATCATTGACATCATTTTCTGCCAAAAAACCCAGGATTTTTCCTTCCTTTACTTTTTTGGGGAACAAATGTTTAGGATTTGGGGGATTTTGTTGCAGTTTTACATCAAGGGTGGAATAATGTTGCAGATACATATTCAGAAGTGGCTATGATCGACTTGCATGAAATGTCTACAATAATGGGAGGGAAAGGGAGGTAATCCAAAATGTATTTACATCTATTTAATTCCATTGGTTTAAAAACTGAAATTTTAATTCCTCATGATCTTGGCAGGAAGCAGTGGGAGAAAGTAATTTGCTCTTCTAATCCTGAAAGTGATTTTTGGCACGCTGCTCTTTGAAAACCTGTTATGGAGAGTTTGTTGGATTATATGGTTGTTTATTCATGACTACACCAGGAAGTATTATAAAATATAAATCACATGGTTGAAGCCAAATGCCAAGTTTTGAATAACTTAAGAATTTTTAACAGGAACGAAAAGCCATTGTGGTGCATTTCAATTAGCCACATCTCAGTGGATCAGATTTGGGGGGCCAATCTGAAGTTTAAATATACTGGTACATTATTATTTTTTTATTTTAGTCTTGTCTAGTTTATTTCTCCTCCAGGAGCATAACATGGCATTCAAGTACCCCTCCAATGTCATGCTCACTGTAAGATAGGTTGGACTGACAAAAAAAGCAATTGACCCAAGATTCGTGGTTAGCTTCCATGGCTGTGGCTGGATCACCTTGTCCTGGTCTACCTATAACCTGTATACCACACTGGCTCATTGTCTAGAATGGATCTAGTTCTTCAAGGATCACTGTATCTTTCAACAGATTGTTGGTGCCAGTTTCCAAAAGGCAAAGACATTTTGCTTAGAGATATTGATGAAACTGATGGTTCAATAGCTCACAGAAGGGTGAGCTATTGATGGCAGAATAATCCCACTGTTAAAGGAGAAGGATGATTAGCATGCTATGAATGTGCTGTCTGATTTTGGGTATGTGTGGATTCTAATGAACTCTTACATTATAGGCACTAAAATATACAAATACTAATAGTGGTACTACTTGTAGAACTAATAATCAAAGGGTTTAGTCTAACCCCCTCTGTATATTTTTGCAATTCATTTTTCTGTGGCAGCCACTACAAAAGGTTTTGGTGCCATCAAATTTGGTTGAAAGCTAGCTTGGAAACAATCTGATAAAGGTAACATTTGCCCTACTCTGGGATATTGCATGTTATTTATGCACATTGTTTGCATGTGTTTGGCCTGATAACACAAACACAGACAAAACAGTTGCCAGCAGCCACCTACTTCTGTTTATTTGTTTGTTTCTTGCTCCTCTGCTGCAAGCCAAAAGCAACTGCCCAGAGCTATTGTAGAAAAGAAAAGCAGTTCACTTTTGATCCTGTTAGAAAAACATTTTAGGCGAAGTTGACTAACAGGAAAACTGAAGAAAGATACTGTCAGTGATATAGTGACTGATGGGTACATTAAAGGGATGAAGAAATACCAAGTCATGCTATTTACTCTTTTTGAGACCTGCGCAGGACCCTCAAAAAACTCCCAGGCCTCTGGTAGAGGGCCTGAGGTTGAGGAAGACACGTGCCACCCATAGGGGTGAGAAGGGAATTTTATATCCACCCACCCACCCACCCACCCACCCACCCATCCATCCCTTTTCTTTTTGGTAATATAGCATCAGGAATTGCAATATTTCTTTCCAGAGCTGGCTGCTAATGGGTATCAGTCCCTTTTAATGGGTATCAGTCCCTTTTAGCTTAGTGGAATATACTTTTGAGTAATCATATCAGATTGCACTGCAATATTCACCCACACGTATCTTAGACATATGTTTACTGTATTCAAAACAAAGGACATACCATTTGCCATGTACCATTTTCAGAAAAAGTGTGTGTATGCTCTGAGATGTCAGACTTGGTTGTTGCTTGAATGACATTTGAAAGTCACGCTCACATGCATGAACAAAAGTTTCCTAGGCACTACTCACGTCATAATATGTTGACGAACATTCCACTGTCACTCTTAAGTTTATCAAACAATATTCAAGATGAACTGCATAAAACAGCAGAAGACTTTGCCACTGTAATGGGTAGAAAAAGGAAAGATCTGAAGAAATCTTATGCCAAATCCATAAAAATAAGCTTAATTCTGGTACAATGGAAGTTCTGTCTTAACGCAAACCATTCATTTCTCTATTGCTACATGTTCTTGTTGCACCATTACATCTCAAAATAGCTATCCCCATCAGTACATATAGATGTAAATCAGTCCAAGTGAATTAAGTTTTGCTCAAGGCGCTCTGTACAATTATGGCACAGCTATTAAAGTAGAGAAAAGTAAGACTTGGGAAATGTTTACCATGACACCGGATATAGCCTATTAACTAATCAAATTGAAACTATTCTCAAAAGAATAAGCAATCCTATAACAGATAGGCTATCACCCGAAAAAAAAAAAACCCAATGCGACTATAATGACAATTAACTCTTAATTCCTAGCTTCTTTGCTCTAGAAAAGTAGATTAGTATTGGAAGATCAACTGTGCCAATGAACTGTAGGAAACAGAGGGTTCAAGAAATGACACACACAAACACAAAAAAAAAAGATAATTAGAACATGTGTTCTGCTGGAATCTGTATTAATAGGAGTGATATTATTGCCAGCTTAGAACATAAGAAGAATATTTCTGGAATTTATTGAAGTTCTATCTCATCCAGAATTCTTACCCACTGAAGCCCAAAGAGAAGATGAACGAGACCCAAGTGAGGGCAGTTAGATTTGTTGTATATTATCAGCCCTCCCAGGTAAACCATGACAGGAAACATGTCAAAATGAGCTAATTCTACTTTATTGTAAGGCTACATTAACAGAATCTTACAAGTCTGAAAGTACAAATCTCCCACCCTCCCTATTTACCACCTGAGTAATTAGGGCAGGTCCTTCCTAAGTTTCTCTCTCCGGCTGTTACTCTGTTGCGGGCTCCTTTCTCTTTTACTGTATCTGATCATTCCCTAGGCGGCATCTCTTCCCCCTGTCTTCCAAGGTCACCCTCACATTCCATCACACATATAACATCATACATGACATGGAAAATGAGGGTAGGCCGTTTTTCCTCTTTGGTTGCAGAGTTAGAACTTAGGGGTCATCCATTAGAAATAAATATATTGAGATTCAGAGCCAATCAAAGGAAGCAAACAACACATAAATCAATTGAGATATTATTAGGCTGACCATATTTCCTTGAGACAAAAACGGGACATTGGGATGGCAAATCAGGACGGGGTCTTATGTAATATTCTGTATTCATGAAAAAGACAGGGGTCTCCGCCCCCCTGTGCATGTGATTGGCTCCCACCTGCACACCCCACCCCCGATCTGCGTGATTGGCTCCCGCCTGCAAACCCTGCCCCCCAGTCTGCACAATTGGCTCCCTTCTGCAAACCCCACCCTCCTTTGCCGCATGCTGATAGGCGGGAGGGCTTCCTCTTCCGGGCTGCCTCCAATCGGCAGCTCCGGCTCGGATCCTCCTTCCGTGCCATTCCCTCCGGGTTTAAAAAATGGGACAAAATTGAGATTTTTATCAAAACAACGGGACGGTTGAAAAAATGGGACTGTCCCATTCAAAACGGGACGTATGGTCAGCCTAGATGTTATTGCCATCAGGTGTGGTACTGACTACCAATTCAGATGGTTTTAAAGGAGGACTGGACAAATTCATAAAGGATCAAGCTTTCAGTGGCTATTAATTTTGATGGCCGCCTGCTATCTTCTGAACCACAGGCAACTTGCTTGAAGTACCAACTGCTGGGCTTCTTGTCCTTTTTATGAACTTCCAAATGCATCTACAGTCATTGGCTACTGTATAACACAGAATGCTAGACTAGGTGGTTCCTGGGCCTGACCCTAGCTGAGCTTTTCTTACATTTTTGTAGTCTTACCCCACATATAAGAAATCTTCTCAAGCATTAAGTGATCTTGCCCAGACTCCTAATTCTCCCCTAAAATATGCAAATATAGTACTGTATGCAGAAATTTCTTAAGTTACTCAAAGATAGAATGCAGCAGTATAGTGTTTCTCAACGTTGGCAACTTTAAGATGTGTGAACTTCAACTCCCCGTTGGCTGGCTGGGGAATTCTGGGAGTTGAAGTCCACACATCTTAAAGTTGCCAAGGTTGAGAAACATTGCAGTAGAATATTAAAATACCTTCCTAACAGTAAGAGGCTATTGTCACTAGAACCTCCTATAATTCCAATAAAGATGGTGTCATAAAATTCACTGGGTGCTTTCAAGCAAAGTCTGGATAGCCATTTATTAAAGATATTTTGAATTGATTTTTCCCTAAGTAGGGAATTGGGCTCAGTGGTCCAAATGGCTCCTTACAACTCTGTTTCTATAATTCCAAGAATGTTTTCATCACCACAGAGATAAAAATCCAACATGCTATTGCAGTGCTTCTGATACTTCTACCCTACCACATGAATAAAAACAGTGGCTACGAGGGTACTAACATTAGGTAGTGCACATACTGTAGGAGACTTAAATAACACCCCCCCCCCGTTGTTGTTGTTGTTTTACAAATGTGCAGCTTCAAAAGTCCAGTGGTAGAGCTGCTGAATGCGTTGTTTCTTTCTGACCTCACGTTGTCCAGCCAGAATGGCTAAAAGCTTCACTTTGTTATTTACTAGCTTTTAAGTGTACAATTTTTGACAGTCTTCATTACTCTTTAATAAGCTTCTTTTGTAGCCGAATTTGCTCTTTAGATGTTCTGCTAGGAAATGGCATTCAATGTTTTGTCTAGAGTGTTTCGTAATGCATTTAAAATATGCAAAGAGATGCTTTGTTTGGAAGGGGAAGCATTCCACTTACATTTTCTCCCCAAATTTACCCCCTTCAGATTCAGAAAACCTCAAAGCAGTTAGGTCTTTTAAAGTTGCCTATTATTAGGGAGGGGCATGCCTCTCAGCAGATTAATTTATTTTAGGGTGGGGAAGAGTTATTTTTGTTTCTTTTAATGCCAAGTTACCAAAAAAAAAAAAAAAAAGTGGGAGGTGTAACTGAAGAGCAAACAGGATCGCCAGAGGGCTGAGATTAAAGCTTTTTTTTTCTTCTAAAGTCTAATAAGAACTTTATTCAATTTCAACATATAAAGCTTGATGCTTCTCTGGGTTTGAAGGTGGATGGGGCGAGATGGGGAAATGAAAGCAAACTATATATGCTCAACTTTCTTATAAATTAACTGTATATTTAACCAAGTTGGTATCTCCTATCACTTATAATTGGCTCATATAGATATTGAAATGTTAATGCTCATTATACAGAAATCCAGGTAGACTTTATTTTGTGCGTGGGAAATTTAAGTGATAAACAATGCTGTAATTCTGAGACAGTCCTTATTTCCTAGCATAAAATCAGGAGTCTAGTAGCACAGATGAACATGGCTCTCCTCCTACAATGTCTTATATCCTAGGTGCATTTATGACCGATAGCTGATGCGCTACATCAGCCTTCCTCAACCTCTTCCCCCACAAAGTGCTGGACCACACTATAATAATCTCCTGGCCAATATTTGAATGGCCATTCCATTCGGACTTGGAATAATAATAATCAAAAAATCACAGGAAAAACTATGAATTCCTCCTGATTCACCAAGTCAGGAAGACTGCTCGATATCAAGATGCCCTTTAAAAAGCAAGCAGAATTCATAGAGTTGTGAATAGTTAACAGTTAAATACTTCTTCTTCCCACCTACCCACCCATAATATCCCTGGGATTTTTACTGCATCATGATGTAATTAGTGTTCTACATCATTCTGTTGCAAGAACCCTTCTAGTGCTTGAAGCAAGGGCAAATCCATTATTTAAAATAGTTTATTTTTAAGGGCAAGGAAGTTAAGTTACTAACTAACTTCTGGCCACTTTGTATCTGAAGGTAGTTTCTGAAAAGCTAATTGTTTCAAGTCCTAAAAGTGTTGACATAAGATTTTGGAGAAAATAAAGCTTTAGTCCTAGCTTTTATTTTGTGGAGCTTGTGCAAAAGTTGGATGAACATTGTTTTCTAAGCAAGATAAAAAAAAAAGAATAATTTTTATCCAACTTTTGCACAAGTACAAAGTCAAATTTTGCTTTTTATTTTCTATTTATTTATTTTAACTTCTCAACATGATGTCATCTGAAGCAACAACTATTCAATCATAAGGAAAACAAGAAGGAATCATCCAGAAAGTATATATAACTTTGTCTGTAGTGACTCCAGGGTCACTCTTCATAGTGCAATTATTCTTGATATGGAGATTAAACTTTGTGTTGGGAAAAATATACTTTGCAATATAGAGGTTGCAACACAAATGTATTTTTGGCAATTGTCATTTTTGGCTTTCATATGACTGTTTCTTGTTCTTTGGACACACAGTTTAATGTTACAAAGGTTCCAAGTTACAAAATATTCTCATTCTCTGATGCAGAGATATATAACCCGCCCCACCCGGTTCTGTAGAGAGGGCACGCTATGAACCCCGTCTGTAAGAGAGCTCCATCTGACGGGGTCTAGGAGGCGTGCCTTCTCTGCAGCAGCCCCCGCCCTTTGGAACATTCTACCTCCTGAAATAAGATCGGCCCCCTCTCTCCTGGACTTCAGAAAAAATCTAAAAACCTGGTTATGTCACCATTCTTGAGGAGGGGAGGGGAACAGCCAGTCTTGGGGTTGGCTGGCCCCTTAGATCTGCCGTATCCAGCCTTATCGACCGATGCGATGAAACCTACCATTCTGGATCAAATTGTGTAATATATATATACTGTATGTACCTCCAGCAAAGGAGACCGTTACCTTGTCATGGTGCTGGAGCTTGAGCACCTCAATGAAACCATGAGCTAAACCGTGAAGGGACACCCAAGACGGGAAGGTCGTGGCAGAGAGGTCAGACTAAATACGATCCCTGGGGAAGGTAATGGCAACCCACCCCAGTATTCTTGCCGTGAAAACTAAATGGATCAGTACAACCAGAGATATGTCGGTATACCATTGGAAGATGGGACTCCCAGGTCGGAAGATGGTCAAAATGCTACTGGGGAGGAACAGAGGATACGTTCAACTAGCCCCAAATGTGATGATGCAGCTAGCTCAAAGCCGAAAGGATGGCTAGCGGCCGACGGTGCTGGTGGTGAACGACGAATCCGATGTTCTAAAGATCAACACACCATAGGAACCTGGAATGTAAGATCTATGAGCCAGGGCAAATTGGATGTGGTTATTGGTGAGATGTCAAGATTAAATATAGACATTTTAGGTGTCAGTGAACTGAAATGGATTGGAATGGGCCACTTCACATCAGATGACCACCAGATCTACTACTGCGGACAAGAGGACCACAGAAGAAATGGAGTAGCCTTCATAATTAATAATAAAGTGGCTAAAGCAGTGCTTGGATACAATCCAAAAAACGATAGAATGATCTCAATTCGAATTCAGGGTAAGCCATTTAACATCACAGTGATCCAAATATATGCCCCAACCACAGATGCTGAAGAAGCAGAAGTAGATCAGTTCTATGAGGATCTGTAGCACCTACTGGATAATACACCAAAAAGAGATGTTATTTTCATTACAGGAGACTGGAATGCTAAGGTGGGTAGTCAGACGACACCTGGAATTACAGGCAAGCATGGTCTGGGAGAACAAAATGAAGCAGGACATAGGCTGATAGAATTTTGCCAAGACAACTCACTGTGCATAACAAACACTCTCTTCCAACAACCTAAAAGACGACTATATACATGGACTTCACCAGATGGTCAACACCGAAATCAGATTGACTACATCCTTTGCAGCCAAAGGTGGCGGACATCTATACAGTCGGTAAAAACAAGACCTGGAGCTGACTGTAGTTCAGATCACGAACTTCTTATTGCAAAATTTAGAATCAGACTAAAGAGAATAGGGAAGACCCACAGATCAGTTAGATATGAGCTCACTAATATTCCTAAGGAATATGCAGTGGAGGTGAAGAATAGATTTAAGGGACTAGATTTAGTAGATAGGGTCCCGGAAGAACTATGGACAGAAGTTCGCAACATTGTTCAGGAGGCGGCAACAAAAAATGTCCCAAAGAAAAAGAAAACCAAGAAGGCAAGATGGCTGTCTGCTGAGACACTGGAAGTAGCCCAAGAAAGAAGGAAAGCAAAAGGCAACAGTGATAGGGGGAGATATGCCCAATTAAATGCAAAATTCCAGAGGTTAGCCAGAAGAGATAAGGAATTATTTTTAAACAAGCAATGTGCGGAAGTGGAAGAAGACAATAGAATAGGAAGGACAAGAGACCTCTTCCAGAAAATTAGAAACATCGGAGGTAAATTCCAGGCAAAAATGGGTATGATCAAAAACAAAGATGGTAAGGACCTAACAGAAGCAGAAGAGATCAAGAAAAGGTGGCAAGAATATACGGAAGATCTGTATAGGAAGGATAATAATATTGGAGATAGCTTTGACGGTGTGGTCAGTGAGTTAGAGCCAGACATCCTGAAGAGTGAGGTTGAATGGGCCTTAAGAAGCATTGCTAATAACAAGGCAGCAGGAGACGACGGTATCCCAGCTGAACTGTTTAAAATCTTGCAAGATGATGCTGTCAAGGTGATGCATGCCATATGCCAGCAAATTTGGAAAACACAAGAATGGCCATCAGATTGGAAAAAATCAACTTATATCCCCATACCAAAAAAGGGAAGCACTAAAGAATGTTCAAACTATCGAACAGTGGCACTTATTTCACATGCCAGTAAGGTAATGCTCAAGATCTTGCAAGGTAGACTCCAGCAATTCATGGAGCGAGAATTGCCAGATGTACAAGCTGGGTTTAGAAAAGGCAGAGGAACTAGAGACCAAATTGCCAATATCCGCTGGATAATGGAGAAAGCCAGGGAGTTTCAGAAAAACATCTATTTTTGTTTTATTGACTATTCTAAAGCCTTTGACTGTGTGGATCATAACAAATTGTGGCAAGTTCTTGGTGGTATGGGGATACCAAGTCATCTTGTCTGCCTCCTGAGGAATCTGTATAACGACCAAGTAGCAACGTTAAGAACAGAGCACGGAACAACGGACTGGTTTAAGATTGGGAAAGGAGTACGGCAGGGCTGTATACTCTCACCCTACCTATTCAACCTGTATGCAGAACACATCATGCGACGTGCTGGACTTGATGAATCCAAGGCTGGAGTTAAAATCGCTGGAAGAAACATTAACAATCTTAGATATGCAGATGATACCACTTTGATGGCTGAAAGTGAGGAGGAGCTGAGGAGCCTTATGACGAAGGTGAAAGAAGAAAGTGCAAAAGCTGGGTTGCAGTTAAACCTCAAAAAAACCAAGATTATGGCAACCAGCTTGATTGATAACTGGCAAATAGAGGGGAAAAATGTGGAGGCAGTGACAGACTGTATTTCTAGGTGCAAAGATTACTGCAGATGCTGACTGCAGCCAGGAAATCAGAAGACGTCTACTTCTTGGGAGGAGAGCAATGGCAAATCTTGATAAAATAGTTAAGAGCAGAGACATCACACTGACAACAAAGGTCCACATAGTTAAAGCAATGGTATTCCCTGTAGTAACCTATGGCTGTGAGAGCTGGACCATAAGGAAGGCTGAGCGAAGGAAGATAGATGCTTTTGAACTGTGGTGTTGGAGGAAAATTCTGAGAGTGCCTTGGACTGCAAGAAGATCAAACCAGTCCATACTCCAGGAAGTAAAGCCAGACTGCTCACTTGAGGGAATGATATTAAAGGCAAAACTGAAGTACTTTGGCCACATCATGAGAAGACAGGATACCCTGGAGAAGAAGCTGATGCTAGGGAAAGTGGAAGGCAAAAGGAAGAGGAGCTGACCAAGGGCAAGATGGATGGATGATATTCTGGAGGTGACAGACTCAACCATGGGGGAGCTGGGGGTGGTGACGGCCGACAGGAAGCTCTGGCGTGGGCTGGTCCATGAAGTCACGAAGAGTCGGAAGTGACTGAACGAATAAACAACAAAAATATATATGTACATTTTGTTTTTATTGATATTTATAGTTTTTATTGATTTTAAATTTTTGCTGTGAACCGCCCAGGGTCCCTCCTTGTGGAGGAGATGGGCGGGATACAAATATGATAAATAAATGATAAATAAATATCAGAAAAACCTTTCGGTGTGTATTAAAAGCAACTCTTGAGTTTCATATAATGTTGCACTCCATTTTGGCTTAGAAAGCTACATTTGCCTCTACATTCAAAAGAATATTGTCTATACGTTTAACAATTAGATTGCTTGAGCAACCTGATATTAAGGGAAGGAGGTAAAAGCAATCTACTGGTAGAGCAGCCACTATTAGTACTTCAGTGCCTGATGTGGAAGATAAGAGAGGTCACTTTTTCCCTGTTCCCCTGCAATTAATTCCATCAGGAAGGAATTCATTGATAGAAAGTATGGGCCAAATTTTAAACCTATAAAGAGAATAGTGAATTTGAATTGTTTACAGCCACATCCTTGACACTCTGCATTTGCCACCATAGTGGTGGGCAAAAGCATAAGATGCTGCAGCATATAGGCTACTGTATGCATTACGTCCTGCAGGATGGGTGCATCTTCACTGGCACCTTGAGTGCTTTTTACAAGATCACAAACATCAATCTCTGCAACAGACTCCAGAATATCAAGTCAGGAAGGATGATGGGGTCTGAGCAGTCTGAAACCAACCAGGAGAAACATACTGGGGTCATCATGGTTGGCTCAATAGAAGATGTCAACTCAGCGTGCAGCAGCTGTGAAAAAGGCATATTCCATGCTAGTGGTCATTAGAAAAGACTGAAATTAAAAATGCCAGCATTATAATGCCTTAAACAAATCTATTGTATGTCCAAATCTGGAATCCTGTGTACAGCTCTGCTTACTGTATTTGAAAAAGAATATAATTAAGCTGGAAAAGGTGCAGAAGAGGGCAATAAAATTGTCAGCTTTCCTACAAGAATTTCTAGAATGTTTGGGACATTTAAGCCTGGAAAAAAGGCAACTGAGGGGGACATGAGAGAAATTAATAAAATCATGTATAGCACAGAAAAAATGGGTATTCTCTACTTACTTTCCCTCTCTCAAAACACTAGCACTAGGGGCTATCCAATGAAGCCCATTGGAAGGAGTTTTAGAACAGACTACAGAAAGCAATAGAGAGCCAGTTTGGTGTAGTGGGTGAGGCATCAGGCTAGAAACCAGGAGACCATGAGTTCTAGTCCTGCCTTAGGCACGAAGCCAGCTGGGTGACCTTGGGCCAGTCACACCCTCTCAGCCCTAGGAAGGAGGCAATGGCAAACCACTTCTGAAAAACCTTGCCAAGAAAACTGCAGGGACTAGTCCAGGCAGTCTCCAGGAGTCAAAACTGACTTGAAGGTACACACACAAACACACACAAGCAATTCTTCATGCAGTGTATAACTGACTTGTAGAATTCATTATGACAAGCTTTGGTGATGGCTGCTAACTTGGAAAGCCTTAAAAGGGGATTGGATAAATTCATGGAGGACAGGTTGACCAACAGCTGTTGGTCTCAACATTACCTTCAGGTTGGGAGCAACAACCTGCCTCAAAAGTTGCAGAGGAGCAATGACAGGAGAGGGTATCTCTTACTTTGCTACTTGCAAGCACACCAGAGGCATCTGGTTGACCATTATGAGAAATAAAATTCTGGACAAAGATGGGCCTTGTCGTAATCCAGCAGGACTGTTGTGATGAACATCAATGTCAGACTTCCCTCCTAGCAAACTTAATCCCCAAAACATATCTCCCAAAGTTCTGATCAGTAATATTTATTAGTGATGCCATTAGTGGACTGCTAGGAACCACTGAATGGAGCAGAGCTTAATGCAGCGAGACAATAAGTGCACAGAAAGGAATATTAGCAACAATAGCATTAATGAACATGCTAGAGAGATATAGGTTATTGATCTTACACACTTAGCCCACCCAAGCATAAAGAATCACACGCTTAGACAAAGTAGTTTGAAAAGTAAGTACAAGAGAGTTCTTACATTTATTTGGTCCAGTTACAGTTAGATCCATTCTGTTAAGAATGATTCTTCTCCCTAAACTATTTACCCTTGGCCCTCATTGCTGCCAAGAGCTGCGTGGAGAAAGGGGAAAAAACCTCCTGGCTTGAGGCCTAGGCATGGCCTCTCAATGGAAGGACCAGCAGCCGCATGGTCCTTCTCCTCTGGTGGAAGGAGGCAGAGAGAGAGAGAAAGAGGATGTGGGAGGAGCAACAAACAGCTTCCTCCTGAAGCACATAGAGAGTCATCCTAGAGCGCTCATCTACATGCTAATGAGGCATGCTGATTTGCTGGGACCTCCAACAATTAGAACAAAAGTTAAAGTTACAACACAAGAATTTCAGCAGGTACCCTAGTTTCTAAGATGGCAAAATTCTGATCTATTTTCTTGTGTTTCTTTGGTCTTGAATCTTTTGTGAAAGTGGGACAGTCTGCATTTTTTAATTGTTTTGGTAACTGTTGATAGATTTCTTATCAGTGTAAGAAATTATTCTCACAATCTACACTGGTAGAGCTTTCTGTTGGCTTTTTATGGGACCTCCAAAAGTGAAAGTATTGCTCTACCAACTGATAATGTTGCATCTTTCTTCCATCATGAAACTCAAATAAATATGCATGGCAATTCCTACGTTTTGCCCACCAAACCACTGATCTGGCCTGAAGTAGCTGAGCATCAGCAAAATGCTTACATTACCACGCCCTGAAATGTTACCTGCTCTAACACTAAAGTAGGTCAATTTGAAAAGACCAGGTTACATAGCAACAAAACCATATGAGACAAATTACACTGCAATTTTTTAAAAATGCTTTGCTATCCCAAGAGAGGAAGGCCACCTGAACATATTTGTAAGGAAATTGAGTCCAATTTGAGCAATCCTTATAACCTCACATCTGAAACCTCCACTAGCCCATCCACCTCAGAAATGTCATTTTATGTATGCTTTATTTTTCTCAGTCATGCTTGCCCATGCCTTTTGTCCTTACACATAAGGCCACTTATGTTGAAGGGAGAATTCAGGATAGGCATCAGCTGCTGTTCATTGCAATGAGGAAGTGCCTAAGAGCCTTTAGGTCCTAAAGGAGTAACTGGTATTTTTTTCTGAGAGAGGAAGTTTCTACCAAGGTCAGTGTAATTCCCACTAAAAGAAAGAAGCTGACCAGTGACTCAATTCATGTGAGAATGAGTCAGAGTAGCTTCAGAATCTGACAAAGCCGTTCTCTAGGAGGACCTACTAGCAGACAGTGTAGACCATTTTCCTTAGTTAGAATCACAGCCCTGCAAAGCAATACAAGACAAAGGAAATGGATGCAAAGGATCTAATTTAACCCAAAATGGTGTAAACCAATAGTCTCTCTTTGTCCAAGGGGAAACACACAGTTCTTGCCCTCAGGTTTATTGTCAAAGAATCCCAATATATTTCTGTCCTTCAAATGCTGGACACTTCAATACTCTTCTGTAAACAACGTTAGAATAGAAAAATACAGTAATTGGCAACTTGCAGATTGAAGATCATAGGAATAAAAGTGCAAAAATAATAAATAATAGTTTTTTTAAAAAAATAATTCCTTTGAAACCTCTTTTGGTATATATGATGCCAATTCAGTGTAGCATATGCAAAATGATAAGAGCTGTTAACTGTTTATTCTTTCTCTTAGTAGAACAAGTCAGTTGTTCTATAATATGCATAATGATGCTGTCTATATGGGTACTAATCAGTTACAGGAGTTGTATCAGCAGAGCTGCACCATCTGAAGGGACAGCTAGACAGTTAATATCGTGCAAGCACTTAGTTACTAAGTACTCTGCACTGGTTTCCAGTATGGGTGTTCTCTTCCCATTGGCTTCCAAAAAGGATGGGAATTGGCTGTTGTGGGTCTTCCGGGCTGTGTGGCCGTGTTCTGGAAGTTGTGGTTCGCCAGCATCTGTGGCCGGCATCTTCAGAGGGCAGGAGCACAGACAGAAGCGATCTCTCTGTGCCCAGGACCTGAAGACCCCTCTGAAGACGCCGGCCACAGATGCTGGTGAAACGTTAGGAACCACAACTTCCAGAACACGGCCACACAGCCCGGAAGACCCACAACAGCCATCGAACTCCGGCCATGAAAGCCTTCGACAATACATAGGATGGGAATTATTTTCCCCCACTTCAGCTGCATAGCAGGAGTAGCCAGCAAAGATATCTCTCAAGTTCCTGTTAAAAATTAATTACTCACTACAGCATTACTCATATGCCAAAGTCACAAAATGATTGTCAGATTATTTTAGTGGTAATTTCCAAGTCATGACAACCATTGATTTTTTTAAAAAAGGAAATCAATCTGGGGTTTTCAAGAAAAGTAAGTGTACTTTCCAGAGCTGCCAAATTTCAACCCCAGCTTCTGACAGTGGAAAAACCTACTGCTCGCATTTGTTTAGGACTGCACCCAGCTTTGCACGGGTTTAAAGAGTCTGAAATTCAACCAGCCCGGTAGCCAGACAACATTTAGCAATTCACACAAGTTTCTTATTTTGTGGCATGGTGGTGTCTCTCCCAAAATGTCTGTGAATTCACTCAGCACTGATGTTGAGCAGATTTATAGTGATCTGCAGTTTCTTAGCTTTGGTGTGACTTCTTCATGTTGACTGACAATGTATGGCTGACATGACTCGTGCTGTGAGAAAACAGGTGTCACTTTGCAAATGAGGACTTGAATTGCTCTTCTGTGCCATTTTTCTCTGTGCACATATGTAGAAGGTTCTGTTTTCTCAGTAGAGTCTATTGACAGCCAAATAAAATTAAACTTTCAAAAGCAAAAAGAAAAATGCTTGCCTAAGTAGCCCATTTCCTATTCCACATGCTCAGTGTACAACAATCATCCACCCAGGGGCTTTGGCAATAAATTTCAAAGAGGGTAGGACCTTCCATTATGAATGTGAAGATGGCTTTAATTAAAAAAAATCAATATATCATTTCCAATCACCAGAATACTGTGGCAGATGCAAAATCAATTCTTTCTTATTATAGAGCTTAGATTCACCCGAAAATGGTACATTACACAGAGTGGTCATTAGAGGTTGCACCATGAGAGCAAATTGATCATAATAAATTGTCACATAGGTCACAGCCTCCTGGGTTCTTAAGACATGCAGTTATTTGCAGGGGTCACCTTTCCAGTGAAGCCTAAGACTTACATCGCTGTAGAAGTGGGAAATGAAATTGGGAACAAGCAATTAGGAAATTTCCAATAAACCACTTAGCTGCCAGTTAAAAAAGCAATTTAGAAAATGTAAAGAGATAGTTAAAATTATTTTTTTAGATTTGAAGGCAAGCGTTTCCACACCCCGCTCCCTAACCCTGGAATCTCAGTGTGCCGATATCAATGACAATGGAGAAAGAAATAAAGGAAGACGAATGCAAGAGCAACCTAACCATTTATTTCAAATTAGTTTTAGGTGCATTTCCTGGTACTTTGCTCATTTTTATGGATAAAACCTTTCTAACATCATTGCAACAGACACATCACCACCAGGAGAAGGAGAAGGAGAAGGAGAAGGAGAAGGAGAAGGAGAAGGAGAAGGAGAAGGAGAAGGAAACGACACGATTTTTTTTTTTTAGGAAACGACACGATTTTTTTATTGGTTAAAACCCTCCTACAACCGGCCCTGGCACGCCCCCAGTGGGAACGGGCGGCCGGGCCCACGGGAATGAAGACAACAAAAAACACTCCGGCCTGGAGAAACGCAACAAAAAAACCCCACACGCCCACCGGCAAACCCGCCGCCCACCAAAGTCATCCTCGGGAAAACCCCAGAGTCAGTCCGGCCGGGAAGGCCCACAGGGAAAGCCGCGCTCACGTGATCGGCGGCGGGGAGGGCGCCCGCTCACGCCACGGCCACAGCCGCCGCCAGCGCTCCTCGGGAAGCCGCTCGCGCTCGGCGGCACGGATCCAGGCCGCCCGGTCGGCGATGCGCTCTGCCTCCTCCGACGCCCAGTCCACTGGCGGGGCGCCGCCAGCCCGCTCCACGCGTAGGTGCCGAGTCCGAAGCTGGCACAGCGCATGGAGGACGAGATAATTCAGGATCCGCAGCGTCGACCAGGGCAAGGCCGGCAGCCGCCGCCACCGCCGCCGCCCCGCCACTTACGCTGCCGCCGCCAGTCCAGAGCCACCTGCGCGACCCCCACCACCGGCGGCGCCGCCTCCGTCGCCTCCGTCGGTGGTGCTGGCTGCTCCGCCGCCGCCGTCCTCCGCGGCTCCGCCAGAGGCCGCACCGATGCCACCGCCGTCAGGGCCCCCGTCTCCGCCGCTCTGTCCGGGCGAACCTACAGCAGGGGGAAGCGGGAGAGGAAGAGGGGCCGGGGGCACGGGCGCCCGTGAAGGGCCAGCCACGGGGGGGAGGGGGGGGAGGGAGAAGGCCCCGGGGTCCTCCAGCCCCGAGACCAGCTGCAGCCATGGCTGGCCGTCCAGCTCCGGCCGCCCGAAGCGGCACGCCACCGCCGCCCAGAGCGCGCGCGCCTCCGGGCACTCGGCGACAAAGTGCCGCACGTCATCCTCGGGCACGGCGCCGGCCGCGCCGGCCGCCAGCGCTGTGGCGGTGCAGAATGCGCGCGGGCACAGGCGCGCCTCCCCGCGCGCCCACGGCTGCGCTGCCGGCTCCCGCAGCACCTGGTGGTACGCCCGCCAGCGAGTCTCCCAGTAAAGGTACGGGAGCCGCCGGTCGGTGAAGGGCTCCAGCGGGCCTGCCGGCGGCGCCCGGTAGCCTGGCAGGCAGCCCGCCGCCACCCGCCGCCGCGCCGCCGCCCGCCACGGCCCCGTGATGGCACGCTCCAGCGCCTCTGCCGTCACCTCCACCCGCATCGTGCGGCGCCGGATGGCCACCTCCCGGCCCGGCACACCCGCCGCCGCCTCCCGCCAAGAGGGGTGGAAGTGGGCCGCCGGGATGCAGTACCGGCGCAGGACGGCGGGCAGCTCCGCCAGGAATGCAGGCAGGCAGCCACGGTCCGGGCCCGAGACACGGAAGGCGCAGGTGCCGCCGCGCCACCAGCGCGTCTCGCCCCAGTCGCTGCCCCACCAGTGGGCCAGGAACAGCGCCGCCCAGAGCGCCGGTACGCAACCAGCCGGCGGCGGCACCGCCCGCCCCGCGCCTGGTGGCGGGAGTAGCTCGGACGCGCTGCCCAGGTTCTGCGCCAGGAAGCGCCCCCACAGCGCCAGGTCCAGTGCCGGCAGTCCAAGGCCGCCCTCGCGCACCGGCAGGTATGCGACAGCCCGCGCCAGGGGGAAGAACGCTGTGCCCCACAGGAAGGCGAACCACCCAGGAGTCACCCGGCGCAGGAAAGCGTCCGGCGGCGGGTAGACCGCCGCCAGGTGCGCCACCTGCGGGAGCAGGTAGGTGCACAGGTAGGCGGCCCGCTTGAACAGCGGCAGCCGCCAACGCCGCCAGCGCGCCTCCCAGCGCTCGGCGCAGCGGTCCCAGTTCTCCACCCAGGCGTCCGGGTGGAGGCCATAGCGAACACCCAGGACACGCACCGTGCGCGTAGGCATGGCCGCGACCGCCACCCCGGCCAGGGCGGCGCGGGCCACGCTCGGCCCTGTGCCCTCCCCCCACCACTCCGCGACCGGCCAGCGGCGCAGCACGCCGTCGCCCGCGGCTGGTGGCTCAAGGGCCACGACCCAGCTCTTGCGGTCGTTGACCTGGGCCCCCGAGGCCGCCTCATAACCGCGCAAGACCTCCCTCGCCCGCTGGCCCTCCGTGCGCGAACACACCAGGAGGGAGATGTCGTCGGCATGGGCGAGGAAGCGCACCCCGCGCGCCGCGCCGCCCCGCAGCCCCACTGGGCACGGGAAGCCCGCCAGACCGCCATCACGCTCCAGCCCCCACAGCGCCACGTCCAGTGCGAGGACGTACAGCAGCGGGCTCAGGGGGCAACCCTGCCGCACGCCCGAGCGCACCGGGATGGGCGCGCCGCGCGCATTGTTCACCTGCGGGACGACCGTCGCCCTGGCGTACAGCAGCCGGACCAGCGCCACGAAGTCCCCGGGGACCCCATGCCACGCCAGCGCCTGCCACAGGAAGGCGTGGCGGACGCGGTCAAAAGCGCGCGACTGGTCCAGCTGCAGCAGGAAGCCCCGCCACTCCCCCCGGCCTGCCCGGCAGAAGACCTCACGCAGGAGGCAGAGGGAGTCCGCAATGCTGCGGCCCGGTAGTGCGCTGGTCTGGGTGGGCACCATGCGCGGCCCCACCGCGGCGGCCAGCCGGTCCGAGAGGATGCGTGCCAGCGCCCGGTAGTCCACGTTGGTGAGGACGATGGGGCGCCAGCTGGCAGGCAGCGTGCGGTCGAGGTCCCCCGGCTTGGTGAAGAGCAGGAGGATGCTCTGGTACAGCGACCCTGGCAGCCGACCGCTGCCCGCGCGCGCGCCCGCCGCGCAGCCCTCGTAGAGCGCCGCCATCGGCGCGGCCAGCAGGTTGGCGTACGCCCCGTAGAAGGCCCAGCCCAGGCCGTCCGGGCCCGGGGCGGAGCGGCGGCGCCCTACGCGCAGCACCGCTTGCACCTCCTCCACCGTGAACGTGCCGCCGAGCGCGGCGAGGCGGGCCGCTGTGTCTGCACCGCCGCCGCCCGGCGGGCGCAGGGGCGCAAAGAACTCCTCCACGCCCGCGTCCCCCTCGTCCGCCCGCCCCGCGAACAGTACCCGGTAGAACCGGTCGACCACCGCCAGCATACCCCTCTCGTCGGTGCGCAGCGGCTCCACGAAGGCCGCCGTGCCCGCCGAGGGCACGTCTTCATCAGCGGCCGCCGGCGCCGGCTGGGCGCCGCGCCCCCGCTCCTCCCAGCCGTCGGCGCCGCCATCTGCAGCGCTACCTGCACCAATGCGTGCGTGGACCAGGGTGTGACCAGCACACGGCAGGAGCGCACCGGGCAGCCCCGCGGTGCCCACACGCGGTCGAGCCGCGCCGCCACCGCCGCCCCGTAGTGGGTGCAGAAGGGCGGTGGATGTGCCGTGCACGGCCCCGCCCCAAGCGCCGTCACCTCGTCGGCCCCCTCCGCCGCTCCCGCCTCCGCCTCCGCCCGGGCGACCCCCGGCGGAGCTGGAAAGAAGCCCAGGGCATTGGGCACGGTGAGCGCCACGTCCACCAGCCCACTGTCCGCGCGGACGGCCTCCGCATAGCGCTCCTCGGTCGAGAGCGGCGGGCTGTACGCCGAGGCTGGGCGCGTGCCCGCGCCCTCCGACCCCCCGCAGCGTCCGGCCACCCGCAGTGGGACGCGGTCCTGGGGGACTGTGCGGTTGTTAAAGTCCCCCGCCACAAGCAGCGAGCGCCACGTTGCGCAGGCTGCGCGCAAGCGCACCCACAGGTCGCGGCGTGCCGCCGCCGAGGAGGCCGACGCGTACAGCGCACAGAGGCGGAATGCGCGCCAGCTGAGTGGGTCATCCGGCCCACGCGGACCCGCCGCAGTGCTGCCCGCCTCCTCCGCCGCTACCACCTCGAAATCGAGGACGCTGGAGGCGCAGGCCGGGGCCACCGCGCACAAGGATGCCCACGCCCGCCCAGCCCTCGGTTCCGTAACTCCAGAAGGAGGGGCCCGCGGGCCACAGGCGCTGGGCCGCGGCGCGGTGGCGCTCGTCCAGGAGGTGTGTCTCCTGGAGGACGAGGATGTCTGCGGGGAGTTCCCGCAGCGCCCCCAAGAGCTCCTCTTGCCGCACCGCCTGCCGCAGCCCGCCACAGTTCCAAGTGGCCACCACGAACGTCCCCGATCGAGACCGCGGGGGGGACAGTGACGACTCCCGCTGTGTCCCCGCCATAGCAGGCCATGAGCAGGGAGCGCCTCACGGGGAGGCGGCGCCGGGCCCCTGAAGGCCCCCCGAAGCCAGAGCAGGCTCGACAGATAGATGCCCCCCGGAGCCGCTGGACACGGCCAGCGACACGGCCGACCGGCCCTCCCCGCCCGCGGCAGCCGTGGCTGCCCCACCCACCCTGCCACTCCGAGAAGCTCGGGCCGGCGTGGGAGGCTCGGAAGCGCCCCCAGATGACGACGGGCTCTCGGACCCTGACGGGAGGGACAAGCGAATTGGGGATGCCGTGGAGGAAGAAGAGGTAAAGGAGGAGATGGGCGTGGCTGGTGAAGCCCCCCCCTCCCCCCCCAAGTCTGCCCATCCACTGCCGCCCGCCCGCGTTCGGGTGTCCCTTCCCGGGACGAACACACCCCCTCAGGAGGGATATAGTCCTCCCCCAGTCCCAAGCCGGCCACCACGGAAGGGGCGCCCGGCCCGTCCAAGACCTGCTCCCGTGACCCCCCTGGGTCCGCCGCACAGCCCAAAGGGGCCGCTTCTGCCCCCAAGCCACTGACAGCCCCCGGACTCCCTGATGACAAGCCCCCTTCCTCAGAGGAGAGTCCGTAGTCCAGGGCTGGGAGAAGGAGTTGGGCCACATTGGCCCCCGCCACCGCCGGCGCCGGCTCTGCTCCCTCGGGCGGCCCGGGACCTGCCTGGGCCCGCAGCACCCGGCCAGTCAGCGTCCCCTCAACCAGCTGCCGCGGGCGAGCGAGGGACACGGGAGCCGCAGGCTCATCCCTGGCCCGGGCAGCCGGTTCGGGCGGCTCTGCAGAGGCCGCAGACCCATGCTCCAGGACGGCGAAGCGGTTCCCGACCGCCCACGCAGGCCCCGCTGCCACCCTCTGCGGCCGGCCCGGTGTCGCGCCCGGCGAGGCCCGGGAGTGCTTGGGCCACTCCGCCTCGTCACTGGACCGCCGCCGGCGGACCGCCCGGAAGTCCCCGGTGCCAGCCACCTCCATCGCCTCCTCAGGGCCACCCCCTGGCGGCACATGCGGCCCCGCCCCAGGCGACTCGGGGCACTCAGCCCGCCCGGCACCACAGGTCCCAGGCCCGCCGGCCGCCGGCCCTGCCGCCGGCTCCAGGCCGTCCGCGGCAGCCCCGCCACGCGGGGCGGGCCGCTCCGCCGCCTCCTCCGATGCCCCAGCTGCCGTCTCTTCCGCCCCTGGTGCCCCGCCGCCCGTAAACCTCTGCGAACCTCTGTTGCAGGCCGCCCGCGGGCAGCTGGCGTAAGTGTGGCCCTGCTCGCCGCAGAGGTTGCAGCGGACCGCTGCCTGGCATGCCGATGCGACGTGCCCCCGTGCCCCGCAGCGCGCACAGAGCGGCGTGGTACAGGTCCGCCTCTGGTGGCCATAGCCGCCACAGGAAAAGCAGGCGGGCGGCTGCCCCGCGTAGCGCGTCACACCCCGCTCAGCCCCCAGGTAAAAGAACCTGGGGAGCCGCCGGGACCCCCCCGGGGCGAAGCGGAGCAAGGAGCGCACCTCCCCTGTCCAGATGCTCGCCTCGTCCCGCACCTTGGCCGGTGGCGCGAGCAGCGTGCCGAACCGGCCCAGCCAGGTGGCGATGTCCTGCAGCGGCACGAGGTGGGACCGGAAGAAGACAACCACCTGCCGCACATCGCCCTCGACAAGCGAGGTGACACGGAAGCCGTCGAAGAGCCGCGGCTGGACAGTCGCCAGGTCGCGGCAACCGAGCACGAAGAGGGAGAAGGCCGCAAAGGAGACCAAACAGACGTCCACCTCCCTCGACTCCGGGGGCCTGATGACGGCGGCGAGCAGCTCCACGGGGAAATCCAGGCCCTTGCAGATCACCTCCCGAACGAGGTGGCGCCTCGGCTCGAAGCCTGCGTCCCCCCCCACATAGCGGAAGCGGAGGACATACCGCTCCCGCGAGGGGCCCGCTGACGATGGCCGGCCAGCCTCCCCTGCCCAGGGCTCCTCCGATGGCCCCCAGTCAGAGGACGGGCCTGCACCCACGGAGTCGAGGATCTCGTCCAGATCATCGCGGGCGGAGCCGCCCCCGCCGAAACCGGCGGGTTGCCGAGAAGGCCCGGGCCTCGCAGCACCGGGCCCCCCTGCCCCGCCGCCCGCCACCGACGCATACGACGGCGCCAGCCGTGCCCCCGGAGGCCCCTCACCCTCGCCGGCCGTCGCCGACTCGTGACGCTGCGGCCGTACTTCCTCTGCGCCCCCTGCGGCGGGCCCGGCCCTTGGAGGTGAGGGTGGGGAGGCGACCGGGCCTGCACGCGACTCCCCCGCGCCCCTCCCGGGCGGCTCCGGGGCGGACCGCCGTTCCTCCGGGCCGCGCCCCGGCCCTTCCGATCTCAAATCCCCCGTCTCCCCCGGAGGGGCCCCAGCCAGCACCCGGGGAGCCCGCAGGGCCCTCTGCGGGAGCGGGCTCACGGGACGCTCCCCCGACCCAACTGCCGCGCCTGTGGTCTCTGAATCCCCGGGGACAGCTCCGTCCGACCGGTCCCCTAGCAAAGCCGGGCGCCATGCATCGAACCGGTCCACCACGGAGCTGCGGCGGGCCCGGCCCTCCAACGCGCCCTCAGCAGCGCCCGACCCCGAGCGCAACAAGCGCGTGCTAGCTGCCGCCGAGGGGCCGCGTGCCGCCCCCTGGCCAGATGCACCGCGGTGCCGGCGGCCACCCCGCCGATGCCGCACAGATGAGCCCCCGCCAGGCGGCTGAACCGCCCTGCCCTCACTGCCGGAACGAGCCACCGCCCCCTCCTCTGAGGCACGAATCCATCGTCCCCGGCTCTGGAGCGCCACCACGACGGCGTCCAGCCAGGCCCCATAGTCGGGGGCAGACAGGGCCGAGAGGACAGACCCGGCTTGCTGGCCGACGGGGACCTCCGCACCCGCGGCCGCCTGCCAGCCCCTGGAAACCTCCTGGAAGGCCCGGAGGAGGCCCTGCTCCGTCAGCCACAGGGGCCAGGACGTCTCACCCCGCGGCTTCCGGCCCACCAGCAGCCGCTCCACAGCCACCAAGGTTAGCGAGCGTGCCACCGACGCACGCTCATACGCAGGGCCTGGTACCGGGAGCCCATCCCGCAGAACGGTAAGCAGGGGCTCGAGCTCGCGCTCCAAGACGGCCCAGAAGCGGGCCTGGCTGCACTTTGAGAGGGCCGGGACCGGCACCCGCGGGAGGCGCACGTGACCCACCACCAGCCCCCAGAAGCGGAGGAGGACCACCGCCGCGTCCTGCTCCTTTGCGAGGTACGCAGTGGGCAGCGTGCTCAGGGGCGCTGCCAGATCCCGCAACCACCCCTCCCAGATGATGGCCTCCCGCGAGCCAGGGGTCCCCTGCGAAGAACCGCCCGCATCACTGCCATCGCCCCACGAGGTGGAACGGCCGAACCCGCCGGAGCCCTCCTGCGAGCGGCTGCGAAGGGGGGAACGGTCCCGCCCAGCGGACCCCGCCCGGCCCCCCGAGGGAGAGGCCGAGGAGCAGCGGCGCCCCGCTACTGACCGCCCACCACCGGCGCGGCCCAACTCCCGCCGGCGACCCCGCAAGGGGTCAAGATTGGCCGGCACATCCTCCATCGAGGACCCTGGTGAGGAGCCCCCTGTCCAGCCCATACTCTCCCCCGCCTGAGAGGAGTCGCTCCCCATATCCGAGGGGAGCCCCCACACCCGCGGGCCCGAGACTACGGCCCGCCGGGCACCATCCGGGCCGACGAGGCCCCCCAAGAAAGAAACCAGCCCCTCACGCTGCGCTGGGGCGTCACGTGGAGCCCCCACACACCCCGCAGGGGCAGGGCCAGCGCTCCCCGAAGCGGGAGGACCCGCTTGCCCCTCCTCCCCAGGTGCCTCAGCCCCCCCCGCCACAAGCGTGGCCGGGCCCGACTGCGCCACCCCCAGGGGCCCCCCCAACAAACCACCAGATCCCTCCACCAGCGCGGACCCCCCAGGTACTGCCCCAGCACCGAGGCCGAGGGAAGAGGAGAGCGGGGAGGGACCACAAGCCTGTCCCTGCGAAGAAGGCAAACTGGCCTCCTCGTGAGTCGTAGGGGTCCCAGCCGGCTCGGTAAGCGACTCACGAGGAGTCCCATCAGAAACAGCAGCAGGGCTGCCCTGCACCCCGACTGAGCCCGTACGGAGCCCAACTAAGGTGGGGACACCGCCAGGAGTGCTTGGGGGGGTGGCCCCCACCCCCCCTGCCACGCGGGGGGGCCGCACCGCACCCCCCCCGCCCGTCAACGAAGAAGCAGCCATGACCCAGGCTCACAACAGCCACCAGGAAGGGGAGTGAAAGGGAAGGAAGCACCCGGAAAAAAACCCCAACAAAGGGACAGGGGGCCCAACAACGACCCCCCTTGCTCCAAGGAGCCGTCCCCGTGGGGCAGGGAAAAAAAAACCCAAAAAAAACGCCCCCAAAACCCAAACAAACTCCAACAAACAGGCAAAAAAGCCCAGGGAGATGAGAAACAGCTGGGACAAAATGGCCCCCACCAAACTCAAACAGGGAAATGGGGGGAGAGAAAAACGGCCCCCAAACGCCCCAGAGGGGACCAGGACCACCCCCCCTGCGATGGGGGGGGGTGCCCCACGCCTTCCCACAACAGGGGCTACCAAACAGCCCCGCCTCCCACTGCTCTAAATGCCCCAAAAACCTCCAAACAAGGGCTGGCTAGGCTGCAGCTGTTACAAGACAGGTAGCTCCGCCTCCAGAAGGAGAAGGAGAAGGAGAAGGAGAAGGAGGAGAAGGAGATTTCCTAGACAAGGCATGTGTGTCAGCAATTCAGGGTCTATTCACAGTATACTCACATACTGTATACTCTTCTTGGATATGCCAATCTATCCACTCTAAGCCATAAAAGACTAATTCAAATGACACTTAGCTATTACAATTATATCCACTTTTCTTTTATAATGGAACTCAAAGAATGATATATGTAGGCCTCTGATACAGACCTTGAAAATAACCTGATTTGCTCAACTTCATGAAATCAGTTCCAATTAACTTTTTAATACAAAGCATAACTACAGTATAATAACCTTTTGAGGTAAGTTAGGATAAAAGAGAATGCTTTGTCCAAAATAACCCAGTGAGTTTCATAGAAAATTATTGACCCTCCAGATGTGGCTGAACTCCTGGCACCCTTCCTTCTGGCCATGCTTCTGGGTCTGCTGATAGGCAGAGTTCGGCAACATCCAGAAAGTCTTAGGTCCTCCATTAGAGATCTTTATCTTTAGAAATACTCCTTTCTGATATAGTAAAATGATGCGATTACTTTGGTTAGTTCTAAGAAGCAGATAATTTTCATACCCCTGCATAATACAGAGACATTAAATGTTGATATGCATCTTTTTAAAGTTCTAATGTAGTTCTACTATTGAGGGACAAATGAATAAAGTGGTTACCTTTTTCATACCTTTCATTCCTGAATTATCTGATATTACATTATTGGAAATAGTGGTTGGTTAGAGGATTGTCAGGTATGTTTCAGATATGCTAATGAACAAGTTAGGAAAGTGGTGCTTGTTGAATGACAGCATTTAAGTCCCTCAGTAAGTTATTTCAATTCATTTTGAGAAAAAGATCAGATCCCTGATCTCTTCTAATCCTTGCAAATCCGGACACATGGACCTCAAAAAATGATTCATTTCCAGAATGTTGAATATTGATTTTTTTTTAAAAAAAGCTTCCTTAATCAGTTTTCCCAGCACTTTGACAAAGTGAAATTCCCTTGAGTGTCCTATGTATCACCCATTAGCATAATGGTGTTATAAAGAAATGTTACTTTCATGAAAGTGGTTTCATCCTATAATGTTAGCATGGAAGACCATGTGAAAAAAGGAATAGAATTTGAACCCTATTTTTAAGGATAGTTTGATATGGGAAATTGCATCAAAATCACTTAAAATCCCAAAAGGTATCTTTGTTCAGAAAAACAAAGTTGATTGTTGATAATAGTGACTTTAGCAATCCTCAGGCTAATCTGCTGAGTGCAACTGGAATGAGTAATTATCTGGTTATAAGTCTGTGGGATCAAACTGAAGTTCAAGTCAGGCCACTATCCCTCAGCCTCGGTTTCCCATCTGGAAAATGAGATAAATGGTAAGATGTCACACTGAATTGCTGTAAAATCAAACACCATAGCATCGTATAAGATCTCTAAATCTTAAAATTCCAGAAAATTAGATATTTTAATATAAATACATCAGTGGAATTAAAATATTAATGTTATTTTTTTAAAAAAAACTGCAAAATCAATATTTTGTATCATCTTAGGAAAGATGTTTGGTGTAAAAAATGTTTTAGGTTCTATTTACATCTTTTGGCTGGTCAAAAATAAGACTGTCAAGGTAAAAAGGTTAGTTTTAGCAAAAACAAAATAAAACTGGAACGATAGATGCCTTTGTTGTCTTACTATTTCCTCAGTACAGGCAAGGGTAGTGAAGCCGATTTCAATTGGTTACAACTGAAAACACTGCAGTCCAACGAGACAATGGTGGGATGGGACTAAATGTTTTGGCAGCAGAAATGTGTTATCTCTTTTGCCCCTTGACACCCAAAGAGAGAACATAGTATCCATCTGATATCACCTGGTTGCTACATCTGATTAGCTATAGTTCCAGATTCAAGCTTGTTACATGATCCCTGATGGCCTGGAATCATTAGACCCAAGAAGAACATGTTATTTCAGAGCTTTCCAAACTTTTCATGTTGGTGACACACTTTTTAGACATGCATCATTTCGCGACATACTCTTACAGCAGGGCACAAGGCAGGCACTACGACCTGCGTGGAATCCTGGCAGGGCAGATGTGGAGGCAGCAAGGCACAAGGCAGGCACTAGGACCTGCGTGGAATCACAGCAGGTTTGGAGGCAGCAAGGCACAAGGCAGGCACTAGGACCTGTGCGGAATCTTGGCAGGGCTCGGAGGCAGCAGCAGCCATGACACACCCAGACACTGCAGCCGACACACTAACGTGTCACGACACAGAGTTTGGAAAGCTCTGTGTTATTTAATGTCACTGAATAACAGCGTTTAAGCAGCAGTTGAGAAAGATAATAATTCGTAATAAAGTACCACGCATGAAGTTTACCATCAAGGGGACGTGGGGTGAAGAATTGGCAAACATTTTAACTTCCATACTTATTTACTTATTATCCCCCCCCCCTTTTCTTAGTATGAAATCTCACAATGTAAATCTAAGCTCTAGAAAAAAAAAGTCTTTATGTGTTTTCTGGAAACATTTCAGAACTATAATTAAGGGAAAGGAGTGGGAAATGCTAATTGTCAAAAGCAAATTAATTAATTGTTGGGATACATGATTGTAATGAATCATAAGGCACTCTCCTAAACAAGCTGCTTTCTGTGCTTGCCCAAGTTTGAGAAGTTGCAAAATTAAACAGCTATCAAATACCAAATTTTTATCTTAACAGAGAAAGCAAACGGTTACTAGAGGAGAGATGCTAATCTTCTTCAACAGCCTTCCCCAACCAGGATCATCAACTCCAGATCTTCAACTCCCAGAATTTCCCCAACTACCAAGGCCATTTCTGAAAATTTTAGGGGTTGAACCGTGGGATCTGGAAGATGCCAGTTTGAGGAGGCCGTTTGAAGCTCCTTTGCAATCCTGGTCACCAACAGACAGGGATTCCAGAACACCATACATCTCCTTGTGAATAGGGTAAATATAAACAGTATACATGCACTTATATTAAAAAGGGATTTACTGAATCAGAATCAGTGTTTAAGTCCTCTCTGTGGTGTTTAGGTGGCAGGTTTTTGTTTGACTGTTTTTAAGAAAGTGTACTTCTGGTTTTTTGTAGAGCTACTAGAAATGAGCAGCAAAAATCTGGATGACCACTAGATAGCAGCAAACAGATAATAGAGATTGCTGCCGTCTAGTGCTTATCAAGAGTTTTGCAACACAGGTATGGTAGCCATAGCTCTTTCTACCAATTTGTCGAAAACCACACTGAGCTCTATGTGATATATTAAAAATAATGTGGGTCAGGCCTTCATCTGATTTCATTTTCTTAGACATTTTCATATTTATAGATTATGGTGATTGTCCAAGACTGCCTATAATATTGTCCAAGACTGCCTATAATAGGTGTTGGTTATTACCTTTAAAGCCCTATATGGCATGGGACCAGGTTACCTGAGGGACCGTCTCACCCCCAGAACATCGACCCGCCCCACCCGATCATGCAGAGAGGGCATGCTACGGACCCCATCCACAACAGAATTCCATCTAGCGGGGTCCAGGAAGTGGGCCTTCTCTGCAGTAGCGCCTGCCCTTTGGAATATCTTGCCCCCGGAACTGAGGCGGGTTTCCTCGCTCCCGACCTTCCGGAAAGATTTGAAGACCTGGTTCTGCCGCCTTGCGTGGGATGGGAATTCTACTAGTTCCTCCTGGGGGTGGCTGGTGCCATGAAGCCCGCCCTATTATTAACATCTAGTCCACTTGGATTTTATATTTATTTTTATGGATGTTCTAATTTTATATTTATGTTTTTAATTTGTTTTATTGTGATCCGCCCAGAGTCCCCAGGTTTGGGGGAGATGGGCGGTAATACAAATTTAAATAATAATAAATAAATAAATAATACTTAGCTGCCCTGTTCAAGCTCTAGTATCATTCACATCAATTAGACTATGTAAGAAGTAGGTAGTCAGAAGACCGAATCTTAATTTTTTGTATAATCACATTCCAAGAATGTTTTTCCATTATTTATTTCCAAATTCCATTGCATGGTCTTCTGACAGCATCACTGACTTGAAAAAAATGTATTTAACCACCTGTTTATGCTACTTAAAATAAACCATTTTAATTCAATACAATGGATTAATAATATAAATTACTCCTGATTTATATCAGTTAAAGTAATTGTGGGCTTCAGCTCCGGCTTAGGCAGCATATTTCTCCCTAGATATACATCAGAGATTTTAGATCTCAAAGGGAAAAAAAATCTGGCTACTAATAGAAAATACAAAAATGTTATTTGCAAGAGATTCCACCTCAACTAAGTAAAGTACTGCTTCTACATATATGCATGCAGTCTTATCCTATGTGAGTTGACTGAGAAGCTCAATTCAAGTTCATCAGGGCATACCTCCAAGTTGGCATGCATTGGGTTGCAGCCTTAAAAGCAAGAGAATAGTGGAATCCAGAAGTCATCTGTATATTGGGATAGGGCAGTGGAGTTCATGTTACAATATTGATCAAGGCTTATCTGGGTCACTACTGTACACTGTATAATCAGCATGACCTTGCTTCTAGACCTCCTATTTAGAACTCATGACTGGTGAGTTCTAGATAGCAAGAATGGTAGACTCCAGATGTTGCTGTCATGATCTTCATCACCATGTTCTACCATACACTCATCCTTTCTTTGGTCAAGCCCTCACTCTTACACCCATTATTCAGGATTTCACCTCTACCTCATGATCCTAAGGGCTGACTTTGCTCTTCCCATCAAAACTTGAGTTACTTTTGTTGTTTCTGGCAACTACAATTTAACTGTTTTCCATAATCAGTAGGAGAGCAGTTTGGTGTAGTGGTTAAGGCATCAGGCTAGAAATCAGTAGACCGTGAGTTCTAGTCCTGCCTTAGGTACAAAGCCAGCTGGGTGACCTTGGGCTAGTCACTTTCTCTCAGCCCTAGGAAGGAAGCAATGGCAAACCACTTCTGAAAAGCCGGCCAAGAAAACTGCAGGGACTTGCCCAAGCAGTCTCTGAAAATGGACATGATTGAACAGATAAAAAAAATCAGTAGAGCAGCAGCAACTCAGCAAACTAATGTGTAACTTATTTCTCCACATTACGCAATGTATGAGAATGATAGGTCTTCAGCAGATCTATGTTTCATTATTGGCATGTTAGTGAAGTTACTTTACCTTTTTTTAATTGGAAGTATATTACTCTCTTTAGCAGGAATATCCCATTGTTTAAAATCCTAGGAGGAGGAGGAGGAAGAGAAAAGCAGAAAAACAACTAAGCAAGAGAAATGGAATAGCAATGATTGCAGTAGTAGCCACCATTCATAGGAGTTTCCAGGCTCATGAGTGCCAGTGATGATGATTTATTTCAGAGTTAGATCGAGGATAGGACCTTTTCTTTCCCCCGACGTTCTTTAATTTGGGTCAGATTAATTGGAAAGGAAGGATCTTGCCCACAGCAATATAGGACTCTCCCATCCTCCCATAAGCAGAGGAAGGAATCAGACTAGGAGCAATTGAGAAATAATTGCAGATCCTTTTGATGTTGTTGGCAAGAAGACCAAATAAGAATAATAAGGATAAGAAAAGAAAGCCGGTGCTTACAGCAACTCTTTTAAGAATGAATAATTTTAAAAAGTTGTGAAAGCTAATTAATAATCAGAGAGAGAAAGGAAGTTAACACTCACAGAGATCCAAGCCATTATTATTATTATTATTATTATTATTATTATTATTATTATTATTATTATTATTATTATTCAATTCCAACCCAAAGCCTCCTTTTGCCTCTGAGTATTAAGTTGCTGAGTCAAAAGAGATTTTTTTGTGTGTGTGGGAGGGCTGAGAGAATTGAAGGAGTCCCACCAGCCATGCTTTTAATTCCTTTCATCCTCAACAGCTGTTTGTAACATCTGTAACAAGGCCATCCTCGATAAAGGAGACTCACAACTTAATCCAAGGTATATTGCATTCATAAACACATTTCCATCCACTCCTAGCTTCTTCCCTCAAGACAGAAAAATAAGGCACTATTATTTAAATGTGCACTGCTTCTTTCTGGCAGGATAATATTAATAGCAAAAAAATAAATAGCTTTCTCTTATGTAGAATTCTCTGCTGAGTATGATTGGGGTGTAAGTGTGTGAACGTATGTGTGTACAGAGAGAGAGAGAGTGTTCCTATTCCCTTAGATGTTCCAGAGTAATATTTTTGCTTGTGAATATGCATTTATCCATTCAGCCTCTCAAATGAACTAATCCAACAAGCATGTGTTAACCTTCACTACCATCACCATCATGTTAGTCTCATTAGCACCAGATGGGTGAGGCATATGCTGTAAGCCCAGCCAAATTCTTTAAGTGCATCAAAGGGCTTATATTTGCCAACCAAAGTAAGGAAATTTCCTGCTTTCTTTACTTTGGAAGTATCTTCAGGTACAAAAGAGGCTTGCCAATGGTTTACCGGGAGAGGTTTTCAAGCAACTTGCTAAATTGGACACAAAGATATGGTCAACCAAGCCCTCCATCTGAATTGATAGATCAACTCTGCCAGTTGCTCGTATCATCAGTCATGTGTTCTGTAAACATCCCAGTCTCTAACTCTAGTCCCAGACAGCTCTGGGATTGTTGGATGCTAAATTAACTTCCTGTTAGCCAGGTTAGGCAGACTCTTTATTGGGGAATTAAATTTCTCTTCCTGCTTCTGAGAGTCCTAAAAACAAGCTTTCTCTAGGCACTGCTTCCCTGTCACCTTCTTTTCCTTCCCCCCATAAAGGAACTGACTTCAATTACATCATCATGAATGTTTAAAGGGGGGGGGGGGGGTGTTCTGCTCCGGCAAGGAGAAAACAAAAATGGGGATTCAACCTCTTTTGTAGTGGCTGGAAAGGGTAAAAAAAAGTCTCTTCCCAAATCATCAACTGATGATGCACGGCTGGTGCACAGGAGCAAATCAGTCATGTCATCTGAACATGAATTTTTAGCAGCCTTAGGCAATGACGTTGGGCTTTGGCTGAACACACGGTACAAATACAACTATTGTTGGTCTCTCAAATATACAGTTGTTTATAGCTTAGCGTTTCATGTGAACCTTGCACCTATCACTGTATTCATGTGTATCATGGGAGGCAAGTGATGTCACACAAGTCATGACATAATTGCAGAAGCGGCATGAATTCGGTGCATCTGTCACATCGTTTGCATGATGCAGTCATGAACTCTGTGATGTCATCGTATCTTGTACTGCATCGCTAGGGTTGGATTCACACTTGGTGACAGTTTTCTAAATTGTGCAGGTGTGGATAACTCACAGTCCAACAGTTTCATGTGCACCTCAACCTTATTTTTCGATCCTCAGAGTGCTTCCAAATGTTGCTGATGAAACTTGGTGGCGAATATGGTGATTTTCTGTGGTATAGTTTTTCCTCCCCCTCACTAAATAAGGCACAGTTGCCACTTAAGAATCCCCTGATGCAAACAAAAAGTTGGGCTAAAATTTAGCCTATTCACACATCAGGTCACATTGCATCCCCACATTGCATCAAAATAGGTTGCCTGTCCCTTGGTTCATTAAATATCAACCAACAATGGTTGGATTCAAACTTTGTACTAAGGCAAAGCCAACAAATTACATATTAGCTTGGCTTGTCTGTAGCTTGAATCATGTCAACTGGATTTCTATTTTCTCAGTGGAAACGTTTCGCTCCTTATCCAAGGAGCTTCTTCAGTCTGAGCAAAGTTAGTAAGGGAATCCTTCAATATGTTTCTAGGTGGCTGTGTGACCTTACACCTGGGGCTAGGTCATGGTTATTTTGAGATGTTATTTCTAAGTCTCTTTATCATCTAAAGGAGGATCGTTAAGATCACCATGCTGCTGTTGAGCTTGCGAAATGGTCTTAATCTTCCTAGGCACAGAAGACAAAGCAGGGAGGAAAATAGGGGAAAGATTGTGCCTGAGGCCCCCACCTCTATTCAAGGAAGGATTTTCCACTTGGAAAACTCTCATTGGATTCAAAGAGATTTATTGCCATGTCAATATAGAAAGGGCTGAAGTCATAATTATGACCTGGCCATCAGAAAAGTGTTCAGATGGTTCTCTAGCCCTTGAGCTCATACCTAAAAATAGAAAGGCTCCTGAAATGACTTTTCAGTGGAATTTTGTTAGTTGATGCAGCCAAAGTCCAAAGTGGATGGAACAATGTCCTCCTTTCTCCCAACTATTCTTTCTGCTTTTGCTTCTGGCATTCTTTTCTCTCTCTTTCCCAAGCAGTAGATTTCCAGATAATGGATAGATAACTTCCTAGAGGTGTAAATTCATTACTTGACATTAGCGTGTGCTTGACATTAGCCTTAGGCCACATGTGGCCCTTAAGCCACTGGTTCCTACCCATGTGCTAAGAGCATAGGATGGTGGCCTTCAGTGATTCTACAACAGCAGATTGGAAGCACTATTACAAGGACCTGTAGCTTGAATCATGTCAACTGGATTTCTATTTTCTCAGTGGAAACGTTTCGCTCCTTATCCAAGGAGCTTCTTCAGTCTGAGCAAAGTTAGTAAGGGAATCCTTCAATATGTTTCTAGGTGGCTGTGTGACCTTACACCTGGGGCTAGGTCATGGTTATTTTGAGATGTTATTTCTAAGAAAAAAAATAACCATGACCTAGCCCCAGGTGTAAGGTCACACAGCCACCTAGAATCATATTTAGGATTCCCTTACTAACTTTGCTCAGACTGAAGAAGCTCCTTGGATAAGGAGCGAAACGTTTCCACTGAGAAAATAGAAATCCAGTTGACATGATTCAAGCTACAGACAATTCCACCTGGATGACTGAGAACCTTCATAGACATTAGCTTGGCTTGTTATATGAAACTAACCTGAGGATTGCTGAAGAAACCATGTTTAAACCAAGCCATATCTTAGCATGACATGTAAACCCCCTCTCAGTATCATCTTACCTCACCATGGATAGTATTCCACCCCTGGAATTTCAGCTTTATAACTATTATTGATTTTTTTTATTTGTGTTTTTCCAGTAGCCCTCAAGGTATTTACATGAGGATGCTATAAGACGATGGAGTTGAGAAGCTCCAGATTATTATGAGCACATTCTTCACCAAACCTGAAGATCTCTTCCCCTCATTTGTTCCATGCACTAACCACTAAAACACAAGCACCAAGAGACATCCAGTAAAGGATATGTCAAAGGCAATAAATGGCAGTTGAATTAATGGAATTCATTAATACATAGATTTTTAAAGTTAAGACAATTAGGTAATTTCAAATTGTTACTTGCTCATTTTCTAATTCATTAACTCTGAGATGCATCCATATACTTCAGGCAACTGTTCTTATGATAATAAAGCAAAGCTTTAAAAAAGATTTGTTTTCAACAGCACTGAGGAGATAAAGGGAGTTTTTTTTCCCCTGAATAATAAAAAATGGAGTTTTTTTTCCAGAATAATAAAAAATGGATAGAATGAACAAAAACAATTTATCGAGCATAGTTGTGAAGAGAGAGAGGGGGGGCGGGGAGAGGAGAATGACCCTCCTTGTTTTTTAAAAAGCGTTATCATAAAAACCAAATAAATGGATATTTGTCATTATTTTAGATAAACTACTTGTAGTTTGGTTTGACCCATTATCACATAATATAAGTAATACCAAACAAAATGAAAAATGTACAAGAAATCTGTATTTTCCATCTCAGTGTTCCAGGGGAGGAAACATAATTTCCAGAATTATACTTCCAGTAATTGACTCAATGAGAGGCTCCAGAAAAAAAGAGAAAGGAGTCCTTTCTCCTCATATGTGACTAGAAATGTGATGTACACATGTTTTGTAAATATTGAGACCCAACTTCCTCAAGAACTTGCTGGAAAAATGGATTTTGGAAGGAGAGAAATGATGGAAGCGTGGCTGATAATTTGATGTAGTAAGTCAATCCAATTAAATTTTATGGATATGGAACATAAAGACCATTCAGCATCAACAGATGTGTAAAGAATGTGAGATTGTTCTGTCTATGCTGAGTTATAGGTAAACTTTCCAAATTGAAAATGAGTGCCATGGTAGAATAATAAACAGATAGGGATCATGGGACACATGTTCCAAGGAGGCAGTGTGGTGTAAACATAAGACTAAAGAAGTGAAAGCTGGGGAACTAGCTTCTTTGCAAAGACCCTAAATTTATTTGGGGATGACTCGTTCATGATAATTAATTAATTTCAACTTTTCTATACCACATCTCGACTTTATCTTCTAAAGAAGCAAGATGATAATATAAAACGATTTTTAAAAAACCCTCATATTAAAGACAACAGCAGCACTCTAGAATGGCCAATATGTCTCACAGGATATAAAATTAGTTTGCTAGTCCAAAGTTCTACAAGAATGATTAAGATTTCCAATCCTAAAAAGTAACCGTGCACTAATCCTCTGAGTGTCATTTTGGCAACATCCTGTTTTAAGTTCCTAAGCTTTAAATACTACAACAAACAGCCTGAACTTGGTGGCCTCCAGTTATACTGGCACTATAGCTCCCAAAATACAGTGGGAAGGCAGTTCTGTCACATAAAACATGGTAGGCAACGGGGGGTGGGAGAAAACTATTGATCCCACCTAAGCCATTTTCACAAGCAAAACCAATCACTCCAAAATATCAAGTTTTGACCAAAAAATTGAAAGTGGAGGCTATTCCACACCACACAGAAAGTAAGTCTCAAACTAAGTTTCTAGATTTCCAGGGTATATATTCATTATTGCCATAGTGAAGGAGAAAAGTTACATGGTTTTCTGTACCAGTATAATTTGACTAAGGTACTCTGCATCTTGACTTGGGGAAGGGTGTATTTGCTGGCCTGGAAATGATCCAAGCAAAGGGATCTTAAGGAGTGTCACTTGCATTGTTGCAGAAGGCCTTTTCCAAAGCCATGATAGCTTAATCATTTTACACACATTATACATGGGTTGTTTGGTTTTACTTGAACATGCCCATGGTTTGTAGTTTTGCATTATATGTGAACTAGTTCACTATGGCTTGTTCAACAAACCATGATTAAAAGAAACTACAGCTTAGCACTATGTCTGAACTCTTGTAATATCAGATATGAGGCGGGCTAGGATGAATGGAGGGCATTATGCATGGTTGGTCTTGGAGGGTGGAGTGCTCCTGTTTAGGACTGCAACCAACTAGCTGTGTTTTTCCCCTGGGACATTCTTTTCCATTCCTCCTTATTCCAACACTCAGCCAACATTCTGTGGAAAATCAATGTTCTCAGTTATCTCTGGACTAACTTTGGGCTTTCTCTTCTCCCCAGGCTATAAATCCTATATATACTGTATAGGTTTTCCCCCATCCTGATCCGTCTACAAACGGAATGCTATCTTCTCTTGCCAGTATGTCCTCTTGCCCATTTGGGCAGATGTCAGACAACTGTCAACCCAAGTCACACCAGCAAAATCCTTTTGTTTTTGTTCCTGGCATACCTTTATATACTGTATATTCATGTATGAATGAATAAATCTGTTGAAGAAGAAAGATATAGTTTATAGCTTTGCAGCTAGACAAATTGGATGAAGAGTCACAAATTAGCTAAAGAATCTAATGCAGTACAGAGCATAGTCTGGGCTTCCTTCTAGCCTTGCTGGAAGAAAGGCTACAAAAGTTGAGAACAACAGAGGAGAATACTGTGGTTTAGCCAAAGAAATAGAAAGAAGTGGTTTGGCAAGTGCTGTCATTAGAACGTAGTATGGAAAGAACATGAGAAATGACAGGGCTCTGCTTTCGGAATATAAATTGGCTGGAGAAGGTGCTCCATATTTCCCCTCTCTCTGATCCTTTTGCAAACAGAATGATAATGTTCTCTTGCCAGTATGTCCTATTGCCTATTTGGGCAGGTGTCAGATAATTGTCAACTTAAATCATGCCAGCAAAATCTCTTTGTTTTTGTTCCTGGCGTTCCTTTCTAATCCCACCCAAGATGCTTTGAATGAGGAAGTACTGTAGTATATTGACTTTCTGGCATACAATTTTATTTACTTTTGTAATTTGTACCTCACTACCTTTCTCCTCTTTTTATTTTATTTTTTTGTCTTCAATAAATTGGACTGGTGGAGGTGATGTATGAATTTCTTTGCACTTTTTAGGGATCTTTTCCTAGTTTTACTGGGAAAAGGTTGGATTACCCATTGGGAACTTAGCTTCTAGTAGCCTTGTAGACTTCTCTAAGATCAGAGGAAAGGTGATAATCTATATACTACTAAAACTCTCCTGACTGTTTGTCTATTTGTAACCTTCAATTAGCCAAAATGGTGCATCATAGCACAGCAATTTTTGAATGAAGGTACTTCAAATCAGCTAACTTAAAGAATGCATACAAAATCCAGGACCCATTACTCCCATGTAATTGAAATTTCAAGGATCTTCATACCAGTTGTATTGGCAAAGTTGTGGCCACTGCTGTGCCGCCACACTGCTGCAGTCAGCCATGGTCATGTGATCATGATTTCTAGCGTTCCCTGCCAGATTCCCACAAGGAAACTCAATGGGGAAGCCAGCAGGAAGTCGGAAATCACTCCTGCTCCCACAGCTTTTTTGCCTGCCCATGGTCATTCTGTTGATCTGTTTAGGTAAGGAAATATCTCTGAAACGGTGACCCAACGGGTCATGGGTTGTCTAGTAATATCTTAGTGTTGAAGTCCTGTTCTACTGACTTTCCTTGCAAGGAGATCAGAGAACACCCCAAAAATAGAACTGTTTCATTAGAAATGCAGTACTGTATACAATTTGTAAGTTCCAAAGTGGGATAATCCATTTGGTTTTAAGGAACTTAAGCAGATCATCACATTGGTTAAACTGGAATATGTAAAATCAAATTAGTTCTGGTGATATGAAATCCACTGTGAAAGTTCTCAGATTTAAAACATTTATTCGATTTACACACATGTTAAATCTGGAGGTGGGGGCAGAACAATCACCAGTAATATTCTGACTTATGTTATAATAATACACATACTTATTAACCAGTCTGAACATTTTCTAATACATATATAGTATTAGAAAACATAAGTTTTTCTTACCTTGGCATTCCTTTTCCTGTCTGAGTGTTTCTGGCTGAATTAGCATTTGGTATTCCAAGTATGCTAATTTCTCATAACACCTTTTAAAAATGCAAAGGCAGTACAAATCTTTGCAGACACCAATATTCAAAGAGAAATCTGGGGAGCTTGAAAATCATGCCTTTCTAGACACATTGTTGTCATTTTAAGAAATGGGCTTACAAAATTCTGTTTACAACAACAAAGCAACATCCCCGCCCCCCAGCAATTACCTTATATACGTATATGATGTCATCTTGTCCCTCAGCACAGGCAACTTTGTCTAGGCTTTGCTTAGTTACTCCTGAAAACTGTTCCCCTGGCCACCACACCTATTTTGCTTGTCTCATTGTTTTCTAGGCAGAGGGAGATCCAGACTCAAAAGAAGGGGTGGGTGGGTTCCCAGATGGTAAGAGCTGTTAAGCAGTGGAACAGCCTGCCTCCTGGAGTTGTGGGTGCTCTGCCTTTGAAGGTGTTCAAGCGACGGCTTGTCTGATATGGTCTGCCCTGGACAGGAAGTTGGACTAGAAGACCCCAAAATTCCTTCCAACCCTAAGATTCTATGATTCATCTTCTGTCTTTGAACTTTTATTCTGCTTCACCTAAACCTGACCCTACCTATCTGGGGAGCACATGGAGGCTTTCCCATGTGTAAGAGTCACTGGTCTCAGTCTGGTCCTCCATTTTATTGCTGTTTTCACAACTGCATCAAATTTCAGAAATTTCCGTGAAATATTCTAGGCCATGTACCCAATACATAGCAGTGACTGCACTGTAAAGCAATTAATATAACATAATGTATGGGATTTCCTTAGTTTGTACATGAATGAAATATGCAAAGGAGTCTGCAGCTGGTCAGGACAAAGCCTACTGTAAGTAGGGATGTTTGCTTTTGTTCCTATGCTACTTTTGTAGCATTTTGTATTAGCCCTTTTGATGACATGGTAGTGAGCTCACTATTCAAAATTCAAAATTCTACATTGAAGTGGTTAAAAAATGTCTTTAACATATTTAGGATTTATCAAACAGACGTCTTAAGTTCCTTTAGAATCTTTCACTGCAGGGACAAGTAAAGATTGGTTTCCATTCTTTCTGCATTCCTACTTCATAAGCATTGCCACAAGTAATGTGATCAAGTTTTAACGCATGGCGGCTGCTGCTGTTTCTTGCATTAGTCGTTGTGGGCTATGCATCAACAGGGATACTCTGGATAGCCACATGCCAGAAGGAGAAAAAGCAATTTCAGCTCACAACACAAGGCTTTACAGAATAAATTACTCTGTCTACCCTAGGTAATTCACTCTATATTAAGCGTCATCCTTTTAAAAGGAAACATACTCTAGTCTGAAACAGCTGCATCAAGGAAAGGGAAACGAGTTGAGAGAAACCTCCCATTGTCACTGGGCACAGTCTTCTAGAAGGAAGAAAACCATCTGCAACTGAAGAAGATAAAGACATTTTTAAAAATGCTCCATTCTTCTGCATCTTTCATTTTATGGCTGGCTGGGGAATTCTGGGAGTTGAAGTCCACACATCCTAACATTGCCAAGGTTGAGAAACACTGGCTTAGTGTTCTGAACTGTAAACTTTTTAAAAAGGATGATTCAACAAGCAGTGCCCAGTTGCTTAGGTTCTAGCATGCCCATGACATGCGAGATGTCGATGCCAGGGTTAGGGTTCATCTGCTCCATTCCCAAGATGTTCTTTTAGGTCCTCCAGGCTGTGGCACTTTGGCCCTGACGTTCAGTCCCCGTTGTATCATGGCTGGCCAGCAGGAAGTAGTTAGGAGAATGAATGACCACCAGTGGTCATTTCTGTTCTCTTGGGAGAAAAAAGAAAGACGGTAAAAGGGATGCATTTGTTCCTTGTCAGCTGTTTAATAGGTGTGTAGTTCTGGGGGTCACAATGGGGTAGGAAGTTAGATGGTGGTCAGTTCTGTATAATTCTAATTTCTGCCTCCTATTATAATCATTTTGTTGTGAACCGACCAGAGTTCCCTGGTTGGAGGAGATGGGCGGTAATACAAATTTAAATAATAAATAAATAAATAAATAAATAAATAAATAAATAAATAATCCCATAGTTTGGAGAGGTGAGACGAGAGGTGAGGATAAAGGTTTGGGGGGGGGGACTAAGGCTAAGAGGGAGAGCCAGTTTGGCCTAGTGGTTAAGGCATCAGGCTAGAAACCGGGAGACCAGGAGTTCTAGTCCCACCTCAGGCACAAAGCCAGCTGGGTGACCTTGGGCCAGTCACACTCTCTCAGCCCTAGGAAGAAGGCAATGGCAAGCCACTTCTGAAAATCTTGCCAAGAAAACTGCAGGGACTTGTCCAGGCAGCGTCTGAGAATGAGACATGATTGAACGGATTTTTAAAAAAAGGCTAGGAGACACTACTTTTCTGTAGTGGCCGCAACGTTGTGGAACAGGCTGCCTTAGAGATCAGGCCTTGGCTCCCTGTTTTCTGATCTTTTGGAAGCTCTTGAAGACTGAGTTATTTCTGAAAGTTGATTATCTGATATGGCCACCCTTATTCTTAATTTTATTTTGTATGGTTGTACTTTGTATGCACGTCACAGTATTTGTCTGTTTTTTAATCTTTTCACTGTGTTGTATTGTCACAGTGTTGTTGTTTTTTTTAAACTTTTACTGTAGATGTTTAAAATTGCACTCCTCCTATATAAGCTGCTGAGAGTCTTTCTGATTGTGGCGGCACAAAAATATGTCGAATGAATGAATGAATGAATGAATGAATGAATGAATGAATGAATAAATAAATGATGAAAGAGCAGTGGGCATCAAGCAGCCCATGTTCAGAATCTTTTAAGTATCCCTGATTTCACTGCAAGAAATGCAACCAGGAATCTATGTAAAAGAGTTACATTGGGTCATATTGTGCTCTGCAAAAATCTAACAGGTATGGTTAAAAAGTAAAGACTTCCCAGGGTTGAACTCATCTCCTATTCATTACATGGACAAATATGTGTTGTTCCCCTGGTGACAATAAAGAATTGGTTTGTTATTCTGTTCCTGCAGAAATTATAGCCAGCCCAAAGTAAAATACTGCACAATCAAAACACTGCAAGTAAATTTGTTTCTGATATCTTTGCCACAGACATTGAAAAGAAGGATAGGAGAGACTTCCACTTTGGGGAAAGAGGTAGCTTAAAAGTTCTACAGTTGTTTTATCTTATTTTCATCTGATCAACTTAGCATGAGTGTCTCTCGTCGGGGTAGATGAAACCAAAGCCTTGGGGTGGCCTATCAATCTTTCAATGTGTATACAATGTGTGCAGTGCACATTAAAAGGGGGCAAGGCTTCAATCACATGGTCATCCCCACCATCAGTTTGACTTTTTTGACCCCTCCCCTGTGGTGGCCCCTGCTGTGAATCATCGGAACACTTAGATGGATCAGGTTCATTTCCCATCAAGAGCAGAGTAAAGGATCTGGACAGTTCTTCTGGATGCCAATCAGCATTTCCAGTTGAACTTGCCTGTTTTTTGTTTTGTTTTGTTTTTGTTTTTGTTTTTGTGCCTTCCAGTCAGTGTTGACTTCTGGCAACTGCCTGGACTAGTCCCTGCAGTTTTCTTGGCAAGGTTTTGGAAGTGGCTTGCCATTGGCTCCTTCCTAGGGCTGAGAGACAGCGATTGGCCCAAGGTCACCCAGCCGGCTTTCATGCCTAAGGCGGGACTAGAACTCTCAGTCTCCTGGTTTGCCATTGGCTCCTTCCTAGGGCTGAGAGACAGGGACTGGCCCAAGGTCACCCAGCTGGTTTTGTGCCTAAGACGGGACTAGAACTCTCAGTCTCCTGGTTTGCCATTGGCTCCTTCCTAGGGCTGAGAGAAAGGGACTGGCCCAAAGTCACCCAGCTGGTTTTGTGCCTAAGGTGGGACTAGAACTCTCAGTCTCCTGGTTTGCCATTGGCTCCTTCCTAGGGCTGAGAGAGAGGGACTGGCCCAAAGTCACCCAGCTGGTTTTGTGCCTAAGGCGGGACTAGAATAAACTCTCAGTCTCCTGGTTTGCCATTGGCTCCTTCCTAGGGCTGACAGTGTGTGGTTGGCCCAAGGTCACCCAGCTGGCTTTGTGCCTAAGGCGGGACTGGAACTCTCAGTCTCCTGGTTTCTAGCCTGGTGCCTTAGCCTCTATAAAAACTAACCCAAATTCACAGTAGGAAATTCAAGAAAGACTGGAATATCTCGTAAGCGATAGGAATTGATGTCTGTTTTACAAGGGGTATAGCTTAAGGAGAGTGCTTTGTTTTTCTTCTGCCAGTGGGCATTTATACTAATTATCAATGTAAATGCACATCCCAAAGCTTGGGGCAAGGGCCAGTTTTTAAAACCGTTCACAAGGTTCGCTGCAGCATTCATTGAATGAAATGTACTGGAAACAGTATTGCTAGAAAATGCTACCAAGGCTATAAAGTTTGCATAAAGAATCCATTATGAAGGTGTGCCAACGGAACAGTTGTTTGATGTTGCGTTGCAAATGTATTGTTTATTGTTTATTTTTTAAGTCTCAGTTGATCCTGTGGGTTTTTTTTCCTTTGCATTTAAAAAGCATAATGAAGCTGAGTTGTTCCTGAGATGTAAGTAGGAAAACAGCTCCCATTAAGCATTATTAATAATAAAGAATTATTAAAAGCTGAAGAAAACTTCTTAATGTAATGTCTGGATAGCTTTTTGTGAGGTTTTTAATTTTACACCTATTCTTCCAATCAAATGTAATTCATGACTAGCACTGGTTTTATTCATTACCAATGATAATAAGCAAGAAAAGAAATAAGAAACAATTTATGTGTATGTGTGTGGCTGTGGGTATTCCAAATATGTAAGATGCACTAGTGGTGTGGTCCATTCATTTTCTATGAACATGGAAATTACAATTAACTCATGAAGCACACCAGCCATTTGGCCCTTGCATGGTTCTGCTATGTTGTTGTTATTTCAGAATGAGCAAAGAAATATTAAAGGCAAGTGGGAATTGTAACACAATATTGCCATTTGGAGTACCCTCTTCGGATTTTAACTATGTCTTCTTAGTCAATCAGCCATGTCAACTTCTCACTCAATTTCTCCAGCTCTCTATAACCTGCAAGCATGCCCTCTCCTTATTGGATGAGTTCCCCCTCTTTCCCCCCCCTCAAAATTGATCTTCCAAAAATCTTAGATTTAAAGAACCATGCTGATACTTTAATGTTTGGGTGGGATCATTTTTATGTCAAATTCAACATCACTCACCATTTTCAACCACGATCTGGGTTGCAACATTGAAAGATGTGAAAATTCTAATGAAAGCATTATATTCAAGGCCATTTGTTTAGGAAATATGGATCTGCTCAGCACAGCACAGCTAGTTTTAGCCTTTGTAAGGGCCCCAGAGTCTACAAATTTACCAGCAACCTTCTAGTGGTGGGAATATTGGACTAAGAGGCAATAATGGAATGTAACTTCCTCAATACTAACGTATCTGTACTTGCAAGGCAATATGGCAAAATTAACACCATTTCATCACCTTGCGATGAAGGGACAAATCTTGCTAGTCCTGCATTCTTTGAAATGTTTTTAGTAATAACTGTCATTACTGGTGAAATGTGTCAGCCCGACAGCTCTGAAGACCTGAATTTTCAAGCCATTGAACATAACAGTGGCAACTCATCATCCTTCCTGTAGCACTTGCTGCCGGAGCAAAAAGGCTTTTTGCCCGTTTTGTCTTTAACATCTTCTGTTGTGATTCCTCTGAAAGGTGATGATTAGCACTGTCTTTGCTCACAAGAACTGAGCTAAGACCGATTACATCTTATTTAGAAAAAGTCGACTGAGACAACCTTTCCCCTTAGAATACTTAAAGTTTCTTTCTGCAAATCTCTTTGCATATATTTTCTGACTTCCTTATCAGGAACTTTGGAAAACTTGAACTTTTCCAAAAAGAAGGAATCCATGCAAATATTCCACTGTTCTTTCTGGGAACTCTGAATGTTCTTAATTGTTTTTGGCTCTTGGAAATGGTTTTAAATTGTTAGAAACACTTCTTTTTAAGGTGAAGCACAGTAATGAATGCTGAGGGCTCAACTTGAAGAAAGCCATTTGAGATGAAGAAATTGGTAAGATTCCAGTTCTGGACCTAAGAATTTGCATAGGCTTTGAATGGGAGGTTGAGATTGTTGAATTCCAGTTGGGAATTATCCGAGAAATCCTAAATGCAACATCAGAATAGCAAAATAGCAAGTGGAAATAGCAACTGGTGGAAATTTTCCATGATATTCTCAACTTTAATTGTTTGAAGCCTCTGAACATGTCAAAAAGGGGACAATAGTATTAGTATGTTAAATTTGTTCATTTGTTGATTTTAAATCTAGGAACTTGCATCAGAACTGTGTTAGAGTCATGAAAACACTTAAGATGTTTATCTTTCCTTTAAAAGGGTAAGTGAAGGCACACTACGCCTCTTTTTAAACAGCCTGTTTCTGAAAAGTGGGGGGAGAGGTACTCCTATTGCCAATAGCAGTTTTGTAAGAGGGTGGGGCATTTTTATTTGCATTATAGCAAAAGATGAAAAGAATTAGAATTGCTGTACTTTTGTCCCGGTCACTCTGAACACATACAGTTCATATTTTTAGAGAGAGAAAAAAATCCAATGTGTTAAATGCTTTGGGAACATAGGAAACTGTTTGTCAGATCATTGATTTATTTAGCCAGTATTGTCAATGCTGGTTTGCCACAGCTCTGCAAGGCAGGGTTCTTTTCCAATCTTATTTGGAGATGCTAGGCTGCAGAACACACAGTGTGTTCAATGTATCATCTACTCTAAGCTGTGCACTCACAAATTAAATATTTTGTGTTCCTTTTCAGCAGCTTCAAATTTTAGCAACATCATTTTTCAGGATTAAAACAGAAGCAAGGGAAGCTCTTTAAATTAAAAAAAATGTGATAATTGGTGTTTCCTGTGCCTAAAATAGAAATGTCAGACTAGAGACAATATAGAGGTATGTACAATACAGCAATGGGTATGTTCTGACATAAATTTGGTGGCTTTTTTGAGCAACTATGCAATTTTGAGCAACTGTACACTCAGAATTCTGGAACTGTGCCTTCAGATTTCTGACAAAATTTCCATCTCAGAGAACAATACTTGGAATAGAATCTCTTGTTACAACATTCTCCATTCCCAGTGGGTGTTTCCTCCTTAACTAAAATGGTTATTTGGATCAGAACTCGTGATGACCTTCTCCATCTTTTTGCCAGGTTTCCACCCAGACTGAGAAATTAATTTGTTTCATTTTTCTGGAACACTGAAATATTTCTGGAAATGTGACAAAGAAGCAGGAGGGTTTAGACAAGAATATAAAATCATATCCACATTAAGGATCTTCTTCCCAGATGTAAAAAGCTTCCCCATCATGAGAACACTTTCCACAACCGAAGAGAATATTTGTAGCTCAGGGTTGAACTGTGGAGTCCTTGGTGCTCTCTGAGCCTTGTTGTTTTCTTGCAGACGTTTCATTGCCAGGCTAGGCAACATCTTCAGTGCGAAAAGGGAGTGGGACTTGCTCTCTGTTTATATACCCTGGCTTGTCCTGCTTGTGTTGGTGGGGGTGTTGTTCTCTCCTTAGGAGTTCCTTGACTGGGCTGTTGTTTGCTACTTGGTTGATTGACTGAGTTAATAGTTCCATGATTAGGGTATATTGTGCTGTTTGATTGTTCCTCTGGTGCTAATCCTAGTGTTAATCTTTGCATATCTGGGTGTTGATTGCTGGCAAGGAAGTGTTCTGGTCTTCTGGCTTTTCTATTGTCTCTTATGTATGGTATGTAAATGTATGTAAATAGCGGTAATGTGTCTGTTGATGGCTGCTTTGTCTGAGTGCTTTGTTTGACTGAGTTAATAGTTCCTTGAACCAATCCTTTTTTCGCTGTTGATCACACGGACACCAATGGCTTGCCAAGCCCTGTTCTGTGAACTCCTATTGGCAAGCATGATTTTCATCTCCTCCGTCAACTTATCAATCATGTCAAGAGCTCTACAAAGCAAGAAACGCAGGTAATGAATGAAAGAAAATTCTTCTTTGACTGCTGGCATATTTCTCTAAATAAAGTTTACATGGATTTGGCAGATAACTGTTATTCATCAAGGAAATGGATGATCTATGACTTAAAAATAAATCAGAAAAATAAATTCCTTCTCTTCTAACAGGAATTACAGCTGGAATTTATTAATTTACTTTGGATTTTATAAGGCTTAATCCATTTTGACTGAATTATTCCACCCTTTCCTGCAAAATAATTAGTGTCCCATTATCATCAGTATGATAATAATGATAACATAATATTGGACATTGAACAAACAAAAAGAAAAGAAAATTAAAGATTCTACGGATTTCCCTTATTCTCAGAATTATTTCTCACTTCCTGTCAAAAAGGCTTCAAGACTCAGCCTGGTAAATAGCCCGCACCTGGAGCTGGCCTTCTCCAGGGAATTTTGTTCAGTGCTTAAGGCAAAGGTTGTTTGGGGTAATGCTTTATTTAGTTGTGAGGTGAGGGGGAAGTAGATAAAGTTCTCTAAGAACATCAGAGGCATCTGTGGAGAAGAGAGTGTCAAAAAGGCAAAAACCCTATGCAATGAAATCCCAATCTCTTTTTATGTGCTTTGGTGGGGCTTTAATCACAACAGTGATCACAACAGTGCAGTCGCCATTTTGACTTTTTGATACACACACCCTGTGGGTGCCCTTGAAGAGAAAGAGTAAATGGTCCATAATCTGAAAGGCTAACCAAGTTAGTTTGATACCTGAATCAGAAATCTGCACAAGCACACCTTTGCTTACCTTAAGAGGAAAAGGAGGATAAAAATGTATGAAAAGTAACGAATTAATGCTTTCATCTACCTACATTTCTGGGGGAAAAAAATAAGTTTCTGTAACCAATTTTTTTTTAAAAAATCATCTCATTTAGAAGCTACAACCCATATCTCCTTAACTGCTACAACAAGCCCCCTTAACTGCTTGTTTTATGATAATCATATTCCATTTAAAAAAATGCCCTTGTTTTCTTACAGCTGTACTTTTAATTGCTTGATTTGAGATCTAGACTGGTGCTGTTTTGTTGGTCTATTGAATCTCTGGCAAGTGCATGAAAAATATCTTTTAGTATATCTTGTTTGCTTGAAGACTGAAAGCATTCTTTTCTCATGGCCTCTCATCCTTAGAAATCTGCAAGTCTCTTTATTTTGGCAGCTGACCAGGCATCACCGCGATGTACCATTTTTTCCTGGTTTTCTTTCCTTTTACCATTTGATTGTTTTGTTTGTTTGTTTAAAGGACTCCTGCAGCATTCCCAATCCAGATCTGATCCTCATCCTCCCAGCTGCAGGATCCTGACCACAGCTTTGAATGGATTGAATTCTAGCTCGGTTCAAATCCTAAGGGGTGGTTTTGAGAAAGTTTTTTAAAGCAAATTCAGAATTAAGAGTGACTGTGAGATTGCATGACTCTTGCTGCTATAGAGAAATTGAATAAGGAACATCAAAGTGTCAACCCTTTACGGAGTTAATACATGCACTTCACGTCCTTTGCGTTATATAGTGGTTACAAATTAGTGTCTTACAAAGCAGAGAGGCCACCTTCTAAGCAGACTGGAAATCCGCATCTGTGGTCCACCTGGTACCAATTATCTCAGCCCCACAGAGCTTGGTGCTTTTTCCTAGCATGACTAGAGCTCTTTGCTGTTGCAGATTTAGCAGCTGGCTTAAAAGTGGACCTTGCAATGGGTGATCCCAACACCTTTTTCTGTCATCAGCTGCTCGCAAAATTGTTTCTGAGAGTGGCTCCGATCTGCTGCCTTAACAGATAGAGCATCATATTTTTTGAACATCAAAAATACTATTACGACCAATGCTGCTTGCTTAGAAACATCAGTCACAAATCAAAGGCTTGTGGAAGTTAGTGCCTGGGTTTTGTATTGTACTTAATCTTGTTTATATGCAAAAACAAATGTGTTCCGTTTACAGTAAAGACACGCAAGTCATAAACAGTGCTTTACTATCAGAGCATGGATTTTGAGCATAGAAGTGACTTTTCTACATCTATGACTAGGAATTCAGATTTTTTTTTTCTGTTGAAGCTGACATGTTCATAGGCACCCTTGAAATGTTCCCTGTAGGCATAAATTCAATCAGAAAAGAAATGTGATCAGCGGTACTATCTTGCAATGTTAATAAGGTGCCCTGATGGGTTGAAATGAAAATTTGTATCTTTCCCACATATTCCCTACTCCACTAGGGAGAAAGATAGCAACAGAGAAAGCTGAAGGAAAAGTCATCTTGTCCATAAAGGAAGCAGATCTAAAAAGCTATTTTCCTAAGAGCATAAATGTTAGCCCCAAGGGCTGCCAAGCTACAACATGGAGATTAACAGTGCAAATTTTAATCCTCTGGTGAAGCAGAAGATGGGCCAGCAACTGGCGTCTTTCCTTGCTTCTCTGCCTTCTTCCAGTCAGGGCTAGCCCTACCATTAGCCGGAGTGGGGCTGCAGCCTGACAGCAGATTTCAGATGACATGAAATGGAAGGACATTGATATCTTCTATTGTTACCGTGTCATTACAGCCAGGATTAAAGAGATACGATTGTCAGATTTTCTAGCTCATAAGTGTAAATAAAACATCTTGAGATGATCCTATTTTTGCTTCCTTTGTGTCACAGTCCTGCTCATTACAATCAGTATGATAAGTGAACTACAGAAAAATGTGATGAAGCGTGTGTCTGTGATATCTGGCCTGCATGTGTATCAATAATAGACGCTAGCAGGATTTTCAGAAACAGTTCAGCTTTCCCCCAAATGTTCTCTAGTGAAGGCTTTAAATATCAGCCAGATTCTGAATTACATTACAAGTTCGTGCAAAAATGTTCATTTTTCAGGAGGACATTTGTGGGTTTGTTTTGGACATACACCAAAATTGTCCTTTAAGCTTTATGGCTCTTTGAAAGGGCTCCGGGGAAATTAAATTCCCTACGGGGCAGCTACATTTTGCACATGGAGAGGCTTGCTGTTGACGCAGGATTTACCATATAACCTTAGTTGTGAAATTGGTGTCTGGGACACTGGATTCCCCATCTCAGTTGAGAGATGAAGGACACATTTGGAATCTTTTAATTGTGCCTCTTCTTGATTAATTGCAACCACTGAAGGATGGAGTGGGGAATGGGAAAGGAAATTTAAAAAATATATATGACTAGTGTTCAAGCTATGCTTGTACCATGTTTCAGTTTTAAATGGAAATGAGAGCGCTTCTGGGCTTCTGGCTTTTTAAAAAGATTTCACCTGAAGAATTCTGGATTATTGGAAATCTTGTAATTATTTACGTGACCTCCTGTCTAGATTACTGCAATGTGCTCTGCATGGGGCTGCCCTTGAAGAGCATTCGGAAGCTTCAGCTGCTGCAGAATGCAGTTGCACGGGTTGTAAATAGTGTTGGCTACTCGGCACATGCTTCAGGGGCTGTATTGGTTGCCAGTGTGTTTCCGTGTACAATTCAAGGTGCTAGTTGTCATCTTTAAAGCCAAAGCCCTTCGTGGCTTGGGACCGGGTTACCTGAGGGACCGTCTTCTCCCAGTTGTTCCTACACATCCAATCCGGTCCGGCAGCATGAATCTGCTCCGGGTCCCATCAGCCAAGGAATGTTGGCTGGCGGGGACCAGGAGGCATGCCTTCTCTGCCGTAGCGCCTGCACTCTGGAACATTCTCCCTCCAGAGATTAGGATGGCCCTGATCCTGTTGGCCTTTTGTAAGGCCTTGAAGACCTGGTTATGTGCTGGGCCTGGTTATGCTAACACCTATGGATTATAATAATTCTTGGCTGCTATATGTATTTAATTTTTATTTTTGTATTGGGATTGTAATTGATTTTTAATTGACTTTACGATTGTTTGCCACCCAGAGTCACTTGTTTGAGATGGGCAGCCATACAAATTGAATGAATGAATGAATGATAAATGAATAAATAAATAAATAAATATTGTAATAGTTCGCTATGCCTAATGAAAGGATTTTTTTGTGTTTGTGCCTTCAAATCAGTCTTGACTCCTGGCAACTGCCTGGACAAGTCCATGCAGTTTTCTTGGCAAGATTTTTGGAAATGGTTTGGCATTGTCTTCTTCCTATATGAATGACTGGTCCAAGGTCACCCAGCTGGCTTCATGATTAAGGCAAGACGAGAACTCACAGTCTTCTGACTTCTAGCTTGATGCCTTTACTCCCTACACCAAACTGGCACTCAGTGGGGGACTGTCTGTCCACCATTTTATCTGCCCAGCTGATCTGATCGTGCAGAGTTGGCACACTCTGGATTCCTTTGATTAAACAGTATCATCTATCAGACCCCAGGAGTGCACCTTCTCTGTAGCAGCACCTGCCCTCTGGAATAAGGTTCCCCCTGAGTTCAAGGTGGCCCCTACTCTGCTGCTGTTTAGAAGAACCATGAGGACCTGGCTCTTCACCCAGGCCTTTGGTGAGGGAGAGTGTGATCCCATGCTTCATTCCATCCAGTCTGTCACACTTGCCATCTTTTATCTTTTATTGTAATTTTGTTTGATTGTTGTGAGCTGCCCAGTGTCATTGGGAGTTGGGCAGCATTGAAGTTTAATAAATTATTAAATAAGGATTAACTATGTGGATTTGTGATTCCGGGTGTTTTATTCCTATTCAACACTGCTATTGCTGTTTTCAAACATGTGGGAATGCATTGCAGACTGATAAACAGAGGATACAATGGCACATACAGAAATGACAGTTCCTTCTTCTGGACTTAAAAAAAGGAAACAACCTTCCTTCTTATTCCTGGGGTTCCTATTGCTGGGTGTTGGGGGGGGGATTGATCAATGAATCTCTCTCTTTTCCATGTCAAGTTTGCCTGCATTCAGTTTGTCATCCATTCCATATTCTTCCCATACCAAGAAATGGTACAATCTTTTTACTGCAGTGCAATGTATTTGCATTTTTATGGAATATGCTTGCTTTGCCCAATTTATGCTAAAGGATACATTTTGATTCATTCTGCTAAATTGAAAAATGAATGCCAGAATTTGGAGAAATGCAAATACTGGGAATAGCTGTGTCCGAACATTGCATTATCTTTAGTTTCCTAGTAATTCACAGCCAAATAGAACATTCCTTTAAAAATCATCTTGCCATTTCTCTGAACAGAGACAGGAACCATCAGTATATATATTCCGTTTTCAGTCCAAGCCTAAACAGTCTGTTTCTAAGTAAATAGGTCAGATATTACATGAATGGATTCATGTTTAGAATTCCTTATGTTGGGATGAAAAAGAAGTAGGTTAACTAATAATAGCCAGTGGTTCTGTATTCCTATAGCAGATCAGATGGCCAGAAAAGAGTATTAGCATTTTTTTTCATATTTTTAAAGACCCATCTATAGTACTTCTCTAATGTGTTGGCAGCATTCATGTATGATTTATTAAACAGGCATAAAAATATATTGGATGGGGGTAGCATTAGTAGGACTGTAACCTTGACAACTATATTAAGCTGTCTAGCAGAAGTATAATTTCACAGTAGGACCAAGAAGGAACAGAGACCTTATACAATCTCAGAAAATGGAACCAGTACATAACAGCCCTGAATTTGAAGCAATTAAGTCTTATTAAAATCAAATTGTCTTTCAAGGTAGTATAGATGCTAATACAATAAAGGGATGCTTCCAAAAAGAACTCCACACTAACATGATTCTTTATTTATGAAACTGGATACAGATGAAACCATGGTCTCTTTCAATGTTTCCTCTCTTTTCACCAGCATCCCCACCACTCATGCCCTAACTGCAGTTAAGAAGAGACTAGAAGAGGACAGCACCCTCGAAAGGAGAAGCAACCTCAACCCGAACCAGATCTGCCATCTTCTGGACCTGTGTCTCAACACCACTTACTTCTCGTACAGAGGTGACTTCTACAGACAGAAACATGGCTATGCCATGGGTTCCCCCATGTCACCCATTGTTGCCAACCTATACATGGAAGAAGTGGAGAAGAAAGCACTCAGCACATTCCAGAGAATGGTGCCCACCCACTGGTTCAGGTATGTGGATGACACCTGGGTTAAAACCAAGGCTCAGGAGGTACAGGCTCTCACAGACCATATAAATACCATAGACACAAACATTAGGTTCACCAGGGAATACACCAAGGACAACAGGCTGGCATTCCTAGACTGTGAAGTCCTTATTGGGTCCTGTGGCAAGCTAGAAATAGAGATCTACAGGAAACCCCCACACACAGACCAATACCTGAAGTTTGACTCCCACCATCCACTGCAGCACAAACTAGGAGTCATCAGGACATTGTCCCACAGGGCAGAAACCATCCCCACCTCCATGGGTGTCAAAAAGAAAGAAAATCAGCACCTGAGGACAGCGCTGAAGGCCTGTGGATATCCAAATTGGGCCTTCATTAAATCTAAGTCTACCCCCCAGACCCAAAGCAACGGCAGACAGAGCTGAGACTCAGAATCAACGGAAGGACCTGGTCATTCCTTACATGGTCGGCATGTCAGAAAAGATAAAACGTATATTTGGCAAACACAACATACCTGTATATTTCAAACCCACCAACACACTGAGACAGAGGCTTGTACACCCTAAAGATCCAACACCAAAAGATAAGAGGAGCAACGTAGTATATGCAATCCAGTGCAGTGAGGAGTGTTCTGAGCTCTACATTGGAGAAACTAAACAGCCTTTACATAAGAGGATGGCCCATCACAGGAGGAGCAACACCACAGGACCAGAATCAGCAGTTTACCTTCATCTAAAAGAAAAAGGACACTCATTTGAGGACATTAATGTTCACATTTTGGACAGGGAAGATAGGTGGTTTGAGAGAGGGGTCAAGGAATCCATTCATGCCAAAGTGGAAAATCCTTCCCTCAATAGAGGCAGAGGCCTCAGGCGCAACTTGTCCCCCATTTATCATGCTGCTCTTTCATTAGTCCCCAGGAAGATTAAGACCACTTCACAAGTTCACCAGCAAGGCCACATTTAAGGATCCACTTGGGGATGAATAAAGGTTTTAGGAGTAAGACATCCCAAAGACTATCTACACCTCAATTGCCCAATTAACAAGCCATTCAGGTGTAAGGTCACACAGCCACCCTAGAAGACATATATGGGGTCCCCTCACCAACTTTTGCCCAGACTGAAGAAGCTACTTGGACAAGCAGTGAAACATTTCAACCAAAAGAAATAAATCCAGTTGCCGTGACTCAGCCTACAGACAATTCCACCTGGATGACTGAGAATCTTCATCGACATAATATAATTCTTTATTATGGCCTAACACCAACTTTTCTGCATCTTTACCTAGATGGGACACATTTAAAATGCAGCAACAGTATCACAAAAAAATAATATCCCATTTGCGACAAAGAGAGATGTTCCATTAGAATATCCCATAGATAATACAGCATTTACAATTTTGCAAGATTTGAGCCATTTAATTGTGCTATCATGGAATTTTGTACTCTGGTCCTTGCCATTTGGGAAAGTTGCTGTTCCCTGCAGCATCACACACACATACACAAACACACACTTGTGTGTGAACTCATAACAAATTCATAAATCTTTCAGATGACTTGGACTGTCATTGTCATCTCTGTCCAGTGCACACAGCAGGTTGAGGAAATACAATACATATGAGTGAAGCTATAGATTTTAATGGTTTGCATGCATTAAGCTGATGTATTTGCTTCTTTTCAAAAACTCAAAAGCATCAACATATGTTCCAGGTTCCATATCAGTGGAAGTGCTTCACTGTTTACTTCTTGTCTTTAAATTACTACTCTAATCCGTATCACTGGTATGGATTTATCAATGCTAGAGAAGTCATAGTTGTGATGATCAAGAATCAGGCTTTGGGTTTTATTATCTACTCTAAACCCCAAGGGTCTGTGAGACTTTTGAGAAAGAGAAGGGTATTTCTATGCCAAACCCTGATGAAAGGGGTCTTTGGGGGCAAGCATAAATGATTGTTCTGGATGCCTAGGAAATATCAGCTTACTTGATTTATGATATCATTTAGAGGAATTTGTCTGGTAACTTAAAAGCATAATAACCTTAGTCCTTCTAACTGCTAAACAGTGTTTTCTAAAAGTTAAAAAGGGTAAGCTTGTCAATCAGCCAGCACTAGAAAGAAGTTCTTCTCTATAAAAGCAATGGAGTGGTGTTTCTAACAGTGTGCTTCGGAGATTCAGCAAGGCAGCTTCATACATCTAAAATAAAGCAGCTCATTTTGTGCCCAGTTCTTTTAACGTATGTTTTCTTGTTGCTGTATGTTCCTCTGAAACCAAATATATTGATACATTCATTCTGCAGGGAAATCAATAATAACTGTAATCACAAAATTAAGTGACTGACTTGTATAGTAGCATTTTCTGGAGAACGAGCACCATGTTCTTATAGTCCTGTGGTGAAAAGACTTCCTAAAATCAATACCACCTTTTGAGATATTGAAGAGGTGCTTTTTATGGCCCATGGTGTGTGGGAATTGGAAACAGCTATGTGGACCTGCTGCTATATAGCCTCATTAGATCTTTTTGCATCTTTTATTTTTCTTCTAAACTGTTAGCTACTCCTCCTACTTATATGTCATCTGCAAATTTGATAATCATCCTCTTGACCCTTTCATCCCAGTCAGTTTATAAGTTTAAATAGTGAAGGAGCCAGGATTTAGGGGTCATCAGTAGATATTATCATCCCTATTTCTCTAACTCCTCCAATGAGTTAGATCAGGACCTAGAAGAACTATCAGAATAACTACTATTATTAATAACTACTATTATTAATAACTATCAGAATAACTACTATTATTCTCTTCGATTAGAACTATCAGAGGCACAGCTTCCAAATCAAGCTGAGGATCCAGCAATGCTACTGGAGATGGGTTGGAGCAATTCAACCACTGGAGCAGGGCCAGAAGACTCAACCAAGACACAGTTGCTGAATGAAGCTGAGGACTAGCAATGGTCCTGGAGATGAGAGAATTGACTGGGAAGACCTGCTGGATGCTTCCTACCCTTCTCTCCCCAATTCCAAGGGAAGCTAACACTTGAGGTTATAGAATATTAGGCAGAGTGAACACCTAAAACAGGGACCGTGCAGGATTAAGACTCCTGCAATGTCTCAGGCAATTAGACTATTATGGTATTTAACCCTGCGTCTGGCAGTCTCTTAGCATCTGCAACTGTCAGTTAACACTGAGCAGATCATAAACATCCCTGGCCATGACTGTGCGTTTCAGTCTGGTTCCTGTGACCCAGATTGCTTTTTGGATTCCTCTGTTTCTGCACCTTGAACTTGATATACTAGACCTAGAGATAATACATCTGTTTTTGCTGTGGACAAGCTCTCTCCCCTTTGCCATGTCTCTTCCTTTGTAAGTAGAGATTTATAGCTATTGAGATAAGATAGATCAATGCCTGCTCAGAAGAGGATCTATGGACAGTCACCAGAGGTTTTTGTCCTACTGCTTCCTCTCCTTCCTCTTATTAATCTATCCCAGATGTTGTCATCCTGGTGTCTTCCAGATATATTAGATTATTGCTCCCATCTTCCCTGACCATGATCCTAAGGAAAAAGTAACTGAATGGGCAGGGAAACAGTGGTAAACAGGAAATTATGATGTCCAGGGTCAGTATCTTGCTCAAGAATCCTGTCCTGTCCATATAGCTTTCCTCTCCTTGTATAGACAAAAATGTTCATGAGTGCTGTCAACTTAAGGAGTTGCATTCTTGGATACTGGATAATCAGTCCACAATCATCTTGAAAAATAATCATATAACACTTTCACAAAAGGGTTACACACTGTAACACACTAGTATCCCACAGTGGTGTATTACACTGACCTTCTTATAGTGTTAAAGAGCTGGATCATGGTGTGCAACATACAGACATCCAGATGTTGTTAGAATGTAAACCCAGTATCCCTCACATTGGCTATGCTGCCTGAGCTGATGTGAATTGGAGTTCAACAATCTATGGAACACCACATGGAGCCCATCCATGACCTCGTCCCTTTGTATACAGCTGGAGCACAGCTGGAGCACCTCCTCCTTTTCCAAAGGCATTTACAGGAAGATTTAGGCACAATTGGATGCTTATTGTCATATCATACCACTTAGGAGTCACATGTCACTAACATTTCTGCTTCTAATGCTTTTGTATTCCCTTCTGCAAGTTATTTGTAAGTGGCAGCTGCAGAAAGTCAAATAGCCATACATATTTTACAGCCAGCAATTGAACATGGCACAATAAAATCTGATTTTCATTATGAAAATAAATAATAAAAAGACAACAAGGAAAAGCTGTTAATACATGCTCTAAGAAAACCTGCTTGAGGCTGTTTTCGTTACAATGGAGTTATTTATATACTGTTACTCTCTTGTATGGCTTGAGAGTTTTAAGGGCATGGACATTAGTGGAGAAACATCGTTTGCATGAGGAAATCATAAAATAATTACTGTGATAGGGAAGAGAGAGTGCATATTTTGAGATGATCCTGAAGGCAGAGACTATTCACAGAGCCAGGAGGCACACTCTAACAGATTTATCGAAGAACTTGGTAAATATGACTTTATAGACCTAGGAAAACAATTAAAGCAGAGATGGCCAACTAGTCATTTTGTAGACCAGTTCAGATTCACAAGGCCTTTTAATGGCCTTACCAAATGAGGGTCAATTATTTTTTATTTATTAAATTTATACTTCTGCCTTTCTAGTTCGGAGAATATCCAAGATGAATTGAACACTACCTACTTAAATAACTTCCTCTTACAGGCTTCAGTAGTTATGAATCTCTCTCTTTGGGTTGTCCATAGATGTGACAACCACCTAACCGTTATATGGGTTTGGTCTTATTATATAGCAGGAATGAACTTCCCAAATGATTTCATGCAGAGCACTGAGGAGGGTGCCTGTCCCTTGTAATATTTTTATGAACATAAACTTAAGTACAAGTGATCCTCACTTAATGACCAGCAACCGTTTGAATTTATGACGGTGCTGAGCAAGTGGTACTTACAACTGGTCCTCGTATGTAGGAGGGTTGCAGCGTCCCCATGGTCACATGATCACCATTTGCAACCTTCACTGCCAGTTTCTGACAAACAAAGTAAATGGAGAACCTGGCAGGAGGTCGCAAATGGTGACCACATGATGTCGTTCATAATGACATCATGGGATTCGCTTAACAATGGCAACTGGAAGTGCCGGAGCTGCCATCACTAAACAGTGTGGTCATGTAACATTGCACTTTACAATCACATCACTTAGTGATGGGAGTTCCGATCCCAATTACCATCATTAAGTGAGGACTACATGTATTGTCAGTTTGATTGATTATGTGCCATCAAGTCAGTGTCAACTCATAGAGACTACATAAAGATTTTGTTGGGGTTTGATATACCCAGGAATTTACAGCTAGATATAAATTATATTGAGAGGCTTGATATTTAGGTGAAAGGGGAAATATTCTGCAGAGTCACCCAATTAGCAGCCATTGTTGTAGGAATGATATGTCAGTGTGTGACTCATACAACAGGTGCTAAGAGTTAGGTTGGGTGTGGTGGATAATGAGAGTGACCTATAAGGTGATTGGTCAGTTTATATATAAATACAGAGATGTCCTGTATCTTGTTCTTCTCATTCTCCTCATTCAACCTCTGTATGCTGTATCGTTGGTTTATCATCTGTTACCTGTGGAAGTGATCTGTAAATACGTATGTATATAAGTAAATAGGCTATTTTATATAATCTCTGTGTGAGTGTCTATTTACTATACAGCCTAAGGATCACTGGTGTCTAGGAGAAGAAGCAGGCCGCTCCATCCGCTCGCCCCGACAGATTTTCTCCCTGACAATCTGTCCCTAACCTGGTCCTTCAGGTCTTCCAATGGTGCATCCATCACCACTGTAACCAAGTTCATCCACCTTGCTTCTGGTTGTCCTCTTCTCTTTCCCAACATCAGAGCCTTTTCCAGAAAGCTAGGTCTTCATATAATGTGTCCGAAGTAGGGTAGTTTGAGTCTGGCCATTTATGCCCCAAATGTATTGTTGGAGTATTCTACTGTTTGTGAGTGGTAAGAAAGAAGGCTACTCTTGATTCTGATGTTGCATTGAGGATCAAAGAGCAGCTGTGAGAGCCTCCCTGGGTGCTAATGGCACTCCTTGATATTTAGTAACTTCTTCCAAGGAGATATGTGCTCTGTGGACATTAATTTAAGAAACATATCAGAATACTCATAAGACAGAGTAGTCAATCTCTTTCCTATGGCTTGCCAATGGTTAAGAACCTTTGAATATAAAAATGTTTACCGCTCTACATATATGAAGTTAGGCCAGCTGGCAGGTGAACATGTTCTATGAGCTTCTCTTGGTCTGCTCTAAATGTTATTCATTTAATACCAAACTTTCAATTCTCTTTGGCCTGATTCTCTCCTCTGTTGATGATGTGGCTAGGCAAAACTATAGAAGTATATATTGTAAAGGGTATATTGAGGATTAGAGCAGAGCTTTCCAAACTGTGTGTCGGGACACATTAGTGTGTCGGCTGCAGTGTCTGGGTGTGTCGCGGCTGCTGCTGCCTCCAAACCTGCTGTGATTCTACGCAGGTCCTAGTGCCTGCCTTGTGCCTGACTGCCTCCAAACCTGTTGTGATTCCGCGCAGGTCCTAGTGCCTGCCTTGTGCCCTGCTGTAAGAGAGTGTCGCGAAATGATGCATGTCTAAAAAGTGTGTCACCAACATGAAAAGTTTGGAAAGCTCTGGATTAGAGAGTCAAATTTTTTCTTCAGTTCTCAGAACATTAAGATCCAGGATTTTGAAACTGAAGTTCCAGTAAAGAGCATTTGGGTAAGGATACAAGAAAGGGAGTAAAACAAAGATACAATCAGAATGTGTATAGACCACAAAGCCAGGCAGAAGATCTGGATAACTCCCTCCTGGACCAGATTATACAGTAGAATTTTCAGGGAGGAGATACAGTAATAATGGGAGATATCAACTACTGAACATCTGCTTGGAAACCAGCTTGGTCAAGACTTCAGGGCCACAAAAAGTCCTCAGTGGTCTTGCAGACTGTTTTGTTTTCTAGAAAGCTAAATGATATACAAGAGGTTCAGGTCTCCTGTAGCTGATCCTAACTAAAAGAGAAGAGCTAGTTGAAGAAATAAATTCAGTGGGAACTTTGGAAGGGAACAACCCCATCATCTTCAGGTTCAAGATAATATGGGAAGAGAAACTGGAGCATAGAAGTAGATGCCTACTAGATTTCAGAAAAACCAATTTTAACATGCTTAGAGAAGTATGAGGTCAAAGGGAGCACAAGAGGTTTGGGAAGTTTCAAATAACAAGATAGTAGAAGTACAATTGCACATAATTTCAATAGAAAAAAATTAGGGCAGTTTAGGAAACCGTAACAGATGCAAATAGACACTTTAGGAAACCATTATGGATTCAACTGAGCTAAGAATTTACAGGAACCTATATAGGAATTGGAAGATGGGCCTATTCACCAAGGAAGTGTATCAGCAGTAGCTAATATCAGCAGAAAGTAAGTTAGAAAAGCTAAAGAAAAGAAAGAACTTAGGGTTACAATGGAAACTAAAAGTAACCAAAGTCTTTTTTGACCATGTCAACTGTAAAAGGAGGAAAAAGGAAGGAATGGGCCAGCTGCATGGAAAAGGTGCTGGATAGTAAGCAGTGATGGGGAAGGGGCTTATCCAGGGGCTTCTGGGGCACTGTCACAGTTGACCTAAGATTTCACCCTCACTATAAGAATTGCTTGGGGTATTATCCAACTATTTTCCTAATATCTTTACAGTAATGTATGTTATTCCAGCTGAACAGATTGGTCTAGTTTTGAAGACAAGTAAACATACTGGGGAAGTGGAAAACAGCAATAAAAACGAAAGAGAATTGTTTTTAAATGCAGAATATTTGATCTACGGCTTATTGCATGTTTTGATTGCAATGTATTACATATTTTAATGGTCAATAAATGAACTTTTTAATGGAATATGGGCATATCCTGCCTCTGCTGTGTACTAAAACTCCATCCTAACTTTTTATTTCTTGATTTTTCCCAGCAGTGGTTGACCTGCCCATAACCAAACTGTCAGCCCATAGCACTTACTCTGTTTTTCACTCTTAGCTGACTTATTTTATTCTTAGATCAGTGACCTGGTGTGACTTCTGACTGTGATGTTCTCCATAAATTTAAATCTTACTAAGACCATATCTGTTGTCATAAAAAACATAAACTCTTTTATTCCTTCCCATTCACAGTAACTACTGTAAATCAACGTAAGCAGTTATGATGGCCTGAAGAACCAAACAGTAGTTGAAAGTAATCTCAACTGACTGAATAAATGCAATGTACATAAATTAATGGAATACTGAGTTCACTGTTTGCTGAGACACATTGTGCTCACTTCATTAACAAAGTATGAGTAATAGTTTGATTCTTCAACATGGCTAATTGAGCAATATATCTATTAGAACCAAGCAAGATGCCACAAAATGTTCAAAGTTTCCCAGTCCTCCACAACTCAACATCAGATCACACAGTTAAAAAGAAAAAGAAAAAGGGAAGGTATAGGGTGAAAGCAGAACAATCTAAAACTTAAGCCAGATGTTGTGGTCATGAGAACTGCTGTATAGAGGAAGTCTTCCAAGATGGACAGTACAAACTGAAAGAGGAACATTTAGCAAATGTCATCTTGCATGTAGTATTTTGGACAAAGCAACAGCTGAGCCTCCAATTTCTGAAAAGTATATGAAACTTAAATCTGTTTCTTACCTTGGAAATCCACAGGTTCTTGCCTGGACTGAAACACAAAATAAAGAGAAGCATGACAGCGATTCTATTTTCATTACCATACCTGGTTGGTAATAATTCTTAAAATATTATTTAATTGAATGCAATATTTTATTATTTGATTAGTGATCCTTGATTAGTGATTCTTTTCCCCTTTCTGTTGTAATATGCTATATCCTCCTATTCCTCCAGTTTCCACAGTATCAGAAAATCCACTGTTACTGTACATGCTTAATAAGGTTTATTGTTTTAAATGTCTTTTGGGATTAGAGTATTGATTCATGATTGCAAACACATTTACACAAGCCCAAATAAGTTGTCATTATATCTTCCTCCTCTTGTCAGCTGCTAAGGCATTGATCATTGGTTTCCTCCTAGATATTCTTAATTTGATTCCACATCACAAATATTTTGTGGCAATTCTTTTCACTGAAGCAGTATCTTGGAGCCATTTTTCCTGCTTACCATCATGGATACCTGTAGGAACTTTTTAATGGTTCTAGATTGCTGAGTAGTAATAACATCTGAACACAATGCACAAGATTTATTAATCCAAGCTTCACCATGAATATAAGTTATGAAAACAGAAAATAACAGAAATCCAGTGGCTTGAAAATAAGTCTCTTTTTACTCTCCTAATATACATATAGTAGAAAGAAAAAACGCAGTGTGCTCATTGAAATGAAACGTATATTCCTTAGACAATGTTCATGCCATGATTCCTTCATCAATTTCATTGTCAGGTTGGAAATCCATCAAAGAAGATGGAGCAGCAGACAATACTGCAAAGAATATTCTAGCCCAATGAAATTATTAAACAACACAGAAATTAATTTATGGAACTTGGAGGCAGGATCAAAGTCACAATTTCATTGTGCCACAGATGGAGAGTTCTGTATTTTCTGCTTTCTATTTTTCATTTTCCCAATCTCAGTCTAACTCAATCCTATGCAATTTTTTCCCCCCGTTTGTGCTGCTGTTTATACATTTTCATTTGTACTCAACAACATACACAAATTGCACACATTTTTTCTTCATGTAATGCTCTTGGTTACTTTTTTTCAGAATATCTTTTCTGTCTTCTCCTGTACTTTTGTGTGGTTTTCCCCCTTAAACTACAGAATGACTTTAGCAAAATTCTGTGAAATGCAAATGCCAAAGGATAAATGTATTTTGGCCTGCTGAAATGATTTGGGAAGTGCAAATTAATAGGCGTATATGAAAATTCAAGCAAATATTTCTCCATCCAAACATTCAACGTTGCTTAGCTGACCAAGCCTTTTCGGACCCCTGGGTTATATTTTTCAAGCTGCTTCAACTTCATGTCCTTTATCAGTTTTGGAGCATATGACATACGCAATCCTTTTGCAAATAGAAAACTAGGGGCCACATTACTGAAAGCTGTTACACATAACGATCAAGATGAAATCCACAAAGTTTTAATATGCCCTGCAGAGGTTTTTTTTTTTTTTTTTTTAATTTGTTTGCAAATAAAAAACCATTTACAAATCAAGGAACTGGAACAGACCCTTATTTCTGAACTTCTGTATTATTAGTTGCCCTTGTGTAAATTAAAATCCTCATTTGCTTTCAGTGCCGAAATTGCTGCTACGTTTCTCATGCTCCTTGCCTTCTTAGCTCTTTAACTTTGGTAATTAGTGAGCCAATGATGGTAAATAATTAAATTGATGTGCACTTTACACTTATCTGGCTCATTCAATCAGAGGACTGTGCTTTGCCACTTACAGATAATGTTCTTGTCATCGCAGCAGGAGAAAGATTTTTCTTCTCTTCTACATTGTTTTTGCTGTGTAATGGGTTACAAATATGAGCACCTAGACATCTAGAACTGATATTTCCAGAAAGCATAGCATACTGTACTGCTTTAGATCTAAGAACTGGTAAGACATTTTCTCTGTTTTTCTCCATTCTTCCTTATCATCCTAGACAGCAAGCAAGAATGTCCAATTCAGTGGTGCCGGAGGACAGGGGTCAGAGTTAATGATTTAGGCTGGCAAGAGATACAGTGGACCAGATGATGGCATCAAGCAGAAGGTGCGTGTCCATGAAATTAGGCCGAGTTCAGTTTGTCTGTTTTGGAGGGTTTGGGATAAGTTTGTGTTGTAAGCCATTCTAAGCTTATTTTAGACTAATGTTGTTGTTTTCATGAGTTTCATGCCTTGAAATGGTGGTATGGTTAGAGGAAGCTTCAAGCACTGCAGAAAAGGAGTTTGGGGCCCACTCAGAAGGGTCCACAGGGATGGGGGAGGCTCAAAGAAGTCAAGATAGTGCCCACATCATGGAATATTTATCTGGCACTTTTTGATGGACAACACAAGGAGCTACCTATGTGGAAACAAATTACCCCAATTCAAAAAAGGAGGGCATTGGTGTCTGCAGGCAGGGGTCAAAAAAGTCAAGATGGTGGCTGCATGAGCAATACAAATAAAAATGGGGCAGTTCTTACAGTCACATTGCCATCTTGAGTTTTTTACCTCCCTCGGAGGAGAAGGAGAAGGAGAAGGAGAAGGAGAACTCACTGATGCAAATTCTTTTCTGGGTGGAAATTTGAAGCTTTTTTCAACTGTAGCCATTAGTGTTGAGCAGGTTATCATGCTGTGACTAAGCTAGGCTGGTGCAAGGTCTGGATCCAGAGCTCAGCGAGAAAGGAATTGTATGTCTGATGCCATACTCTGATCAGTCTGGAATCTGAGGGAACAAATACGATCTTAAGATGATTAAATGCCTCAATTCTTCAACTCTAAAGCAGGTAGGTCAATTAATATTAGCCTTTGTGCTCTGCCATTTATAAAACAAGGCAGATGAGTAATACGGTGTCTGTTATGATTTTAGTAAGTAGCATATTTTATTCCCTTGTAGTCATCAGGTTGCATCAGGTCCCAAATTGTACCAGTCTGGAGCCTGAATTTTGAAACGGCAAAATTGAAGCTTGGTAACTAAAACCGTATAATGCCAAAGATGTGCAACCTGCTGAGCACCACACGCTTGTAGCATTATGTTACCTTGAGTGTGCTATTTGTCACACATTTCCCTCTGTGAAAAGCATCTCACTAAATCCTCTCTCACCCCCTCCCCCACTGCCCTACCTGCTAAGCACGATCTACTAGTCAGGAATAAAACTCTCAAAAATAATGGAAAAGCTCAGGACATGGAAAGTTAATGGCTGCTCCTCCGATTGTAGATCTCACTCCCACAGATGCTGTAGCCTTATCTTGCGCTACCTTCATTATGCTGCAATTGCCCACTGTTGCTTCAATTACATTGATGCCACTGTGTTATTGCATTGCCTGCTGTCCAAAAGCTATGTTTGGCAAAATCTCACCTTCTGAAGAATTGCATGGAGGCAACAGCGCATACTAAACTAACGGTGATAAAAAGTGTGTCTAGCCAAGAGAAGCTTAGTTTTGATCACCTGCCGGCTTAGATGGCAGGAGAATCTCTAGTGGTTCATTTACTGAGGCCTGCATCTTTGGCCCATAGAAGCTCTACAGTGAACTTTTTCAGAGCAGCTGGGGCCAAATTACACCACCATGTTGTCTATCAGCTACGGCATCTTATTCATTTGCCTGTCTCTCCCAAGACTATAAATCCAACCGAAGTGCCTCCTTTCTTGAACAAGCAAATACTTTGCATTCTACAAGCAAGTCAACTACTTTCCAGGACACTTTTGCTTCTCTCCTCCTCATCCATCATTGCTATTCTCATTTTAAATCATCATCATCATCATCATCATCAATCATCATCATCATCATCATCATCATCATCCTAGTGAATCTCCAAGCACCCAGAAAGACAAAGTTAAATATTGAAGTAAGTTACCATGCAAAGAGAACTATACACATCTCCACCAGTTCCAGTTAAGTTGTAGAGTTACAGTACTTGGTTTGGAAATATTTCAGTGTTAGAACTATATATATTTACATTAGATTGTTCTGTTTTATTTTCAGTGATATAAAGAACAAGGGGAAAAATGTGAATAAAAAGGAGGGAGCTAAACCTGTGTTTCTCCATCATGCTTTCTCTCCAGATGAGTACAGTTGAATGGTTGCAACCAGATACAAAGCTGGCCTCGTTTTAGAATGGAGGCTTGATTAAAATGGCCATCCCTGATTGCTTTGAAGAGATGACTCCAGTTGTAAAAACTCCAGTTTTAGGCTATATATGTAACTGCAAACATATGGCTGTGTTCCAAACAATGCAAATAGATTTGCAGTACACATCCCAACCCCGTTTATGCATCAGTTTGCCTCCTTATTTCTTATGTGAAAATCCAAAATCATTTGTTACAATAAATGACAGATGTACTGCATGATCCTTGGCTTTTTTTTTAAAAAAATGTCAATCGACGTACGTATATGCATTGAAAAGAATATATATAGTCACTAGCAGATGAAAGAGATTAAAATTTCTATCTTTTGGAAATTGCATGGTGTATTTTCCAAGAACTTGAAATATTCACCCACACTGAGATGAGCATGGAAACATCTGAATGTTATTCCTTCAAATGTTGAAAATTAAGTCATTTAAATATTATTCAAGCTATTTATTTCCTATATGCAGCTTTTTTTGGGGGGGAGTGGATATTTTCTGGACATTTTTGTCTTATTGCAGAGAAATGAGGGTTGGTGGGGAAGAAGCTGACATGAAGAAGAAAAGTGGGCCAAACGAATGAGGGACAGTGGTCGGCTCAGAATGATCACTATGGTGAAGGTCCAAACGATTCTTTATTAAACATATGATTTTTATGAGTGGTAAAAATTAAACATAGGCACTCAAGGGAGAGACCACAAAGAAAAGAATGAAGAGGAATGGTGTTTCATCGTTAGTAGTCTTTTACTATGCATAAAGAGAAAAAATATATACAAGAAAGAGACTATGCATTTGAAGGGGGGTAGTGAAAGGAATTGCCAATATAGAGAAAATTAGTTGCTGAAGACAATTTGCATATTTTATTTATGCATTCCAATCCTTTATGTCTTTGTAGATCAGGATAACATCCTCCAAAACATTTACAGACAATAAAAGGAGACATAAACAGACATACAATTAATTCTATTGAAAAACAAAGAAAGGTCTAGAAACTTTCCTACAGGACAATTGGTGGGAAACTTCTGGGATGCGTGTTACCTGCTTTCTACCCACTCACTTCATAAATAAATGCACATTTATTATTATTCACCTTGTAACAGAGTATGCCGGGCTGGATGAATCACAAGCCGGAGTTAAGATTGCCGGGAGAAATATCAACAACCTCAGATATGCAGACGATACCACCCTAATGGCAGAAAGTGAAGAGGAACTAAAGAGCCTCTTGATGAGGGTGAAAGAGGAGAGTGCAAAAGCTGGCTTGAAACTCAACATTAAAAAAACCCAGATCATGGCATCTGGTCCCATCACTTCCTGGCAAATAGAAGGGGAAGAAATGGAAGCAGTGACAGATTTTATTTTCTTGGGCTCCAAGATCACCGCAGACGGTGATTGCAGCCATGAAATTAAAAGACGCTTGCTCCTTGGGAGGAAAGCTATGGCAAACCTAGACAGCATATTAAAAAGCAGAGACATCACCTTGCCAACAAAGGTCCGTATAGTTAAAGCTATGGTTTTCCCAGTAGTAATGTATGGCTGTGAGAGTTGGACCATAAGCGCCGAAGAATTGATGCTTTCGAACTGTGGTGCTGGAGAAGACTCTTGAGAGTCCCTTGGACTGCAAGGAGGTCAAACCAGTCAATCCTAAAGGAAATCAACCCTGACTGCTCATTGGAAGGACAGATACTGAAGCTGAAGCTCAAATACTTTGGCCACCTAATGCGAAGAGAGGACTCACTGGAAAAGACCCTGATGCTGGGAAAGACTGAAGGCAAAAGGAGAAGGGGACGGCAGAGGATGAGATGGTTGGATAGCATCACCGATGTAACGAACATGAATTTGAGTAAACTCCGGGAGACAGTGGAGGACAGGAAGGCCTGGCGTGCTATGGTCCATGAGGTCACGAAGAGTCGGACACGACTAAACGACTGAACAACAACAACAACAACAGAGTATAGGAACATGGTGATTTGGCCCCTCTAGCTTCCTCAAGCAGGAGATTCTAAGATCTGGCTCTTCTCCCAAATCGCTAAGATAAAAATCCTTTCAGAATAAGGTCACAGATTCAGTAAGGAGTCAAATCTGTATTATGTATTTTTATCAAGAAGAAAAGAATTAAGGGGAAGTTGAAAGAAGAAAAGAAAAGGCGGGGGAGTTAAAAATAACTGGGATGATGAACTGTTGCTCCTTCAACCAATAACATGCATGCACACATACAGAACAAAGACATAACAAGTGTAGCATAGGCACCAGAGCTCAAATAGTTTTCTGTAACATAAACCAAAATTCTAATCTACATCTATCTCTACTTCTCCCTAGATTTCTTTCTATTTTTTTCCCCTTTTCTGGATCTTCAACCCAGCATTTGTATTGGGGCACTGCTTACCTAGCTCAGAACAAGCTCAGGAAGAGATTTCTCCAATGGGAAAAAAGAGAAAGACAAAATGAAGCTGTCCTTTCCTGTTTTTAATTGTCCACCTGAAAGTGGGACAATCCTGCTGTTTGTTGCCTCTTCATGTTTGAGTGTTGTAGGCTTCAGATGACTCTGTCCATCTACCTGGATTGACAGCTCAGATTTTCTTTTAATCCTTTCAGTGTCTGAATCTGTTAGAATGAGATTTCTCCCCATTCTACATACATACATATCTAGCACATAGTAATGCAAAAGGTTGTTCCCATAATAGCCATCATATTATTATTCCGTTTCTGAATGGACAACTTCCAGGGCATGCCTTCCATCTTGTCTTTATCTTTAAACTATATGGACTGGAGTTCAATAAAAACATGGAGATCTGGCTTGGCAGCAGTGCATGTGAAAAGGATCTAGGTGTTCTAGAGATCATAAGTTCAATGTGAGCCAACAATGTGATGCAGCTGCTAAAAAGGCAGATGCTATTTTGGGATGTATGAAGAGGAGCATGAAGCCCACCTCAGGCAGAGTAATCATCCCACTCTGATCAGGCCCACTTGTAATACTGTGTCCAGTTCTGGACTTCACTGTCTAAAAAGAGTGTCAACAAACTGGAGTGAGTTCACAGGAAGCCTATCAAAATGGTGAGGGAACTGGAAACCAAGTCCTATGCAGAAGAATTAAATGAACTGGGTATGCTTAGCCTGCAGAAGAGAGACTGGGTGAAGAAAACAATAAAAAATTTTATATATCTAAAGCGTTGTCGTACAGAGGGAGGAGAAGACTTGTTCTCTATTGCCCCAGAGGACAGCATCAGAACCAAAGGGTTGAAAATACAGGGAAGTAGATTCAGGCTATATATTAGGAGAAATTTTGTCATGGTAAGAGTTGCTAATGCAAAGAGAGGACTCACTGGAAAAGACCCTGATGCTGGGAAAGACTGAGGGCAAAAGGAGAAGGGGACGGCAGAGGATGAGATGGTTAGATAGCATCACCGATGTAACGAACATGAATTTGAGTAAACTCCGGGAATCAGTGGAGGACAGGAAGGCCTGGCGTGCTATGGTCCATGAGGTCACGAAGAGTCGGACACGACTAAATGACTGGACAACAACAACAAGAGTTGCTAACCAGTGGAATGGGTTTCTCTCAGGAAGTGGTATGTTTCCCTTCACTGGAGGTCTTCAAACGGGGGCTGGACTTTCATCTGTCCAAAATGCTTTGGCAGATTCTGCATTGAGCAGAGATTTGGACTTGATGACCTCTGAGGTAAAAGGACTATTCTTGGTAAAGGAAAATGCATGGCTGTCCCTATAGCAGAAGATCAAGACTGAAGGCCTAACAGTATTAAGTACATTTATGGTATTGAGTACATTTATATAATGGAACATAGAAAATTCTGCTTAAAAATGGCTTTTACAAGCATGTGGTCTTCAATTTATGCTATACCTGATTGCTTTGTAAAATCAGAGTTTTGGAAAGAACTGAGAGGGTCATCAAAAGTGCTGTCAAATACTGTCTTTTGCAAATGAACCGTCTGAAGTACCACAGGTCAGCCCTCACGTGCAGAATGTTTGTTGGTTTGCTTTATAACTCACAAATCGTAGCAATGTCAGCAGATAGACAGGGTCCGTTTTAAGAGCTGCTTCACATATTTCTCATTGGATGACTTGCGTGTGTGAATTGATTCCAAAGTAAAGATCAAGTGTACCAGCTTACATATCATCAGTTGGATAAGAAAATCCATATTTTTGGATCCTTGGCAGTCTCCTGTGTGGAATTTTATGGGTCTGGTGCTTCCTCACATAGGTCATCAGAATAGGCTGATTGACAAGCATCCAGGAGACTGCGCTTTCAAGAGGAATGTCCTGCAGAATATGCTTCTTGTGACCCAGTACTGCCTGGATTACTGGGGTTACACAATGTGCTGGCTCCTTAACTGTGTTGCATGAACTCAGCCATATTTATTTTCAGACACACTCCTAACAAATACGTATCCTTTCCGTAACCAATTTATTTTCACTGTTGTAGCTAAATCAATTGTAAGTTTGGAATATACGAACTGACCTCGCATAACATTCCGGGATACACTTTACACGAACCATTGGCTACACAATGTGTGCATGGAGCATTACATGCTGAAAAGCAGCCAATGCAAACGTAGCCATTAGTGAAGTCTAATCCATTTGCCACTGTTAATGTTAAAGCCAAGGGATTTCAAATAATGATTGTCCCCGATAGCTTCTATTCAAGGGTGAAAAGGAAGTACGGGGAGCATCATTAACCAGCAACTGTAGGAAGAAACTGTAGTAATGTGCACAGCCTGCACAAACAGTTGGCTTCTGTCTCTTCTGAAACTCCACAGAGGACAGGAACAGATTTTTGATGTTCGCCCCTAGAAAAGGCAGAGATGCTTACCAAATGCGTAGATGACACAAAATTGGCTAGGAGAGCTAATGCTCTAGAAGACAGAAATGAAATTCAAAGTGATCTTGATAGATTAGAGAAAAGGGTGGAAAATAACAGAATGAAGCCTAACAGAAGGAAATGCAAGGTTCTGTGCTTAGGAAATAGGAATCAAACAGAAATCAGATATAGGATGGGAGATATATCACTTGGTGATAGTATATAGGAAAAGGATCTTGGAAACCGCCCAGAGTCCCAAGGTATGGAGGAGATGGGTGGTGATACAAATTTAAATAATAATAATAAAATAAATAATAATAATAAAATAAATAAATGTAATTGATTGCAAACTGTATGTGAGTCAACAGTGTGATGGTGTCAGGGGAAGCAGAGAGGAGGGCGGAGCACTGGATAAGAAGCGAGCACGCAGCTCAGAGAGCCTAGCCTATTTCCCCAAACGTCAGAAGAAAGCTCCGCCCTAGGTTGAGCTGATATACTTGGGAATCTTCAGGCACGGTTAGTTTAGCAGGATTTCTGTTTGTAGGTATGCAATAAACACTAGAGACTAGATTCCTGGCCTCGGCGTGTTATTTCTGCAGCTACACGCGACGGATGGGCTGCAAAAAAGGCAAATGCAGTTTTAGACTGCATCATCAGAGGCATAGTTTCCAAATCATGGGACATAACAGGTCCGCTTTTGTCTCAGCTTGTCAGATCCCACCTGAAGTTCAGTTCTATAAATGAGATGAACTGGTAGGAAAGAACAACAAGAATAATCACAGGATTAAGAAGAGAGCTGGAATGACCTGGGAGAATTCAGCTATGAGAAGAGAAGGGGGAATTTGGTAGCACATTTCAAATCCTAGAAAGGATGTCAGTTGCTCTTTATTGTTCCAGACTATAGGACATGAAATAATGAATTAAAGGTATAGAAAGGTAGGTTCTGATTGAATGTTAAACAAAACTTCCTGACAGGAAGAGCAGTTTGACAATGGAACCAATTAATCAAAGAAGTGATGGGTTCCCCTTCACTGGATGTGTTCTAATAGAAGCAAGACAGCTATCTGTCATAGATGCTTTAATTTGGATTCCTGCACCGAGCAAGGCTGTATGTGTGTGTGTGTGTGTATGTGTGTGTGCGCACACACACACTGGACCTAAATATCCCCTTTCAATTCTCTGATTTATTTGTTCTATGAACAGCCTTCTTCTGCCTTTATCTGGTTGTGGCTGCAGTGTGCATTCCGCTGAACCATTCCATCCTAAAGTGGTCCTACAGCATTATAAATTCAGCCTTGGAAGGAATCAGTTTCCTTGGTCAACTAGTTTAAGCCAAGGAGTGCTGGGGCTACATTTAAAATTTCTGGGGGGAAGATGTGGCCTACTGTGAGAGAGGTGACTGTTCATTTATCAAATTTGTAAGGCTGTCCATCTATTTGATGAAACTCTTAGTGGTGAACATATAAAACTTTAGCAATAAAATAACAAAACCCCAGGTCAAGACCTTCTCATTAAAAATAAAAACATCTATGACATACATCCATGCCAAAGCTCCCAAACTAACAGTTTGACCCCAGTGCCTGGGGGGGGGGGAATGGATCTTGCCCATGGATGAGCCAGAATTTTCTCAATTTGGGGGGGAGGAATTCTGGCAGGAGACCCCACTTATGCGAGAGGTTACTGGGTGACTGGTCCAGCTGTTCTATCTCAGCTCACCTACTTCAAAGGTTTTTCCTTGTGGGAATAAAATTTAGGGAGACCCCTCTCCCCAAGTTAGACTCTTTGACTTTTCAAAAGAAAGCCAAAGTATAAGTGTAACAAACAAATAAAATGTACTTGTGCTAGTAACATTTAGTAGAGATCAGAGGTTCAGGGCTCTATGTGGTCCTGTGGCCTTGTGAAAGGTCCTCTGTGCAAGCACCGAGTCATTACTGACCCTATGGAGGGACACTGCTTTCGTTGACGTTTTCTAGGCAGACTTATAGCGGGGTGGTTTGCCATTCCCTTCCCCAGTCATGATTACCTTTCCCGTACTCATTTTACCAACCTCGGAAGGATGGAAGGCTGAGTCGACCCGAGCTGGCTACCTGAGAAACCAACTTCCTCTGGAATCGAACTCAGGTCACGGGGAGAGTTTTGGTTGCAGTACTGCTGCCTACCACTCTGCGCCACATGAGCCTGTGGCCTTGTCTACCCATCATTGTTTTGAGCAAAGGGGAAGGGTTCTGCAAGGAGATACTTGCAGGAGAAGATCCCACCAGGAGACCTGAGCAAATCACCCACAACTTTCAGACAAAACCGAACAAAAATTTAAAGCTGCTAGTGAATTAGTTCTGGAGAAAGATTTCTTCTTGGATCATCAATGTATATTCTTGCTCTCTTATAGTTCTCTGTTGCAGCCCTAGGTTGGAGTTCATCCACCCCTCATCTTAAGTAAATAAAATTATTCATAATGCAACATGTCAGATTTTATAGTTGGGTGAGGGGTTCACATTTGAATAATTCTCCCCACGGTTAAAAGGACCACCCAGTCTCCTGCATTTGCAAAGTAAGTCTGTCAAATTTGAACCTAGCTTGGAGTGTACAGGATGATTTACTGTGGGAGTTCAATTCAAATTTTCTCTCCTGTTTCTAGTATAAAGTCAAGACATTCTTCCTTTGCTGATTCATGATAAAGATATGTGGCTGGATAATTAATTATATATAATTTATTTTATCTGGATTACTATGTGGATTAGAATGTGGTTATATTTCTTTGGACTTTGTTACAGGTTTCAGCTTAAAATGTGTATATTAGGGAAAGCAACAAACAAAAATGAATGTGGATTTCCTTGTCATTTTTCCCAATTCGCAGAATGATTTGGAAATTTGACAGAAATAACATGACTGAGTACATGGAAAGACCACCTATTAACTAGAGTCTACATCCTTATTTACTGATATATATGGAAAATATGGATGTCATATGGAAAATATCTATCTTTTGTGCTAAATTAATTCCAAAATGTATTTTCACATGGAGCTTTCTATTCCTCACTAAAGAAATACATTTGCTGCTGCAATATTGGTGCTTACATTACTGACTGTACCTTAAAACAATTAGCCATTATGAATTGTGGCAAATAGAACCACGGGACAGTAATCTGCAAATATTTTGCTTTTTAAAAAAGTCTTTTGCTGCTCTGAATGTGGGAGGTGCCATACCAGGTGAGGAGGGCTCCAAAGATTGGAGCAATCTGAATTCTTAATGCTTGTGGAGAAGAGGGAATGTCAACAAGCCCACATGTCACACTGATCTACTGCAAGGTGACATCTTAACATTCCTTCTACTATGGAACTGTTAAAGGGAACAATAGAATTGTTTTATCTAGTATCGCTAGCCAGCTACCTGTTGTGATTCTTACATATCTGTGCATGCTGAACTGGTAAGGATATGAGCAAGGCTGAGAAGTCTCAATTGATACACCAGTGTATCAGCCCTGGAATGGATACCAACAACAGAATCCAACACTGTCAAATTAATCTGGCAGATAACTCTCCTGGTGGAATCCAGAAATGCCTTGTGCAGAGTTATGCTCATGGAATACTCTTCTAGCTCAAAGGAAAGGAAGGGAGATTCCTCCTTCTTCTGCACATCCCTCTGCCTTGGAAATCTTCTCTCGTGTTGCCTGAAGAGAATAACCCCATAGAGCAGTGTTTCTCAACCTTGGCAACTTTAAGAGATGTGGACTTCAACTCCCAGAATTCCCCAGCCAGCTTTGCACCAGATCAGAGCTTTGCTGGCTGGGGAATTCTGGGAGTTGAAGTCCACACACGTTAAAGTTGCCAAGGTTGAGAAACACTGCCATAGAGGCGTGGGAGAGCAGGCTGCCAGAGAAATCACAGGCACCTGTGCTGCCTCCCTCCCTCCTATTTCAAACCTCCTCCCAGCGTCAGGACAGCAGAGCGGCTGATAAAAAGCCTCAGCTTTGTAACAGCTGGGGAGGAAACAGGAGGAGATAAGCAGAGATGGGTTTGTTCAGAGGTCCTGCAGCAGCCACAAAGGAAAGTAGCCAAAGGAATGGAGAAGTGTTTGTTTTCCGCACAGAGACTTTGATGTCCTGAGGAAACAGAACGAAGAGGCAAAGTCCTGCAGCAAACCAGTGAGAAGGGGCAAGTGTTGTGCACACTGCCCAATCACAGAAGCTCCATACCAGCTGTAGTAACAGTAGGCTAGTAAGAGTAGTAGTAGAAGAAGTATAGTTAGAATATATTTGTGTTAGTATAGAATAGAAGTAGTACTATGAGGCATAGTAAGATAAGAATAGAATAACATTGTATAGGATAGTTTCCTTAGTAATATAGTTTCATTAGTAATAAGCTAGGATAGTTAGATATTAGCTTTAGTCATACACCAATCGAAGAGGAGCTGTGTAAGAACACTATTCAGATGAGCACAAATGCACTGCAGCAACCTAGAACACCAGAAAAAGGAAACAGACCAGTTATACATCTTCGAACAAAATGGACACCCACGCAACTTTATCAAAAAGTGCCTGACCACTCAACCCACCACAGCAAAACCAACAGAAGCTATGAAAAGGATTACTCTGCCATACATCAGAAGCTTCTCAGAAACTACTAATAGACTGTTATAACCACATGGCATCACTGTAGCACATAAACCAACCAAAACCCTTCAGAACATCTTAAGTAACCCAAAAGACCCAGTAGCCCAAGAAGAAAAAACAGGAGTTATCTACAACATACAGTGTAAGGACTGTAGCAGCCACTATGTAGGACAGATGGGCAGAAGACTAGCAGAGCGCATCCACGAACACCAACTAGCAGTCAGAAGACATGATGAAAACTCCTTAATCTCACAACACATCGACAGACTCAACCATACTTTCAGCTGGGAAACTGTGAGCATCTTAAACCAAGCCAAATTAAAAAACGCTAGAGAATTCCTGGAAGCTTGGCACTCAAACAAAGCAGCCATCAACAGACACATAGAGGTAAACAACATTTACATACCATTCATAAGAGACAATAGAAAAGCCAGAAGTCCAGAGCACCTCCTTGCCAGCAATCAACACCCAGATATGCAAAGTTTAACAGCAGGATTAGCACCAGAGGAACAATCAAACAGCACAATATACCTTAATCAAGGAACTATTAACTCAGTCAATCAACCAAGCAGCAAACAACAGCCCAATCAAGGAACTCCTAAGGAGAGAACAGCACCTCCACCAATACAAGCAGGAGAAGCCCTGGTATATAAACAGAGAGCAAGTCCCGCTCCCTTTTTGCACTGAAGATGTTGCCTTGTCTGGCAATGAAACGTCTGCAAGAAAACAACAAGGTTCAGAGAGCACCAAGGACTCCACAGTTTAGTCATATAGTCACGTAGTTTTGAAAGAATCACTTTTATACCTGAAATAGTTTTGTTTAAAATAAAATACCTCACCAACCTATAAGGGGAGATATAAAAACTTTAAGTGTTGTAGAGTGCAGTGCTTTTGGGAGATCATTTTGAGCCTGGAACAATCAAACTTTGGGTATAAAAAAGAACCCATGACAAGAGGGAAGGAAGAATTGGCAGAAATTCCTTTTCTTCACACCTTCAGTTAAAACATCTCCCAGGTTTCACCCATCTCCTTACATTTCTCTGACAACCTTCACATATTATTTTAATTAATTCCTTCAACTGGATCTTTTCCCCCCCTTTCCTTGTAAAATACAGTACATATTGATTTATTTTGTGAAATGTAGGATTTAATCACGCATGCATATGGGTTTCCATGTGGACTGCAGTCAGCACACCGGAACATGTTTTCTTGAGTTCAATTTATACAACATTTAAATATTTACATGTCTTGATGAGATTGGATTTTCTTCACATGAAAAAAGAGTCTAAAGAATTATAAGTTTTTTTCTTTCTTTCTTACTTGAATACTGCAGATGAACGTCATTTGATTGAAAAATTGTATTGATGTTAATGGCAGATAGACCTAATATCTGCAGCACAAAAGGAGTGGTCAGATGTAACTACAGTTCAATATTTTATCATTAGACTTCGTCAGCCTTCCCCCAAATGATACCCTTAATCTGTGGGAATTCCAGGCGTTGCAGTCCCAACACATCTGGAGGAGGGTGGTTAGAGAAGGTTGAATTATTTTCTCTTCCAGATATTACTAGCTCCAAACAAGTAAACAAAAGCAGATCATTCATACGGATAATAACCTAACACCTTATATTGCTTTCTATATCACTATTGCTTTCTGCGAAAGAAAGTGCTTAATTGGTTATAAATACTGACAGCTTATTACATTGTTCTTGGACTCAGCCACCTTTTCCAAAACCAACTAGATCATGAAAAGAGGCATCATTTGTTAGTAATCCTTCTCATTCAAGTTATTTCACCATCAATTTAACATACAGGGATGGGTATTTATTATTATTTTTTAATTAAGTGTGCTGTTTTTTAGTTAAAAAAAAACAACCCTAAAGCAGCAGATCCAAAAGAAATGTAAAGAATTTACATCACTGAAAATTATAAAACAGGGAAGCAGGAACAACAGCAACAGGCAGACAGGGAGGATGGGTTCCATGCTAAGCCATGGTTTACTTCAATAAACCAGAGTTTACTGAATAAACCACAGTTGGCTGGATCTGCAAAATACACCAAGCAATGTATCATGGTAACCCCCTTCCAATGACTAGATTCAAAGCGCAGTAAGCCAAAACCAACCAACCAGTCAATATTGTGGCTTAGCTTGTTGTATTAAATGCCTGTTAGTATCTCATATCTATGTTTTGCTACCATTTTTGCCTACTGAACAGTTTTGCTTACATCTCAGTTTTAGGTAGGGAAGGTTAATACACCGAGACATGCCCTGATGCATCAAGTGGGATAACAAAAATCTATAACAAATCAACCCAACTCTTAGTTAACAGCGTTAATAAGAGATCATTTTATTTCTGGATTTGTATCTACTTGGCAACCACTTTTAGAGTACTTGCTTGTGTTGGAAAAAAATGAAGTTTTGATTCTGGCTTTTAGTGATTAAATGGTTTGTTTTAATAGAAATAATGTTACTATGGTTTAACTAATGGTAAGAGATTATATTTGTAAATTTATCTATATCTGTATTGGAGAAAGTCGGAAATCAGTTTCCGTTTCTATTTTCTGTCTGTTTTCACCCTTATAGTTTTTTGTTTTTTCTTTGGTTCTATTTTCTATCTTTTCTATACTTTCTATTTTGTATTTTAATTATACTTCGAAAAATAATAAAGTTCTTATAAAAAAACAAATCAACCCAACTCTTTATACCTGTAGTGTATATCCTAAGAAATAAATATAACCACTCAGCGTGCAAAAGGGGGATGCTTTGCAAACCATTGATTAAGCACATCTTGTATTATATAACACAGGATTATATTGAGAGAAAAGAACAGGCCATGTGCATTGCTGCTCTGAATTATTATTGTTGTTGTTGTTTATTCGTTCAGTCGTTTCCGACTCTTCGTGACTTCATGGACCAGTCCACGCCAGAGCCCTCTGTCGGCCGTCACCATCCTCAGCTCCCCAATGGTTGAGTCCGTCACCTCCAGAATACCATCCATCCATCTTGCCCTTGGTCGGCCCCACTTTCCCTAGCATCAGCTTCTTCTCCAGGGTATCCTGTCTTCTCATTATGTGGCCAAAGTACTTCAGTTTTGCTTTTAATATCATTCCCTCAAGTGAGCAGTCTGGCTTGATTTCCTGGAGTATGGAATGGTTTGATCTTCTTGCAGTCCAAGGCACTCTCAGAATTTTCCTCCAACACCACAGTTCAAAAGCATCTATCTTCCTTTGCTCAGCCTTCCTTATGGTCCAGCTCTCGCAGCCATAGGTTACTACAGGGAATACCATTGCTTTAACTATGCGGACCTTTGTTGTCAGTGTGATGTCTCTGCTCTTAACTATTTTATCAAGATTTGCCATTGCTCTCCTCCCAAGAAGTAGACGTCTTCTGATTTCCTGGCTGCAGTCAGCGTCTGCAGTAATCTTTGCGCCTAGAAATACAAAGTCTGTCACTGCCTCCACTTTTTCTCCCTCCATTTGCCAGTCATCAATCAAGCTCGTTGCCATAATCTTGGTTTTTTTGAGGTTTAACTGCAACCCAGCTTTTGCACTTTCTTCTTTCACCTTCATCATAAGGCTCCTCAACTCCTCCTCGCTTTCAGCCATCAAAGTGGTATCATCTGCATATCTGAGATTGTTAATGTTTCTTCCAGCGATTTTAACTCCAGCCTTGGATTCCTCAAGCCCAGCATGTCGCATGATGTGTTCTGCGTACAGGTTGAATAGGTAGGGTGAGAGTATACAACCCTGCCGTACTCCTTTCCCAATCTTAAACCAGTCCGTTGTTCCGTGCTCTGTTCTTACCATTGCTACTTGGTCGTTATACAGATTCCTCAGGAGGCAGACAAGATGACTTGGTATCCCCATACCACCAAGAACTTGCCACAATTTGTTATGATCCACACAGTCAAAGGCTTTAGAATAGTCAATAAAACAGAAATAGATGTTTTTCTGAAATTCCCTGGCTTTCTCCATTATCCAGCGGATATTGGCAATTTGGTCTCTAGTTCCTCTGCCTTTTCTAAACCCAGCTTGTACTTCTGGCAATTCTCGCTCCATGAATTGCTGGAGTCTACCTTGCAAGATCTTGAGCATTACCTTACTGGCATGTGAAATAAGTGCCACTGTTCGATAGTTTGAACATTCTTTAGTGCTTCCCTTTTTTGGTATGGGGATATAAGTTGATTTTTTCCAATCTGATGGCCATTCTTGTGTTTTCCAAATTTGCTGGCATATGGCATGCATCACCTTGACAGCATCATCTTGCAAGATTTTAAACAGTTCAGCTGGGATACCATCGTCTCCTGCTGCCTTGTTATTAGCAATGCTTCTTAAGGCCCATTCAACCTCACTCTTCAGGATGTCTGGCTCTAACTCACTGACCACACCGTCAAAGCTATCTCCAATATTATTATCCTTCCTATACAGATCTTCCGTATATTCTTGCCACCTTTTCTTGATCTCTTCTGCTTCTGTTAGGTCCTTACCATTTTTGTTTTTGATCATACCCATTTTTGCCTGGAATTTACCTCCGATGTTTCTAATTTTCTGGAAGAGGTCTCTTGTCCTTCCTATTCTATTGTCTTCTTCCACTTCCGCACATTGTTTGTTTAAAAATAATTCCTTATCTCTTCTGGCTAACCTCTGGAATTTTGCATTTAACTGGGAATATCTCCCCCTATCACTGTTGCCTTTTGCTTTCCTTCTTTCTTGGGCTACTTCCAGTGTTTCAGCAGACAGCCATCTTGCCTTCTTGGTTTTCTTTTTCTTTGGGACGTTTTTTGTTGCCGCCTCCTGAACAATGTTGCGAACTTCTGTCCATAGTTCTTCTGGGACCCTATCTACTAAATCTAGTCCCTTAAATCTATTCTTCACCTCCACTGCATATTCCTTAGGAATATTAGTGAGCTCATATCTAACTGATCTGTGGGTCTTCCCTATTCTCTTTAGCCTGATTCTAAATTTTGCAATAAGAAGTTCGTGATCTGAACTACAGTCAGCTCCAGGTCTTGTTTTTACCGACTGTATAGATGTCCGCCACCTTTGGCTGCAAAGGATGTAGTCAATCTGATTTCGGTGTCGACCATCTGGTGAAGTCCATGTATAAAGTCGTCTTTTAGGTTGTTGGAAGAGAGTGTTTGTTATGCACAGTGAGTTGTCTTGGCAAAATTCTATCAGCCTGTGTCCTGCTTCATTTTGTTCTCCCAGACCATGCTTGCCTGTAATTCCAGGTGTCGTCTGACTACCCACCTTAGCATTCCAGTCTCCTGTAATGAAAATAACATCTCTTTTTGGTGTATTATCTAGTAGGTGCTGCAGATCCTCATAGAACTGATCTACTTCTGCTTCTTCAGCATCTGTGGTTGGGGCGTATATTTGGATCACTGTGATGTTAAATGGCTTACCCTGAATTCGAATTGAGATCATTCTATCGTTTTTTGGATTGTATCCAAGCACTGCTTTAGCCACTTTATTATTAATTATGAAGGCTACTCCATTTCTTCTGTGGTCCTCTTGTCCACAGTAGTAGATCTGGTGGTCATCTGATGTGAAGTGGCCTATCCCAGTCCATTTCAGTTCACTGACACCTAAAATGTCTATATTTAATCTTGACATCTCACCAATAACCACATCCAATTTGCCCTGGCTCATAGATCTTACATTCCAGGTTCCTATGGTGTGTTGATCTTTAGAACATCGGATTCGTCGTTCACCACCAGCACCGTCGGCCGCTAGCCGTCCTTTCGGCTTTGAGCTAGCTGCGTCATCACATCTGGGGCTAGTTGAACGTATCCTCTGTTCCTCCCCAGTAGCATTTTGACCATCTTCCGACCTGGGAGTCCCATCTTCCGATGGTATACCGACATATCTTTGGTTGTACTGATCCATTTAGTTTTCATGGCAAGAATACTGGGGTGGGTTGCCATTACCTTCCCCAGGGATCGTATTTAGTCTGACCTCTCTGCCACGACCTTCCCGTCTTGGGTGTCCCTTCACGGTTTAGCTCATGGTTTCATTGAGGTGCTCAAGCTCCAGCACCACGACAAGGTAACAATCTCCTTTGCTGGGAATTATGGGAATTATTATTACAGCTGCATTATTACAGCTACATCTCTATCATAAAGGAGAGGCTGAAAGATTGAATAACTATAGGTCCGTCCTTGAACAGTTGAGACTGGAGGGAGTGATGCAGCCATCAAACCATGCTTACATTACATGCAAGAAACAACTTAATTGACATTTGAGAAAATCAAGCCCTGAAACCATTTTGGAGCATAAACTCAGATTTAATTATTCCACTCAAATCATTGCTTTCTGAGACTTTTCCCAGGATCTGCTTTGATAAACAGGTCTGGAATTCAGGAAAGACTACTTGATTACTGAAGATGACTTGTTTGGACAACCTTTTGTTCTTCTTGTTGTGTTGTTTTTGTTGAAGGCTGCTTTCCCTTGGGAGGATACTATAGAGGACTCCATGTCAATGGTGGGAGGGGCATAAGAAGGCAGAGGTAGGAAGGGCTGGATCCAAGTGGGAGGGCAGATCCAAAACGGGATTTACACCTTTTCCTCTTTCTGAAATCCACATTTCTCTTCCCAGGTAACGCGTCTCTCTTTCAGGTAGCAGGCTAGAAAATATTGTGCTTGATAGAAGGTTTTGAAATTGGGTCAAAGTTGGTGAAATTAGCCCTAGGACAGCTAATTTCCCCTTATTGCTATATACTGTAGTATGGAAACTCTTTGGAGCAAGTCATAAAAATGTAGCAAATGTGGAAGCAACTTTTAAAAGTGGGTATGCATTGTGTCTGCTGGTATGTATGTCTATGAAGGTTCTCAGTCATACAGGTGGAATTGTCTGTAGCTTGAATCATGTCAACTGGATTTCTATTTTCTCAGTGGAAACGTTTCGCTCCTTATCCAAGGAGCTTCTTCTTGTATGTGTGTCTTTGAGTCAGCATTTACTCTTGGAGACTGCCTGGACTAGCCCCTGCAGCTTTCTTGGCAAGGTTTTTCAGAAGTGGTCACCCAGCTGGCTTCGTACCTAAGACAGGACTAGAATTCACGGTCTCCCGGTTTCTAGCCTGGTACCTTAACCACTACATCAAACTGGCTCTCTGTCTGCTGGTAACCTTCCTCAATGGCTCAGGTCCCTGTATTGCCAAGTGTCCAAGCAATGATCAGGTGCCCGGGCAATTGGTTCTTTTAGATCCAGCCCAATAAGCACACCAGTGGATAAAGAAACTTTAGCTTTATTATAAACTTAAGCAAACAAAGTTAAACAGAAACACAGTTTAAACAGATTACACAAAGCATAACAAGCATAGCATACAGAAAGAAATACATACCAAAGCAAGGTAATACCTAATCTCCTATAGGCTGCCAGGAGCCCCCTAATAAGGACAGCGGAGATACCCCAAGGCGGCAATTTTCACAGCACCCAACTCTCAGGCCTGTGTGGACTCCCAAACTCCAAGACAATCCTAAGGTTTTTATCAAAGCCTGACTCCCAAACCCCATGACCAAGTTTCCATGGTACTGAAGTTGCATAGCCTGACCTTGACTGGGATTCTTTCTGGCACCTGTCCATGACATCATTCCCAGAGTCTGGGAAGCCATCAGATAAGCCAATGCCCAAGCATAAACAATTCCTTATCATCCCCCCCATTCCATGCCGCTAGAGGGGCGGCTGGAGGAGTGAACTTATTTTTAAACTTAACAAGCTGGGGGTTTTCTCTCCCCACACTTCCAACAAAGATATGTTCTGGAGGGCTGTTGGAGGAGTGGGCGTATTCTTCTTCTCTCCCCTCCCCATGACAAACAGAAATAAAAACAAGCCAGTTAAACATCAGTATAACTCAAAATAAACTCTGATCTCCTAGGTGTGGGGAAGGAAAATCAAAACATTCCACCTAACTCCTCGAAATACAAAGGTCTTCCGCAGGTTGCCACTACAGTCCGCTGTCTTCCTTGATCCCATATGACAGCTAAACATTTGGTTGGAAATCTCTCTGTTTAGTTTGTCAGAGCCTGGTCTGGTTGAAATAATTATGATTTACCTTGCTCTCAATTTCTTCCCCCCCCCCATCTTAATAGGGGGAATTCATTTTTCTTACTCCTTTTCTGCGCTATGCATAATGTAGCTTACACCAAATAATATAATGGATACACATATATGTACAGTATCTTCCTTAAGAATAGTATATAGTTTTATTGGGTGAGTCAGTTAATCTTCAGGAGAAAAATAATGATTTTTTAAAACTGTTTCCCCCCCCCCCCATTCTAGATTCTCATACCATTTTAAAGCCACCCTCAGATTTCACTTGGATTTCACTCCATATTTACTTTGTAAATTTTTGTCTCTAAAAATACAGCCCACCATGTTTGCACCCCTGTTTATCACGCAAGTGTGCTGTGCCAATGAAGGAAAGGGGATCAGATGCAGCTGACTGTTCTGTACATGTTGGTGGCAAATTTGGATTTACCTCTGCATAGTATGTTGTGATAAGAAATAGGATCCCCTTATTTCTTAGGGGACAAGAAATGTTTGCCCTTCAAGACTCCCAATTTCAGGAAATGTGTTGATCGGTCTCCAAACTGGTGTCATGAAAAGAATGCTACAACTAGGTCAGTATTTTGTGGTTTCAACCACTTGAGATTAGAAAAGAAAAGATAATGAGAGCTTTGAGTCAAGATGCAAAAACCACGGGAAATGTTTTTAAGAACCAAAACCATGCTTTTTTCCAGCTTATAGTGGAATAGTGAGCAAAAATGTATTGTTGCTGTAATTTTCTTTTGTGTGGTACTAAGAACTCTTGTATGTGCTGATGCCTTTTTGACTTAGCAGGGAATAATTAGAAATGCATAGGATGATAGGAAATTCCATTTAACAAGGAAAGCAAATGTTAGATTGGTAAATTAGCTCTCTGATCAATCCTCTTAAGATAAAAATGTTCTAGGCTTTGCAATTAATGCTTTTTATGCATTTCAATGCCTGCACAATCCATTTAATATACTCTATTTTTATGTACTTTTATATCTTTATCATACTGTATATTTTGAGCAAGATAAAAAAATAAGTTTGTCTTTTCGTTTCATTTACTGATTCTTTAATATGCCGATAGGATATGCTATGTGGGACACGCAGGCTTAATTTTGTGATTTATTATATTTTTCAGGTAATCTTGGGATTTTAATCCTAAACACATTGGGGTAAGTTTTAAATTTTCTGGAAAAGGAAAGCCTGCAACAATGTAAAATAGCTATCAGTGTGCAGAATATGTCACTCTGACCATGTGTAAGTAAAATTGGGTAGTAGAAACGAATTTAGTAGAATTTAGTAGAGAGGGTTCCACTGTTGTTGGGCGGCCAATAAATTTAAATAAATAAATGCTTTCTTTTTTCAATATGTCTGTGTTATATATTTTTAGAAAGAGATAACACAAATCGTATGAAAGGTAAGGTGACTGCACAACCAATCTGAAATATCACAGGAGCAACGTATTCCAGTGTATGGTTAGAATACTTTCTTTCTTTATCATCAGAAATCTTATTATCGAAGACCATCTTCCAGTTCAATACATTTCTATCCTACTGATTGTTTTATCCTCTGTGAGTACTATTAAAAGCAGTTTTGGCAGCTTGGATTTGTAAACGATCTGCTGTTTCTGCCAGTGACATCAGGACCCTTCCTTGGCCAGCTGTCAGGAGCTGGCTTTCCCCTGGAGGCTCCGTGTACAACGAAATGAGACACATGTGCAGCTTCCAGCAGCTCCACCATGAAGGAATGCAGATTTGTGAATTTGCAACTGTTTGCTTTGCGCAGCCACCAGCTGCACACTTAACAGCTTATCTCCTTGTCAGCAAAGCAAAAGAAAAATGAGCACAGAAGAGGAACGGTTCACAGCTCCTGTGAGGATTGTTTGTTTGAAAGCCATTTCACTATCTGGTAGCAAAGGTTTGTTTGGAGCTGGAAGAAGCAACCAATGAATTCACTTGAGGCTTTCCAGTAATCAGTTGATAAGCATCATATTGGCATTTGTTGCTCATATCGGTTCATCTTTCCTTGAGGAAGTCCTTTTGTTTCAAGATTTGAGAGCAGTGTTTCTCAACCTTAGCAACTTTAAGGTGTGTGGGCTTCAACTCCCAGAACTCCCCAGGCAGCAAGGCTGCCTGGGGAATTCTGGGAGTTGAAGTCCATACATCTTAAAGTTGCCAAGGTTGAGAAACACTGCCATAAAGGGAAGGAAGAATTGACAGAATTTCCTTTTCTTCACATCTTCAATTAAAACATTTGAGAGCCAGTTTGGTCTAGTGGTTAAGGCACTGGGCTAGAAACCAGGAGTCTGTGAGTTCTAGTCTCGCCTTAGGCATGAAAGCCGGCTGGGTGACCATGGGCCAGTCCCTGTCTCTCAGCCCTAGGAAGGAGCCAATGACAAACCAGGAGACAGAGAGTTCTAGTCCCGCCTTAGGCATGAAAGCTGGCTGGGTGACCTTGAGCCAGTCACGCTCACTCAGCCCAACTCATCTCACAGGGTTGTTGTTGTGGGGAAAATAGGAGGAGGAAGGAGTATTAGGTATGTTCGCCACCTTGAGTTATTTATAAAAAAATAATAAAGGCGGGATAAAAATTAATTAAATAAAAATAAATAAATAAAAATATCTCGCAGGTTTCACCCATCCTTTACATTTCTCTGACAACCTTCACATGTTATTTTATGTGGCTGGGGAGTTCTGGAAGTTGAAATCCATACACCTTAAAGTTGCTAAGGTTGAGAAACACTGCATTAGAGCATTCTAACTAAAATATATTCTCATTGCTGGGTACTTGGTGCTTCTTGAGCCTGGTTGTTTCTTGCAGACATTTCATTACCAGGCTACCATGCTAATGAAACACCTGCAAGAAAACAATCAAGTTCAGAGAGCACCAAGAACCCAACCCTGAGTTACAAGTATATTCATATATATATTCATATATTCATATTCATATTCATATTCATATATATATAAATTCTTATCAAAACTTTTAAAGAAGAAGATAAAAACTAACTCAAACTAATATAAAGTAAGGAAGGAAAAAGAAAGCAAAGAGAAACAAAAAGTGCAAGAAAAGGAAAAAAAAGTTGAAGAAATTTAGAAAAGAAAGAAAAAAGCTACAAAGAAGTAGCTTCCAATATTCTTCACAGTAGTTATAAGTACAATTATATTTTAACCTCTCTCTCTAAAGTTACATCATCATACTCTTCTTTCTATAACCTATCCTGACTAATCATCAAAGACATAAATCATAAGTTCATTCTTTTCATTTTTACGCAAAAAGTCCATAAGAGGTTTCCAGTCACCAATAAATGTAGATGGTGTCTTTTCTCTAATCAAAGAAGTTAATTTATCCATCTCAGCAAGATCTGTCAATTTTACCAACCATTTCTCCATAGTGGGTAGTGTTGAATCAAATATATTCTCTTCTTTTGAGATACGTTCTCACTGGCACAATGTACATCTTGCAGTAGCCAGCAGAGCCCTTATAATTTGGTCTAAGATGTGGCTGTGAAGTGCTATGAATGACCACTGAACATTACACATGACACTGCTAAATATGACACACCTTGCCATGAGGTCCTTGAAATATGCTAGCCTGAGAATTGTATCAAGAGCTGAGTAGACAACCAACAGGAACCTTTTGAGTCTGCTTTAAACAGTGAGCGTTTAGACCAGGGATGGGCAACGTCAGGCCCGCGGGCCGTATAAGGCCCGCAGGGCTCCCGCCTAAGGCCCGTGGGGCTCCCGCCCACAAACCCCACCCCTTCCACGCGATTGGCTCCCGCCCGCAAACCCCGCCCCCAGTCCTTGTGATTGGCTCCCGCCCGCAAACTCCGGTCCTCGGTCCACAGAAATCCCAGAAACCACACCCCCCACCCCGGTCCACGGTTATAAATATCTAAATGGCCCTTGGCAGAAAAAAGGTTCCCCACCCCTGGTTTAGACTATCTTGCCAACCAAGAAATATTCTTCGGCTCTAAGACTGCCTTCTTCCTCCTTGTTGGCCATAGGTTGTTCTCAGAAGGAAGCTAACCTGTGAGATTTCCTGTTTGGTCTGGGACCTTGTTTGCCCCAAGTATGTTTCTGTTCATTTCCCTGACCTGGAGTTTGTGGGTCAACTCTGATATGTGACAACTGTCTATGATTCTGCCTTGTCACTTTTATCCACAATTAAATTAGGCAATATCAGTTGCTCATATAGGTCCTACTCTTGGCATTCCAATTCCTTCCCAATCCACCCTTGCACAGAGGACACTGGAATATATATATTATCCTAACTTTTCCAAAAAGAGTACGTGTGGAACAGTGAGGAAATGAAAAATGTGAGAGCATAGCATGTCTTCTATTAAGGTTAATTATCATGTGTGCATCTGGTAATATTTATTTATTTATTTTATTTCTCTAATTGTTATCCTCCCTTTATTATTTTTATAAATAACTCAAGGCAGTGAACATACCTAATACTCCTTCCTCCTCCTATTTTCCCCACAACAACAACCCTGTGAGGTGAGTTGGGCTGAGAGAGTGTGACTGGCCCAAGGTCACCCAGCCAACTTTCATGCCTAAGGCGGGAGTAGAACTCACAGCCTCCTGGTTTCTAGCCCAGCACCTTAACCACTAGACCAAACTGGCTCTACTCCTATTTTCCCCACAACCACCACCCTGTGAGGAGAGTTGGGCTGAGAGAGTGTGACTGGCCAAGGTCACCCAGCCAACTTTCATGCCTAAGGCGGGAGTAGAACTCACAGCCTCCTGGTTTCTAGCCCAGCACCTTAACAACTAGACGAAACAGGCTCTATGCCATTCCCTTTGGATTCTTCTATAAAAACTAAATGTGAGTTCCTTTAGCAGACCTTTGTGGTGTCTTTCATCTCATCCTTGGTTGCTGTAGAAAAATTCCATTGCATATAAAGTTCTGTTCTGAATCATCATGTGCAAGAGATTGGCCAAACAGAAGTTCTGAGCTACTCCCACTTCAAACCAAGACATGGACTTTGGAACTTATTTCCCTTTCTTTTTGTTTTCCCACTGGTCTCAGGGAGATCTGTTCAAGCATGTGGAGCTCATTTATTGTTTATATTCCTTTCCCACTCAGCTCCAAAGGACATGCAGCACTGTATTAATTAGACAGCCTTCTAAGTCAGCAGACACCTTGTGTATTGGTGGACTCCTGCTGAAGTCCCACATATCTTCTCCAGACAGAGATGTTTATTTCATGAATGAAAGGCATGGAAATGTGCTGCATGTTATGAACTTCAGGCTTTTGGCAGTAAGGCTGCCAAAAAAGTTTCTGCATCTTGATCGGTGTGTTTGTGTGATTAGGGAAAACTGGTCAGAGAGAAGAGAAAAAGAGTTTAAAAAATAGACATGGATGCCCTGTTGGGTCAAGCCATTCTTTTCAGCTGCAGCTACTCATACATTTCAAGAATAGAGCTACTGTATGAACCTGCTGGTATAAGAGCCTTACAGCCTCCATCCCTTTTTTGCATTTTTGAGTGGGATCCCTCTCCAACTGAACCACTGAATTTCAGTTTCTTGGCATTCTTAATCATTTCTTGATATGTTTATTCACAAAAACTATAACATTAACTAAAATAGGTGCAATGCAAATTTAAAAAGAAAAAAAAAATCCAACTCCTATTGGGAAAAAAACCAGAAAATTCTTAATTCTACATATATTGTGCAATTACTCCCGCCTGCTACAACACTCAGCCATTTACGTGTATTAAGTACAACCCCAGCTTTCCCCAACCTGGCAAACTAACATTTTCATAATTCTCCTGTCAGTATGGCACCAGATTGGGTATGATTAGTTTAGAAGGTCACAAGCAAACTGTGAGATGGTGGCATCTCATTGCTATTTGTTCTGGGCTATTTATATATTTTATTGTTTGTTAGATTTGTTAGATAAACATCTAACTTTCCTCCAGGAGCTCCAGGCATCATACATGTCACTTTCTCCTTCAATATTTTTTTCCCAGTAATAACCTTGTAGGGTATGATGGGCTGGCTGAACGTCACCCACTGAGCTTCTGTGGCTGAAGGTGGACTTGAACCTGGGTCTTACTAGCTCTTGTCCAACACTTTGACCTCTACTGAAAAGTATATGTAGTGTTTAAATTAATCATTTGCTCCTAACTCCTCAAAGGCTATTTTCCAAATAAAAAGGTAAAGGTTCCCCCCGCACATTTGTGCAATCATGTCCAACTCTAGGGGACGGTGCTCATCTCCGTTTCTTAGCCGAAGAGCCAGCGCTGTCTGAAGATGCTTCCACGGTTATGTGGCTGGCATGACGTGCGTGGAACGCTGTTACTATCCCACCGAAGTGGTACCTATTAATCTACTTGCATTTGTATGCTTTCAAATTGCTAGGTTGGCAAGAGCTGGGGCAAGTGTGGGAGCTCACTCCATCACGCAGGGCTAGGGATTCGAACCTCCGAACTTGCGATCTTCCGATCGACAAGCCTGGCGTCTTACCCGCTGAGCCACCACGCCCCTAATATTTTCTTCTGGGTGCCAATTTTTTTTACCAGAGTGGTCTCCTACATAGGATAGACCAGTAACAAATGCTACAACTTTATAGGCAGGAGGAATAAAGAAAGAGAAGCTATGATACAGCACTTGAAGAAAACATTCCATTAATTTTCCAGCAAATGCAGAACTATAGGTCACTTTTGCTCAGCCCTAAATAGATATTAATTGCCATAATTAAATGCAGAATTTGCCTGCAACAAATCAAGGATCTCAATGTAGTAAGAGTGATCTGTGTAACAGTGCATGTTTGGAGAATATTCTTCAGTGTACCACCTTTTATTCATTTCCAATATTTCATTTTTAAGGTACAACTAAAATGAGCAATAGCGGTTTATTCTTATTCTGCTCATCGGTTACTGCAACAGAAGAAAATGTGTAAAATAGTGCATGCCTCTGATGAATTGGGGAATGGTGAAGACAAAATTAAATACATAGGGTTTAGTTTTTTCTTATCCTTCCTTTTTCCTTCCTGAGAAGGCTTGTGCTGTTATATATTGCTGCATGGTAATAACCTATGGCAGATCAACAATACAGGGCTATAGCAATATAAAGTGCAAGAACAAAGAGAATAAGATTGTAACTTTTATTTTAGGCATAACAAGTATTGCAATATATTTATGGACAGTTATTTTTCCATAAATAGCTTTACAAGCCTTCTGGCTTGTAAATCAGTGGGAAACAAGTCTTTGTAGAGAAAAAGAAAGAGAGAGGTGGTCATCTCTTCACTATCTTCCTTGCACCATCTTTGTTGTTGTTGTTCAGTCGTTAAGTTGTGTCCAACTCTTCGTGACCCCATGGACCATAGCACGCCAGGCCTTCCTGTCCTCCACTGTCTCCCGTAGTTTGCTCAAGTTCATGTTCATTACATCGGTGATGTTATCTAACCATCTCATCCTCTGCCGTCCCCTTCTCCTTTTGCCCTCAGTCTTTCCCATCATCAGGGTCTTTTCCAGTGAGTCCTCTCTTCGCATTAGGTGGCCAAAGTATTTGAGCTTCAGCTTCAGTATCTGTCCTTCCAATGAGCAGTCAGGGTTGATTTCCTTCAGGATTGACTGATTTGACCTCCTTGCAGTCCAAGGGACTCTTAAGAGTCTTCTCCAGCACCACAGTTTGAAAGCATCAATTCTTCGGCGCTCAGCCTTCCTTATGGTCCAACTCTCACAGCCATACATTACTACTGGGAAAACCATAGCTTTGATTATACAGACCTTTGTTGGCAAGGTGATGTCTCTGCTTCTTAATATGCTGTCTAGGTTTGCCATAGCTTTTCTCCCATGGAGCAAGCGTCTTTTAATTTCATGGCTACAGTCACCGTCTGCAGTGATCTTGGAGCCCAAGAAAATAAAATGTCACTGCTTTCATTTTTTTTGCACCATCTTTACCTCCCATTAATAACACAAGTTTCTCAGCTCCCAGAGTGTGCCCTGCTGGATATAACACACCTCCACTGGAGTGTCCCAGTATCAGAAAAGCTGGTGGGGTAGTAGGAGGTTGAATTTGATTTCTATCTTTATGTTCCCCGATTGTATAATATTCCTGTTATTTATTTTGGGGGAGTGGGCATTGTTATATCTGAGAGCCAGGTTGGTGTAGTGGTCAAGGCATCAGGCTAGAAACTGGGAGACTGTGAGTTCTAGTCCCACCTTCGGCACAAAGCCAACAGGATGACCTTGGGCCAGTCACTCCCTCTCCACCCTTGGAAGAAGAAGGCAAGGGCAAACCACTCCAGAAAAAAAAATCCTTGCCAAGAAAACTGCAGGATTTCTTGGCAAACTAAGATTTGCCTAGTCCACGCAGTCACCAGGAGTCGACACTGACTCAAAGGCACACACACTCACATACACACACACAAACACAAGTTTTAGCAGTAATGGGCTGCCCAACAGTAATGGGCTGAGGGAGAAGCTCTTCTTAAAAAAAATAAAACTTAATACAGAACCTTGTGGCAAGGATCAACTGTTCTCCAGTCTTTAGCTTCCATACATCTCTCTGTGGTCACCTTTGGATGTTGTTTTAACTCACCCATTTTGGTAAGTGTTCCTTTGGCTGGGTCAGATCCAGACGGCAGGGCTTCCCATGAGTCTGTTTATGAGGATGCTCCAGGACTAAGAAGAGCAAAGTCCCCCTCGGCTCTATCGCTGAAGCAATTTGCATGCCAGGTGTTAACTTCATATCTTCAAACATGCTGGAATATATTAATGCAAACACTACATCAGAACACAGCCAAATTAATGATCACTGCCAGGTTGTGCAGACCAAACTCTTTATTATGGGCTACACTGAGGACTTTTGTGCTTTGTGTCTGTTATCTCACTTTCCAGATTATTAGAGAATCTGATACCAGTGGCTAATTAGGCATTTTAATTACTGGTTGGGGTTTGCATAAATTATGCTGAGATGCCGAAGTCTGGCTTGCTTTATTCAACATAATATGTCAGGAGGGTGCGTGGGATTGTAACATAATGAGACAACTGAAGCTGTATTCTCTGCACATTTCATTACTGCCGGCTCCAGCCCAAAAGAGGCTCCTGATACTTGAGAATTTATCCCCCATTTAATGCATATCAATTAAAGCCTGCAAAAACTCTTTATCACTTCTCTGTTGCCTTTTATTGTTATCCTTTAGTAAGAAGGAAATGAGGAATAATTGAGCGAGTTCTGTCTTTTTCTTGGAGCATACTCAGCTGTGCCAAAGGAAGGAGATTGGCATGTGGAATCCCCCACCCACCCTCCATTCCCCTTGAAAATGAGTGATATGGAAGAGCCTAAATTCATTATTGAGTTGGGCACCTAGGAATCCTTCCCAGAACTCAACGAAGACCACTTAAAATGCCAGAAGGTGTACCATGTCTAGGTATTAATCAGTATGGCTTCATTCAGAAGAACATCTTTTGATAGTATACTTCAGTCTTCCCCAGCCTGTTGTTCTTCAGATCCTAAAACTGCAAGAATTCACCGCTTTTGCCAGTGCTGAGCCCATCTAGAAGGCACCAGGTTGGAGAAGGTTGGTATATTGCAAAGTGTACCTCAGAATAAAATTGTGATTTTTTAAAAATGCAGTGTATGTGCGCTCAAAGCCCTGTTATTTATGTAAACCCCCTTCTTATTCTTTCCCTTCATGTTGTTTCTTATTTATTTATCAATTGGTGTAAAAAGAGAACATCTTCAAGTTGAAGTGGAAACCGGATAGCTTCATAGACCCATCCAAGCAGTTTTCTTGGTTTGTCATGTTTTTTTTCCAGGTAGTTTTTTACTTTCTATCTGGCCTACATATAATCTAGTGGTATAAGAGGCAGAAGAGTCTATTCCCAAGCAGTAAAAATGCCTAGAACATCGGGCTGGGGTGAAAGTTAGAACCTCCCATCCTAAAACAGCATTTGAATGTGCATAAGAAGCCTTCTTGCAATATATTATTGTCATGCATACAGGTACATGCATACATGCATACATGCTTGTAGGGCTGAAGCACTATTGTCTAGAAAAGTCTATTACTTGAGTATCTAGCCAATAGAGATGGGGTTGAACGATATGTGGCTCCTGAGCCTGTTAGTGTTTTAAAATGTCCCAGAAATGCTTTGCAATTGAGAGATCAAATATAAAACATAACTACAAAATTTCTCTCATCACAGAGAGATAGCCTCAGCATAATTTACAGAGGCAAAAGAACAGCAGAGCAGAGAACAAAGAAGAAACAAGGCAAGTTTTACAACACAAAGGACATGTTAATATATACCTTTTTACATATAAGGTAAAGGTAAAGGTTCCCCCCGCACATTTGTGCAGTCGTGTCCGAATCTAGGGGCCGGTGCTCATCTCCGTTTGTTAGCCGAAGAGCCTTTTTACATATAGGTCAGGACAATTATTTACCAAGGTAACCCACATGGTGGTGGCTCAGTGGGTAAGACGCCAGGCTTATTGATCGGAAGATCGCAAGTTCGGAGGTTCGAATCCCTAGTCCCGTGTGAAAGAGTGAGCTCCCGCACTCGCCCCAGCTCTTGCCAACCTAGCAATTCGAAAGCATGCAAATGCAAGTAGATTAATAGGTACCACTTCGGTGGGTAGGTAACAGCGTTCCGCATGTGTCATGCCAGCCACATGACCGTGGAAGCGTCTTCGGACAGCTCTGGCTCTTCGGCTAACAAACGGAGATAAGCACCGGCCCCTAGAGTCGGACACGACTGCACAAATGTGCGGGGGGAACCTTTACCTTTACTAACCCACTTATCAATCCTAAAACAGACAAAGGATTGAACTCTGAAACTGGCCGATACTTAAGAAAAACAATTAGAATGCCTTGCGATGCCAGACTTGCTGGCACCACAATCTCTTGTGATCCAAATTCTTGTTTCCAGCTAGCAGAATATCTTCTGATTCAAATTCTTTTAAATCATAAAACAGTAACAGAGCCCACTTCTAGAAGCCCCCGAAACCCCTCTGATCATGGGTACTAAACATGACAGCATAGCTTCTACTTATTTTGAGGCCACTATTTATTGTAAGCTCTAAAATAAAACTTTGCATAAGTCTTGGGAAAAAGCATGAATCCTCTGTACAATACCCAGGAAAAATGAGAAAATCCCACCTTCCCTCAGAGGTATAAATGAGGCCTCACCTGTCTTATGTTATTGCCCCATTTCAGTCCCCCACAAACACAGTATCTGGTTCTTGGGCACTGAAAAATGGCCTACTCCAATATAGACTATTGTAGGGTTCCACAACTTGGTCCACTCCGAGGCTACAACACTGGGCTACAACACTCAGAATCCTTTGGGAATTGTTCTGAGTTATAGTCGAACACATTTGGAGGGATCTAAGATGCCAGAAGTCGGAAGTATCCTCCTGAACTTGAGGTAATATATACTTTAATGTAAATCTTAGGAACCAGATCTTTGTTTATGTTCAGGCCATACTTCTTAACATATATTAACAGCACAGCATACACAAGCATTCTTATTCTTAAAGAAATTAACACCAATCTGTTAGATTATATTTTTCTGTGCAGTGTGGTCCAAACCTAGCCTAGATCTGGGTTATGAACTCTGCTGCCCTGATCTATCCAGAACACTTCTCAATGATATGGAGAAACACTGTGGACCTGAAAGTAGGTTCAAAGTAGGTTTTAATCCAATGAAGAAAAACTATTGTTTTGTGAAAAATTAACATAACTCAAAGTTTCCTGTATGAGCAGTGACCAGTATAGACTTAAACTGTAGCTAAACTGTTCATTACCTGTGCAAATGGCATGTATCTTTTGCTCACAGAATCTTTAATCATATTGCTATTCAAAATTATTTTAATATACAATGTCTGGCTATAGAAAAAATAAAAAAAGTTAAATACTGAGAACAAAACACTGGAGCAGTAGAGTAGCTCAGAAAGTAAATGACATTAGAGGTTCTTTAAAGTTATCTTCTTCCATTTGCCTTTCATTCAATGACAGGTCCTGTCACAATAGCTACTTTTAGACCATGAGCTAACCCTCTTCAGCATTCAGTTCATGATTAAATGAAGGTTCCACCTAAAAGAGCTACCTAGGAAACCAAATGCAAACAGTTTCAGAAGATACTCAAGAAAACCTAGAAGTTGTTATTTAGCTCTGAGGAAAAGATCTCTAAGAGAGAAATTTCAGCACTCTTCTCAGTCCCTCAGCACTCTTCTTTTTGGGAGATCATGGTTATCAAAAACACAAAGTAACCCAACATGAGTAACTAACCTGAACTCCTTGGAACGAAGTCTGGGAGCATGGTAAGAATAGGTCTAGTTCTGTGTTCTCATGGTGGTAGGAATAAAAGAAGAAACTCTTCCATGCCTAGATAGATTTTCAGAGGAACATGGGGCAAGGTACCCAAACTTTTTCAGCTACTGACATTTTGAGAACATGTTCTGCATAGCTATTTCCTTTGAAACTTGTTCATTAACAAAATGGCTGCATTAGTAGCCATGGCCAGAAAAAAAAGCAATTTTTTCCAGTAATGCGTGCTCCCTGCCACCCTTTCTACTCCTTCAGGATAGCTGCTATTAAGAACTCTTGAAAGAGAGGGCATGTGGTCTGGTAAATGCCAAGGGAGGGGCCCACATTGGCACCCACATGTTTTATGGTGAGGATCCCAAGCCTACATCTTAAATCATGGGAAACTATTGTGTAGTATCAGTTCAAAAACTGAGTTCTCACACAACTTCCAGAAAGGAAGAGAAGAATACAGAATGAAGCTCAGAAAGTGCTTTGAAACGACTTCCGGTGAAGATGGGCAGTGGCTGGGGCGAAGCAGAAGAAGCTCCGTAAAGAAAATGAGAGACCCTGTGGAACCGAGCCAGCTTTGCGAATTCAAAAACTAAAAAGCGGCGGCAGAAAGAGCTGAGAATTTGGCTCTTTTGAAAAAAAAGAACTTTCGGCGGCTTCGGATGGCGGGCGAGTCATTTGTTTGTCCGGTTTAAGTGTCTTCTTTGATTCGCGGAGAGAATCAAGCCGGGAAGCTGAAAAGCGAAAGTTAAGGTTCCGCGGAAGGAAAGTCTTTGAAAGAGACGAGCACCGCAGATCGCTTCACCAAGACAATTTGAAAAACAAAAAAATTAAAAGCAATTGTTTCTAAACAAAGAAACTAAGTGAAAGACGTTTGGGTGAGAAGAGAAATAATTTCCTTACTGAGAACTTTCACAAAGATTGAATTAATTAATTAATTAAAAAAAACAAACAAAGCCATTTTGTTCCTATAGAACTAACTTTGTTCTTTTGTACAAACCTTGCTATAGAGTATAAGAATATCAGTATATAAGTATAAGAATTATTTTTATATATTAGACTATAGACTATAGATTGAAATATACAAATATAGATAATTAAGATATTAGATTAAAAACTTTCTTTCTTCTTCTCTTTCTCTATATAAATTAGTAAATAAGTTATAAGAAATGAGTATTAGTACTAGAAGCAAGGTTAGAAGGGGATCTGATACAGGGGAAGGAGAATGGTTAAAATCTTTGTTTGAAGATTTTACAGTTAAAACCACTAAGACAATTTCACAAACAGTGACAAAAGTGCTGGAAGAAAAATTAGAAGGTTTAGAAACCAGATTAGAACAAAAACTGGGAAAGATAGAAAAGAGATTAAAAGATGACATACATGAAGTTAAGAAACAGATTGAGAAATGTGAAGAAAACCTTGACAAAGAAGAAGAGCACATAACAATATTGGAATTAAAAGAGAAAGAACACTGCATAAGGTTGAGGGGGGTACCAGAAGAGAAAGAAGATAATATGAGAGAAATAATTGTTCAAATGTTAGCAAATTTAATTGATTGGGAGGAAGAAAGATTAGAGGAGGAAATTGAAAGAATGTTTAGAGTAAATTCAAAATATGCAACACTGTATAAAAAACCAAGGGATATATTGATTGAATTTTCAAAAAAAAAGACAAGGAATATAATAATACAAACATCATACAACAAAAAGATAGAAATAGAAGGGAAGGATATTACTATTTATAAAGAAATACCAGCAAAAATTTTAAGGAAGAGAAAAGAATATAGATTTCTAACAGATCTTTTGGGAAAAAACAATATAAATTTCAGGTGGGAAATACCAGAGGATTTAAGTCCGACATTTAAAAGCCAAAGATTTAAATTAAATTCAGTACCAAAAGCAAAGGATTTTCTGAAAAGATTTGAAAAAGAGATAGTCAATCCAAGGGATCAGAGACCAAGGGAGAAAGAGACATTCCAGTCTCAAAAAGAGAAAGGAACATCAAACTCTAAAGAATTTGTTTCACTTCTAGTAAATGAATGAATTAAAGGCCATTACTTGGAATATTAATGGGGCCAATTGTCCTGTTAAAAGAAAACAACTGTTCCAATTACTAAGTAAATTAAAACTGGATATTGCATGTCTCCAGGAAACTCATATCAAAAAAATAGATACAAAATACCTAATTAATAAAAAACTAGGAATAGAATTTATTACAGCAAATGAGAAAAAAAATGGAATAGTAATATATGTAAAACCCTATTTAAAACCCAAATTAATACAAAAAGATGAAAATGGGAGATATATTATTATTGAAATTGAAATCCAAAATTCTAAAATATTAATAATTGGAATATATGCTCCTAATAAAAATTTTAAAAAATCTATAAAGAGTTATTGAATAATTTTACAGAATATACACAAAATAATTGGCTAGTAATGGGGGATTTAAATGGAGTAGTTATGCCAAAATTAGATAGGAAATCGCATTGTCAGATTAAAGATTGCCAAGGCAAACTACCTAGAGAATTTTTTTATATGACAAAAAATTTATCTTTAATTGATGCCTGGAGAAGCCAAAATGGAAACGCCAGAGAATTCACCTTTTATTCAAATAGATATAAATCATTTTCAAGAATTGACATGATTTGGACATCAAAAAATTTGGAAAATAAAATTAAAGATAGTACAATTCTACCGAAGACTTTATCAGATCATAACCCTGTGCAAATAATTCTGGAGATAAATTCTAAAAATTATAGATGGAGACTAAATGAAAATATTTTGAAAAATAAGAAAAATTTAGATGATCTAAAAAAGAAAATACAAGAATTTTTTCTTTGGAATTTGGACACAGAGGTTAAATTAGAAACAGTTTGGGATGCAAGCAAAGCCTTTATGAGAGGACACTTTATATTGATGAATAATTTTCAAAAGAAAAATAGTAACAAAAAATTACAAATAATTTTGAACCAAATAAAAGAAAAAGAAAAAGAATTACAAAACAATAATAAAAAAGAAGAAATTTTAAATCAGATTAAATTATTACAATTACAAGTGAAAATGTTAATGACAGAAGAGATTGATAGAAAATTAAAATATACTAGACAGAGAAACTTTGAACATGCGAATAAACCAGGTAGATGGTTGGCATACAAATTAAGAAAAGAAAGAGAAAAACGAATAATTTTAAAAATTAGAGAAAATGATATGAATTTAATTCAAAATGAGAAAATTAAAAATGCCTTCCATACTTACTATACAAAATTGTACAAAAAACAAAAAACACCATTGGACAAAATTGAACAATATGTTCAGGAATGTGACTTAGAAAAATTAACAAATGAACAAAAAGATATTACAAATAATTTGATTATATCACAAGAAATAACAGAAGCAATTACAAGATTGAAAATAGGTAAAACCCCAGGACCTGATGGGCTATCTGCGGGATATTATAAATATTTTAAAGAACAATTAACAGAACCACTTAAAAAATTATTTAATTCAATTCTTGAGGGCAATGAGATACCGCAATCATGGACAGAAGCTAAAATTACTTTAATTCCCAAAGAAAACCAAGACTTAACAAAATGTCAAAATTACAGACCAATTTCCTTATTAAATAATGATTACAAATTATTCACTAGCATTTTGGCTGAAAGATTAAAAAAAATTCTACAAAATTTGATAAATCGTGATCAGAATGGATTTTTACCAAATAGACAAATCAATGAAAATTTACGTACAATAATAAATTTGATAGAATATGCAAATGTACATAATGAAAAATCTATAATGTTACTATTCCTAGACGTAGAAAAAGCATTTGATACCGTAAATTGGGATTTTATAATTAAAACATTAGAACATAGAAATTTTGGGGATAAATTTATAAAAGCAATTCAGGCAGTTTACAAATTACAGAAAGCCAAAATTATAGTGAATGAAGAAGAAACGCAAGAAATCAATATAGAAAAAGGTACACGTCAAGGCTGTCCATTGTCTCCGTTAATATTTATATTAGTACTGGAAGGTCTATTGCAAAAAATTAGAAAAGACGATAATATCGAAGGCGTCAAAATTAAAAAAGAAATATATAAATTAAAAGTCTTTGCAGATGACCTGGTGATAATATTACAAAACCCACTAGATTCAATAGAAAACTTAAACAAAAAGTTGCAAGAATTTGGAGATGTAGCAGGCTTTAAAATAAATAACCAAAAGACTAAGATGATAAATTTGAATATGACAAAAGAAGAGCGAGAAAAATTGGAACAAAAATCAGGATTCCAAAATGTTAAACAAATTAAATATTTAGGAATACAGATAACTGCTAAAAATATAGATTTATTTAAAAATAATTATGTTAAAATATGGAAAGAAATCAAAAATGATCTAGAAAAATGGGAATCTCTACAATTGTCGCTGTTGGGTAGAATAGCGACAATAAAGATGAATGTATTACCTAGAATTTTGTATCTGTTCCAGACGATCCCTATAACAATAACAGACCAGACCTTTATGAAATGGCAAAGAGATATAACAAAATTAATATGGCAAGGAAAAAAGCCCAGAATCAAATTAAAATATTTACAAGATATTAAAGAAAGAGGAGGATTGGGATTACCAAATTTAAAATTATATTATGAAACTTGTTGTTTGGTCTGGCTGAAAGAATGGATAATACTGGAAAATACAAATATACTAAATTTAGAAGGACATGATAATAGATTCGGTTGGCATGGGTATATGCGGTACAATAAAAGTAAAATTAACAAAGCATTTAATAATCATATAATTAGGAAATCACTATTAAGAATATGGAACAGATACAAAAATTCTTTATTACCTTCACTTCCATTGTGGACATCATCTCAGGAGGCATATGCCAGAAAAGAAAGCTCAAATGATAAAAAATGGTTAAGGTAGCTTTGCTTAAATTTAGTGGAAATAATTATGAATTTAAAACAAGAGAAGAATTAGAAAAAGAGGGTTACAAATGCCAGTGGTTCATATATTTACAATTAAAAGAACAATTCAAATTGGATCAAAAAACGTTCAAATTTCTGAAATCAACAGAAAATTGGGATAATATATTATGGAAAGAGAATGACCACTTGATTTCAAAATTATATAAAAAATTAATAGATCTAAAAACTAATGATATAATAACCAAAAATTACATGATAAAATGGGAAGAGAATTTGGGTAGAGAGATCAGTTATGAAGATTGGCAAATCATTTGGATTAAAAACACTAAATTTACTCTAAGTAATAATTTAAAAGAAAATAACTACAAGATGATTTTCAGATGGTATATGACTCCTGAGAAATTATACAAAATGAAATGTTTAGGGTCAAACATATGTTGGAAGTGTAAAATAAAAGTGGGATCTTATTATCATTTATGGTGGTCCTGTAAAAAAACTAAAAAATTTTGGGAAAAAATCCATAATGGTATTTGTAAAATCATTGGAATTAATATGGAAAAGAAACCAGAATTCTACTTACTGGGACTTATGGACACAAACTGGACTAAAGATCGTAAAAATTTACTATTACATCTGATTACTGCAGCAAGGATAACCTTAGCGAAACATTGCAAAGAAGAACAAACCCCATCAATAGAAGAATGGATTTTCAAAACAATGGAATTAACACAAATGGACAGATTAACGAACTTAGTAAAAGGTAAAGAAATCGGAAATTATGAATCAACATGGAAACCCTTTTTAAATTTCATACAAAAGGATTATAATATAAAATTATTTCTGTAAGATAGAAAAGATCAAAGATAAAAGAAAAAGATGAAAATGAAATCAATAAATGAGATAAATTATAAATATAAAGACAAAATATTAAAAAGGAAGGAAAGATACAAAGAAAATAGTATTATTGAACATATGTTATAAAGGTTTCTTCGTAAAAGAAACAGGAAATCACTCTGTTTTTGTATGTAACTTTGTATGTTGTTATTGTTTTGTATTTTGTGTTTTGTGTAATTATGTTATGTATGTGTTGTAAATCTTTGTAAATGTAACTATCGATGTGATGTGTAAATATTTTAAATAATAAAATTTATTTAAAGAAAGTGCTTTGAAACCAATGTACCTCCAGCTCAAATATTAGAGTGGTTTCTATCCAGATCACTACAGATTTCTGAGTAGACGCAGACATTCATCACCAGCAGAAATATATGTACTCCATCAGGAAGTTGTCTATCCATTAGGCAAACATACCAAAGATATTTTCAATAACAATGATGTGAACTCTGACTTTGAAGGGCCATTTTATTAAGAATGCAGAAATCTTTATGCTGATACTGTTGGAACTATAAGTGCACTCAGATGGATTCCACCTATCCAAAAGGAAGGCCTATTTTTGTTCTTAAACAGAAACCACATTACTGCAATAAACAAGTGAATTTAACTTGGATAGCACAAAAGAGAGTAGAGGAGTGACAAGTCATAAACTTGTCAGAAATAAAAAGAAATTTCCCTGGTGAGGAAGAAATATATTTGGGGGGTGGGGGTGGAAGGAAATAAAAGAGGATGAAGGTCATGACTTAACACATAATCAAGAAACTGAAATGTCTGAAAAATAGAAATGCTTTCATCCCAGCAGGGGAACTATGTACATGTCAGAGAGTGTAGAAAAGAAGGAGGGAGGGAGGGAGAGAGAGAGAGAATAAATCAGAGAATTGTAGAATATATGATTAGGGGAGGCATGAAGGTCATCCAATCCAACTCCCTGATGACTGTAGAGATTCACTAAGCCATTCCTGACAGGGAGTGGAATTCCACCTAAGCATCCCGCAGATCTAGACCAGCCTTCCCTCCTCTGGCACCTCCCAATGTTTTGGGATTGCAATTCTCAGGAATCCTGGCCATTATGCTTAAAAATCCCTGGAACTGGGAACTATGGAAGTTGCAATCTAGATGGTGCCAGATTGGGAGAAGACTCATTTGCATTGGCAAAAAACAGCACCTGTAGATTCTGCACTTGGGGAGTACTGGATTTTGTATAAGTCTGCTTTCCCTTTCCTTAATGTTATTGTTGTTGTTGATAACAAATAATAATTGTTTTGCTTTTTCTTGTGTATTCTTTCGACCTACATATAAGCCACTAGCAACTGTCATTATAAGCAGCTTAAACTTGGCAACCAGCCTATTTTCCCATTTATTGGAAGACTGTATTTCCTGGTTTAAAGGAGCGAACCTTATTGTTCCCAAACTTATCATCACAATTTCACTCAGTACTGAGCTAAATGGTCCTTATTTCGATGCTAGCTGGTATCAAAGCTAGCTGCATGAAAAGGTCATATTACGCTAATCCCAAATTGGCAACTTTCAGATGTGTTAAGTCTGAACACAACTTTCAGCTGTGTTAAGACTTCTATGCTGGCTAGTAATTCTGAGAGCTGTAATCTTATGACATCTGAAAAAAGGTTGGTATAGATATTTCATCTTTAACCATTAGAAGGTTTTATCCAGCTGCAATATTTGTTGTTGTTGCTGTTTAACTCTGTCCCCTGCTTTCCAAATCTGTGATTCATCAAAAATGTTGTTTTCTGGAAATGTCACTGTACAAAAGCTAAACGCATTAAATGTTTACTGGAATACGCTCTGTGCCTTGACTAAGCCTCATAGATTTCATTTATATGCCTCCTTCGTATTTAAAAATAGAAAAGACAGTACTGGAGATATTTGCTGGTGATTAGACCAGAGGTTAGCAAGTCATTACCCCGAGGTTTTATTCCCAGCATTATTTCAGCGGCTGTGACCTTCAGGAAACACAAAAGCTGCTTTAGTGTGCCTGAGTTTTTAAAAAGAGATTTGCAGTTCCTCCTGGAGTTTCGCTGTAGGACATACATTCCCCCTCTCCCTTCCAGCATTCAGTATGTGATTGAGTAAAGCCTGACAACTCTATTAATCTTATCCAGGATCTGTAATGGGCAGAACATCATGGCTACCATGGGCATCTTTCAGCTTGGTTTCAACAGGAATAGTAGTCAGTCCTAGGAATGTTGCATCTGCCCATCATATCACTTGTAGGCACAGAAAGTCCTTGAAATATTGTGTGTGTGTGGGGGGGGGGGTAGCTTTACTTTCCTGCATTTCTATGGGAGAATTCAGAAGCAAAACATGTGCCGTAAGACTTGCAGAGGCTCTAAGTGTACTCCACACATTTAAACCCACCCAAATCAGGCTGATTTTTTGTATTCAGGGGGAGGTTAAATGGCAATTCCCACACCCTACCTCAAAATGTAAAAAAAAAAAGATAAAAAATGTTGGCAATAAGCTTTAGACCAGTGTTTCTCAACCTTGGCAACTTTAAGATGTGTGGACTTCAACTCCCAGAATTCCCCAGCCAGCAAGAGTTGAAGTCCACACATCTTAAAGTTGCCAAGGTTGAGAAACAGTGCTTTAGACCACCGAACTTACCAACCTAAGCTTTGTATCTCCTATGCAGCATGAAGACAACATTGTCTAGTTTTTGTTTTTCCTGCTGTGTAGTGCTGTGTGTCCCAGGCATCTCCCTATTTATCATTCCTCCATCCCCTTGTTCCAATCAATATTGGTTCCTCTTCAAGATTCCTGCCACAGAATCCATGACCAACCTTGGTGCTGTATTACCTTACCACGTTGACAATCAATCAGTGGTATGCACCTTCCTTATTTGAGCTCTGAGACTATAGAGATAGAGGTGTTATCTTTAGGTCATGCCATTATGCTAGACTTCACCACCCCAGTAAAGTAAAGGTAAAGGTTTCCCCTGCACAGTCGTGTCCGACTCTAGGGGACGGTGCTCATCTCTGTTTCTTAGCCGAAGAGCCAGCGCTGTCCGAAGACGCTTCCGTGGTCATGTGGCCGGCGTGACATGCACGGAACGCTGTTACCTACCCACTGAAGTGGTACCTATTCATCTACTTGCATTTGTATGCTTTCGAATTGCTAGGTTGGCAAGAGCTGGGGCGAGTGCGGGAGCACTCAGAGGGAGGATCATTTCAGTATATATTCCAATGTTTTGTTTTGTTTTTAGTACCCGGTTGTCAAGTAATGTGTAAAATACTACCACATAATGCCTAAATACCTAAAACCAAACCAATTAGTCAAATTAACATTCACACCCACAAAAAATTCCATCCTGTGAAATAGATGAAAAAGGTATATTGAAAGCTAATCAGAATATAACCAGAATGTCTACATTGTTTATACAACAATGGGTGAGCTGGTTGTTTCTCTGCAAAGGAACTGGCCTTTGGCAACGTCATAAAAGCTTTAGCCATGTCTTCCCCAATGCCTTGGGTCTCCCCTTCGGAATACCAGAAATTGACCATTCAGAAAGGGAGAAGTAGCACTATATCTACTTATTGGACCGCACAGATCCAGTGTTGTGCTATCCGATGCTTCATACTGGATTAGAATATTTCCTAGGAGGATAATAAATTTTGTCACTGTTTATCCTTGACACAAAATGTTAAATATTAAAGAATTTTGCAAGGAACTGTTTAAAAGATGCTTACCCGGAAACCTATGCCCTCATTGTGGGAGGTTGTGCGGATCCAGAATTGGCCTTTACAGCCACTTACGGATCCACTGTTAAAATTTTACCCTTGGAAGACAATCTTACTTGGCTACGAGTGATCGCCAATGATGATGATGAGTTGGACCAAGTTGTTACATCCCTGACAGCATGACATTGATTGGCACTCTGCATTTGAGATGGTCCCTTAAAGGATTCGACTTCCAGGTGTCAAGGTGACCGGTGCGCTGAGCCGAAAGCTCCGCGGTTTTTCCGTTTGCGGCAATTTAAAAGGAAGAAAAATCGCTGAAAAATCGCCCTCGAAGAGAGGGCGAGCAGAAGATTGCTCACAAAAGGGTCGTTGGATCACCGCTCTCTCCCGACCCCTGTAAATCCACCGCAGGGAGAGGGAGATCGAAGCGGTGAAAGACGGCTGGAACTGTCAACTGCAGCTCTGCGGAAACCGCGAATCTGAACAAGATAAGTAGCATGACACCTAACCTTTTAGACACATATTTTTATTTTTTAAATATTATTTGCCTACTAATATCTAAGATTTATCTCTGGACTGTGATTTATAAATGCTGGTGTTTTATTTCTTTCTTGCCAAAGGATTGTTTAAACGGTGGGACTGGAAAGCTAATTGACTCTGCCTGAAATGGATTGAGTGACTTTCTCTTTTTATTTTTATTATTCCTATTTTGGTTTGTTTTTACTCTTATTGCAATTAAAAGTATTTCTCTTTTGAGACTAACTTGCCTGGATTTTAATTTTTTAAGGATTAATTTTAATGATTTAACATTCTTTCTTTTATTTGTTTGTGATTTTTATTATGAAAGAATTTTTCTTCCTTTTTTATTTTTTTTGCAAGTGTTTGAATATCTTTTGATTATATAAGTTGCCATATAGAATTTTTATGATTTCTTTTTGGATCTCTTTTGTATATAAATTGGATTACTTATTCATGGCTGGACTGTGTGGATACAAGCTGGCGTGAGAAACCCTGGGATTGTTTATCTTTTTTGTTATTATTTTGACTATAATAAAAGCCTCTTTGTTCCTTTTTATCTTTTATTTTTACACTTCGATTTATAATTTTAATGGACTATATTTCAGCTATTTTGATTATTACATTTAAAGGACTATTTTTATTTTTTGAAGTTTTTATTCCTTTTTTAAAAAAATTAGTAGCCTTTTTTTTGGTCTTTTGTCTTCCCCCTCCCTTCTCTCTCCTTTTTTTTTTCTCTTACAGGGAAAATATCTACATTATGACAACTATGGTATTGAAGAGGAAGGAGAAAGAAAAAGAAACTGGAAGGACATCTGTTAATCTTTCAACACCTGGAGCATCAATGGAGCCCCCTCCATCAGAACTGAAAAAACTTCTGGAGGCAATGGCATCATTAAATAAGAAAATGGAAGATTCAATGATACAAAATAAACAGATGGAAGAACAAATTACATTCTTAGATAAAAAAATTGATATGAAGATGGAAGAAATGAAGAAAGAGATAACTCAAGAGATTAAACAAAAATTTAAAAAGGATGTACAGACAGTAAAGGAAACAGTGAATATTTTGTCAGGAGAACTTAAAGATATGCAAGGCCAGATGCAAAAATTAGAGGCTAAATCAGAAGATGTTACTAAGGAATTTGATGTTACTAAAAAAATAGAATACAATTTGGATATTATAGAATCAGCAGAAATGAGAGAGAAGGAATATATTTTGAGTTTGAGAGCAGTTTTAGAACAACCAAATGAAGAAGAACAATTAAACAAAAATGGAAGAGAAAATATGGTTTCTGAACTAGTTAAACTTATAGAAATGAGAGAACAAGATTTGGATTTCGAAATAGATAAAATCTTTAGAGCTGATTCATGGTATGCTAGAGAACAGAAAGTGTTTAGAGGACAAAAGTTGAGGATAATTTTCTACTTCAAAAGTTAAAACATTTCTAGAGAAATATAAGACAGATATGAGGGAGGCACCAGGAGAACGTAAGAAGCATTTCATAGAATAGAATAGAATAGAATAGAATAGAATAGAATAGAATAGAATAGAATAGAATAGAAGTAAAGAACAGAGATAAATGGCTGATCTATAAGGACTCTTTATTGCTAAAATTGATGGATTGGCAGAAAAGGATAAATTGACATGTTTATTAAAAGAGAATTCAAACTATTACTTTTTTAAGAGTAGAAACTATTAATGGACTATTTGGAAAATGCTGGAGGGCAAAGCTTATATGAGGATTTGAAGATTAAATTATATATAAATTGATATATTAGACAAGAAATGTTTTTTCAATGTGATGTATAGACCTAGCATGTATGACAAATTTTGTAAAATATTATGACCAGAGATAAATCGGAAGTTGATTACTTTCTATGCTTCATCTTTTTTTCTTTTTTTCTTTGCTTTACTACACTTTTTTTCTTCTTTCTTTGATTTATATTTCTATTTCTTTTTCCGTTTCCAACTTTTAACTATGTATATTCAAAACCCAATAAAATATTAAAAAAAAGAGATGGTCCCTTAAAAATAAATAAATCTGGCATCCAATTAAATAAATAAACAAATAATCCACACTCCCAAACCATTTTTGGCCTACCATTCCAAAATGGATTACATACAGTTAGGACCCGAAATATTGGAACAAGGATAACTGTTTTGGCAGTTGGCCTCTGTACACCACCACATTGAAGTTGAAAGGAAACACACCCAGATGGGAGTGAAGTCAGGACTTTCAGCTGTAATTCAAGGGGTTTGACAAAAGTGGGGCACTAACCATTCAGGAAGTACAGCCAGTGGCATACACACACCCTCGTTGTTGGTGGCTCATAAGTAATGGAACAAACCAACATCATTACAAACATAAGGATTGCCTTTAATACCTGGATGAAAATCCTTTGCGGTCAATGACTGCCTGAAGTCTGGAACCCATGGACATGACCAAATGCTGAGTTTCCTCCCTCAAGATGCTTTGCCAGGCGTTTACTGCAGCTGCCTTCAGCTGCTGCTTGCTTGTGGGTCTTTCTGCCTTCAGTCTTGTCTTCAGTAAGTGAAAAGCATGCTCTATTGGGTTGAGATCAGCTGACTGACTTGGCCATTGAAGAATATCCCACTTCTTTGCCTTGAGAAACTCTTGGGTAGCTTTTGCTGTATGTTTTGGGTCATTATCCATCTGCAATATGAAGCCGCGTCCTATCAGTTTGGCAGCATTTGGCTGAATCAGAGCAGAAAGTATAGCCCTATACACTTCAGAATTCATCCTGCTGCTTTTATCAGCAGTCAGGTCATCAATAAACACCAGTGACCCGGTTCCATTGGCAGCCATACATGTCCATGCCATAACTCTGCCTCCACCATGTATGACAGATGATGTGGTATGCTTTGGATCATGAGCTGTTCCTTTCCTTCTCCATACTTTCCTCTTCCCATCATTCTGGTTCAAGTTAATCTTGGTTTCATCAGTGCAAAGAATCTTATTCCAGAACTGGGCAGGCTTTTTTAGGTGTTTGCTGGCAAAGTCTAATCTGGCCTTTCTGTTCTTGAGCATTACCAGTGGTTTGCACCTTGTTGTGGAGCCTCTGTATTTACATTCATAAAGCCGTCTCTTGATTGTAGATGTTGACAATGACATGCCTACCTCCTCAAGAGCGTTCTTGACCTGGCTAGATGTTGTGAAAGGGTTCCTCTTCACCATGAGCAGAATTCTGCGGTCATCCACTTTAGTTGTCTTCCGTGGTCTTTCAGGCCTTTTGCTGTTGCTGAGCTTGCCAGTCAATTCCTTCTTTTTCAGGATGTTCCAAACTGTTGTATCGGCCACTCCCAATGTTTTTGCTATCTCTCTGATGGGTTTGTTTCGTTTCCTCAGCCTAATGATGGCCTCCTTCACTCGCATGGACACCTCTTTGGACCTCATGTTGGGAGTTCCAGTGAACAGCTACCAAATGCAAATGTAACACTCAGAACCACCTCCAGGCCTTTTATCTGCTTGATTGGTCATGGGGTACCCAGGAAACAGGCCACACCTGGCCATGCAGCTGCTTGTCAGCCATTTGTTCCATTACTTATGAGCCACCAACAATGGGTGTGTGTGTATGCCACTGGCTGTACTTCCTGAATGGTTAGTGCCCCACTTTTGTCAAACCCCTTGAATTACAGCTGAAAGTCCTGACTTCGCTCCCATCTGGGTGTGTTTCCTTTCAACTTCAATGTGGTGGTGTACAGAGGCCAACTGCCAAAACAGTTATCCTTGTTCCAATATTTCTGGTCCTAACTGTATGTGAATTCTGCTCGGTGTTAACAAGAATATAGTTCTCTTATTTTCCTCTTAAGTCAGGCTTTTACAAATTTGGGTCACCAGAAGTTGGTGGATTGTACCTCTTGTCATTCCTGAGACATGTTGTCTAATCCAATTACCTTGGGAAATCCTTTTTATTTAGCAGCCCATGTGTAACTCTCATTCCTTTGTCATTCTTGAGATCTCTTACTTCTGTTTTAGTTTTTGATTGTGTTTTGTGCTTTGTTTTTCCTTCTCCTTTTGGTGTAGTTACTACATTACTTCAGGTCAGAAAGCTGGGGTGCTGTAGGCCAGAAAACCATTTTCTGGTCAATGGTTGACCCTTACAAGATAGATTAACATCTTATTTTATGATTGAGAAGGAGCCAATCTACATGTCCCATTAAACATGTACTCACATAGGAAGCCTTTGGCAGGCATGGGAGCTGAACCAGATTCTCTGGGTCACAGACTGGGGTTCTCTCCATCTTTCTACACCAAATGCATCTTTGTGTAGTTCATAAACAGAGAGGGAACCTCACAAAACAAAGGGCTTGTATATTTCATACACCTGACAGGCAGTCGCCTAGGAAGAACTCCAAGTACTAGTCAGGGAGAGAATAAAGGGAATAACAATTTAATTAGGAAAAGTCAGCATGGATTCACAAAAGGGAATTCGTGCTTAACAAACGATAATGGGATTTCCGGAGCTGTAATAAAAACTGCTGACAGAGGAAGAGAGACTTCCAATTTACCTGGATTTTTATGCAGACCCATACAAAGAGGCTCATTCCACCCTCCCTAATCATCTGAGCTTGGTACAAGGGTGAAAAGTAACCTATTTTTGTAAAAGTAAGGTTAGGGAAATGCAGGGAGACATTCCTTCTGGCAATACTGGACATCTCAGGAAGAAGACGCCAAATTTTGCCACCAAGCAATGCTCTAAACCAGAGCTTTCCAAACTGTGTGTCGCGACACAAAAGTGTGTTGCCTGCGGGGCCCAGATGTGTTGTGTCAAAACCCGGAAGCGCTGATGGCGCGCCATCAGCGCTTCCAGGTTTTCCCATGGCGACACACCAACGGCGGCACGTGAAAATCCGAAAGCGCCGCAGCCACGGCGGCACACAAAAACCGAAAGTGGCAGCAGCACTTCCAGGTTTTTGCGCACTGCCGCAATGGTGGCGCTTCCGGGTTTTCCCGCGGCGACACACCAACGACAGCGTGCAATAACCGAAAGCGGCAGCAGTGCTTCCGGGTTTTTGCGCGCTGCTGCAATGGCGGCACTTCCAGGTTTTCCCGCGGTGACACACCAACGGCAGTTGGTGTGTCGCCACAGGAAAACTTTGGAAAGCCCTGCTCTAAACAATGAAAGAGTATTATTATTAAAAATTAGCAAAGTTGTAAATTAATGTATAGTCGAAGGCTTTCACGGCCAGAATCCGATGGTTGTTGTGGGTTTTCCGGGCTGTGTGGCCGTGTTCTGGCAGATTTGGATTAATGTTAATCATACTATTGTTACAAGTACTGCTATTAGTTGTGCTGAATAACTAGAAAGAGGGTCATAAATACAATAATATTTACAATACGTAGGTATATGCCATCCAGTATTGAGAGTCTCTGAGTGGTTTACAGTTACAGTGTGAACTATGGAATTGATTAATTGATTGATTGATTGAACACAAGCACAAAACAGCAGCAAAATAAAATCGGACCATAACAAAACTTTCCAGCAATGTCCTCTAGGGTGCTAAAGTTTTCCAACTTGGCACCATGTAGAAGAATTGTAGAACCTACCATTTTCAGAGGCCATCCTGGTGAGTTGCAAGCCCAACACTTCCAGCTGAGAAAAGCTGCTTAATTAAACCAATATTTAAGGATTTAAAGGATTAATGTTTAAAAAAAGTACTATCACTTTTTAAGCAATACTCTTCAGGATTAGCAAGCAAGCTTGAACAAAGGAAGGTACTTTGCAAGATAACTGTAGCCTGTGGTAAATTCGTTTGTACAGAATGTTGGGTTTAATCTAGCAAGATTGGCTTGGAAATATTAGTCAATGTTCATTGCAAAATGTTACACAGAGTATTTTTACATACAGTTTTACTTTCTATTGGTTAGAAGCTGCTGCTTTTGAATGGTTTGATTTTATTTAAAAAGGTTGCAATATAAAATGTTTATATTTATTTATTAAATGATATTATTCTATTATTTATTTTTCTTCTATACTGCCCACTAGCAGGAGTTCTCTGGACAGCATACAGTCAATACTGTGTGAGTCACCTTGTGAGAACTGGGTGGCAAATGAAAGAATTAAATAAATAAAACAATTAAAATTTTATGAAAATTCCATGTCATGCTCTCAAAAGTCCAAATATGCTCAAGAGCACAAAAAAAAAAAAAAATAAAAAAAATCAGGATTCATGGTCTATAGTAGCCTTTCTCAACCTTTTGACCCTGAAGGAACCCTTGAAATATTTTTCAGGCCTCGGGGAACCCCTGCACATTCAGGCTCAAATATAGGTCAGAAGTTACAAAATTATTGTGTTCGTTTCATATGTAGGCCTATATTAAGAGTGTTCTTAAATTTAAAATAAAGAATGAAGCGTACCTCTTTAATGTGAAGTTGCCCGAATTTGAAATAATTTTTTAAATAAATCATGATCTCCCAGGGAACCCTTAGTGACCTCTCGTGGAACCCTAGGCTTCCACAGAACCCTGGCTAAGAAACCCCAGTCTATAGTGAGGACACTAAGTAGATTATTTCAGGAAAACATTCCACAGATTGAAGACTAGAATAGAGAGGACCTCTGGTCTCTGTTTTAATACCAGCGTAGGCAGCAATGGCTTCTTGAGATGAGTTTCTAAAGATGAGCCAACAACACATGTGCAAAAGTACTTCCAGCAATGTGTGAAAGTATCTCTGGATTCAGGCCAATGAGAAAACCTCTACTGTACCATTTAAGCAGGCGGATTTGGAGGCTGTAGGTAATTATTAGTTATAACCTGTATTCTTGAGTGTGTGGGATTCATGTGTGCGGTCCGATTGCTGCCTGGCATCCAAATCTGTCTGGAATTTTGGAAATGATAATTGACTTCAAAGGAGGAAAGAGCTTGCTTGAACATCAGAAAGAAATGGCAAATGTGAGTGCAACATGTTGGGCTGTGACTAGAAGAGAGTCACAAGGATTAGTATTAGGATCAATTTTGTTCACTTTATATATCAAGCAAAAAGAAGTGATAAGTGGATTATACTCACCGCCGACAGAAAGTGGCAGGGCAGTCAAAACAAAGAGGAAGGGCAACCAAATTCAGAACACAGGAGTGAGATAAGTAGCTTATGAAATTCAAAGTACATAATGTAAGGTAATGAGTCTGGCTATGAGAAAAAAACTAGCAAAGAAAAAATGGAATGTACCCTGAATAGTAATATTATGAAATATTAAGGTACAATAGATCTAAGATTAGTGGTGGATCAGGCTGTACCTCCATTAGCAAGAGAGCTGAACGGAGCAGTCAAATGAGTACATGAGGGAGAAATACTTTCATTCCACAGTAACAGACTGGCAGATGTCAACTGGGAGGAAGACAATTATGCAGATGTCACGTTTCTTGTTTACATCCACCTAAGTGCCGCTATTGTATGGAACTTTGTCTAGAGAAGCTGGACTTTGGTCAGCTTGTGAGGATGGACAGGAGAGGAATTGATTTTGGACAAAGCTGGTGATTATTCCCAGGGGATCAAAACAAGGAATGAAAAAGAAAGGATAGGTGGCCTTGAGGAATGCAGTCACATTCCAGGAAGCAAGCAGGGAGGATCTTTTCTACAAGGCAGCCTGAGTTTGCTACAAATGGAAGGGCGCAGAGAGCGGTGAACTTCCAAGGGCCAGGTACCAAAGGAATGCTGTTGGAGGTTTTTTGATACCACAGTTGAGCAGAGAAAACTTAACCCACAACAGCAGTAGTAACCTCAGCAGATGTAAGTTGCTTTGAGAGGATCTGACATGTTCTTTCTCAAGAGGGCCTCTTGCCCATCACTAACTGCAGGTGCAGCTATTAACCTTGCCAGAGAAGGCAGAGAACTAGATCCAAAATATCTCCCACTTCATAGGATCATGTCAAAGGCCCATTAGGACCAAGAAAATGTTTTCCTCATCAGTCTTAATTAGGGTTAGATGAGGCTACGTTTAGGAGTGACAGCTTTCTGCGTAACTAAAATCCAAATCCTGTCCCTACTTATAGCCCACATATATACCTTGTGAATTACTTAAGAAGGTAAACAATTTTGCTCAGTAACCAGCTAAAATTATTTTCAATAAAGCATAAGCAGGCACCATGGTGCCCATGGTCACCCTGTATACCATTTTTGGTACTTGTGGTACCTGTGCCACCTGACTTTAGAAAAAAAGCTTAATTAAAATAATTGGGAAGATAGCATGCTGGAAATCAAAGCACCAGCTTCTAGAAATATATATTTGCTATATATGCATCAATACTTCTGGACTCCATCATTGTTCCTTTAGTGCAGTAAACAGTATGCTAGAAGGCTAGGTCCCCTCGTGTAAACAGAGGTTTTGTGAGTGGCATGCCTACCATGGCAGCCATTTTATGAATACACAAATCTCCTTTGGCAGAGCACTTTGTGACTCTCTTGATCACATGCTCTGAACACTTCAAATATGACCCCACCGAAAACAGTGTCTACCCCTGGCTTAAGGAGATCTTAGGATAATGCTACAGAGAACTGACTTAGACAATGGATGTATTTAAATCCAGTACATGAGAGGGAAGGAATCTGAATTAAGTAGTGCTGGCTCCACCATCATTTATGCCAAGTAGATTGGTCTCTGCTGACCGGGTTCACATGTCAACCTTTGTGAGGGAGGCACACATGCCTGTGTGAGCCTGGAGTCTTCCACGTGATCTAGAACCCTTTGCTGCTGGAAGGGGGATGTAGGGTGGGGAAAGACTAGTTAGTATGTGTAGCATTAGGTGCACAACTATCAAGATGCCCACTCTCACTTTTCTTCCCTTTTGAATTTATTAAAGATATACAGTACCTCTTGAATTGCTAGTTAGAATAAGAAAATGTTAGTGGTGGGACATGGTGCCAAACTTCAGGAGATCTTTTGCTTGGGAGTAGCATGACATATCAGCAAATGCAAGTATGTTCAAGTCTTATATAATTTCTTATACATGGGGGTGAGTTCAAATGCTTCAAAGTTCCGGCCTTATACTCAACTACATGCAGGATCTGACTATATCCATCAGCTCTCATATTATTTCTTTTAAAAATATATTGTTGTTTATTCGTTCAGTCGCTTCCGACTCTTCGTGACTTCATGGACCAGCCTACGCCAGAGCTTCCTGTCGGCCGTCGCCATCCACAATTCCCCTAAGGTCGAGTCCATCACCTCCAGAATATCATCCATCCATCTTGCCCTTGGTCAGCCCTTCTTCCTTTTGCCTTCCACTTTCCCTAGCATCAGCATCTTCTCCAGGGTATCCTGTCTTCTCATTATGTGGCCAAAGTACTTCAGTTTTGCTTTTCATATCATTCCCTCAAGTGAGCAGTCTGGCTTTATTTCCTGAAGTATGGACTGGTTTGATCTTCTTGCAGTCCAAGGCACTCAGAATTTTCCTCCAACACCACAGTTCAAAAGCATCTATCTTCCTTTGCTCAGCCTTCTTTATGGTCCAGCTCTCACAGCCATAGGTTACTATGGGGAATACCATTGCTTTGACTATGCGGATCTTTGTTGTCAGTGTGATGTCTCTGTTCTTAACTATTTTATCGAGATTTGTCATTGCTCTCCTCCCAAGAAGTAGACGTCTTCTGATTTCCTGGCTTCAATCAGCGTCTGCAGTAATCTTTGCGCCTAGAAATACGAAGTCTGTCACTGCCTCCACATGTTCTCCCTCTATTTGCCAGTTATCAATCAAGCTGGTTGCCATAATCTTGGTTTTTTTTGAGGTTTAACTGCAACCCAGCTTTTGCACTTTCTTCTTTCACCTTCGTCATAAGGCTCCTCAGCTCCTCCTCACTTTCAGCCATCAAAGTGGTATAATCTGCATATCTGAGACTGTTAATGTTTCTTCCAGCGATTTTAACTCCAGCCTTGGATTCATCAAGTCCAGCACGTCGCATGATGTGTTCTGCATACAGGTTGAATAGGTAGGGTGAGTGTATACAACCCTGCCGTACTCCTTTCCCAATCTTAAACCAGTCCGTTGTTCTGTGGTCTGTTCTTACTGTTGCTACTTGGTCGTTATACAGATTCCTCAGGAGGCAGACAAGATGACTTGGTATCCCCATACCACTGAGAACTTGCCGCAATGTGTTATGATCCACACAGTCAAAGGCTTTAGAATAGTCAGTAAAACAGAAATAGATGTTTTTTTCTGAAACTCCCTGGCTTTCTCCATTATCCAGTGGATATTGGCAATTTGGTCTCTAGTTCCTCTGCCTTTTCTAAACCCAGCTTCTACATCTGGCAATTCTCGCTCCATGAATTGCTGGAGTCTACCTTGCAGGATCTTGAGCATTACCTTACCGGCATGTGAAATAAGTGCCACTGTTTGATAGTTTGAACATTCTTTAGTGTTTTCCTTTTTTGGTATGAGGATATAAGTTGATTTTTTCTAATCTGATGGCCATTCTTGTGTTTTCCAAATTTGCTGGCATATGGCATGCATCACCTTGACAGCATCATCTTGCAAGATTTTAAACAGTTCAGCTGGGATACCGTCATCTCCTGATGCCTTATTATTAGCAATGCTTCTTAAGGCCCATTCAACCTCACTCTTCAGGATGTCTGGCTCTAACTCACTGATTACACCGTCAAAGCTATCTCCAATATTATTATCCTTCCTATACAGATCTTCCATATATTCTTGCCACCTTTTCTTCATCTCTTCTGCTTCTGTTAGGTCCTTGCCATTTTTGTTTTTGATCATACCCATTTTTGCCTGGAATTTACCTCTGATGTTTCTAATTTTCTGGAAGAGGTCTCTTGTCCTTCCTATTCTATTGTCTTCTTCCACTTCCGTGCATTCCTTGTTTAAAAACAATTCCTTATCTCTTCTGGCTAATCTCTGGAATTTTGCATTTAATTGGGCATATCTCCCCCTATCACTGTTGCCTTTTGCTTTCCTTCTTTCTTGGACTACTTCCAAAAGGAAACAAAATGCAGTACATAAAGAAAATGACAGCAGTATTTGAAATATATAGTTCAAGCCCTAACTCATACAGCATTTTTTTTTAAAAAAAAAAACCAGAATAGATAGCACCAATAATAGTGTCTAAAGTTCGGCAGACAACACTAATAGCTAAATAAAGATACCTCTAATTATTAGAGAAGTTTTTGTAACCCAGCAGCCAGAGCACCTAAAACAATATAATATCAGCGGTCAAGCATGTCATGAAGAAAAGGCTTTTAGACCAGTGGTCTCCAAAATGGGGGTGCACACAGTCCTGGAAGTACCCAAGATGATCCATCAGGGTGTGGGAAGAAAATATTAGAAAGTCTATTTATATTTACTTATCCTTTAAAATTTTCTATTTTCGGGAGTATGTTTTATAACACACACAATATATTAGCACAATTGTTTCTGCATGTACTGTATGTATGTATATATGTATGCCTGCGTCTACGTCTACGTCTACGTCTACGTCTACGTCTATCTATCTATCTATCTATCTATCTATCTATGGGATTCATGCTCAAAATTTACTGATAAGGGTGTGCAATTGAAACAAGCTGGAGACTGCTGCTCTAAATCGTTTTTTCGTAATCCACATCTTTGGACGTGTTTCGCTTCAATTCCCAACACTGTAAGCCAGCATAGCCAAGGGTGTGAGGTTCTGCACAAGGTTCAGAAAAGATGTAGAGAACAGGTTGGCAATGACTGCCCTTGAACTTGGTTACCCGCTTGTTTCAATGGCCAGTGGAGCTGACATAATTTCCTGAATGATAACTGGAGCATGTAAGAAGCAACACTTGGATGGAGATGATCTTTAGCACTCCCGCTCTCAACCTTTCAGTGCCAGAGCCGTGACTCGGCATCACAGAAATCAGATGCTTTTCTAGTCAGAAATAAGCACCTCTGAGCTAGTGTAGGATTGTACCCTCCATTAACAAACTCAGTTATTAACTTCGTTTAAGTCAGTTTTCCATCCAGGTCAAAATAAGGTGGTAAATGCTTTACCCTTGAGCCACTTTTAACGGACTACTGTAAAAAGGAAACCCTGCTAAACAGAAATCAGAAACTTTGGGGATGAAAGTTCTGAGAGAGAGAGAGAGAGATGTGTGTGGAAAGAAAGCACAGACCTTGTCTGTTGTGCATTTTTGACCTCAAAACACCAAAACAGGACTGAAATTTCCATGACGTGCTCCTCTCATCCTTGAAATAAATGTTTGCTGAAGTGTGAAAAACATGCTACTGACCATATTTCTGTCAGAGCAGATTCAGACTGGCTGTGCATTATCACCATGCATTTTTCTTTGCGTCAAGGGCTTTCAGCTCAAAACCTGTAGCAGCTAGTAGCTGACCAGTCTCAGTGTTTGAAAAAATCTTGCTTTTCCTCATCACAGTCTGCCAATCTGCCCTGCAAAACCAGTTCCCATCAACAGTGCTCACTGGGACATGCCTAATGATAGCCTTCCCTTCCCTTGAGTCTGGAGAGAGGCTGCTGAACACACAACAGTGTGCTATATAATGAGGGAGGGAGGGAGGAAGGGAAAGATGTCCAGGGAATTGTAGTCCTTAGTGAACTCAAGTACAGACCAAATTTTCTCCCTTCTACCATGTTCCAAGTCAATCTAAATGCATTACAGACCGCAGAATCACAAATTGTATTTGATTATTTATAACCATAAAAGAAATGGGACTTGCAAATCTCTCTCTCTCTCTCTCTCTCTCTCTCTCTCTCTCTCTCTCTCTCTCTCTCTCTCTCTCTCTCTCTCTCATTCTCTCTCTCTCATATTGCTGCATATAAAACATGGAAATGCAAACTCCATTATGGAAATGGAAGATTAATGTGTGATGAATTTATAATACTGTAGTATTTGGCGAGCGTTGTGAGCCTGCTCCAAATTTGTGCATTGTAATTTTGGTGGATTGCACATCTTTACATGGATTTCAAACCCAGATTGACTAAATATAGTAAAATTTCCTGCTATTGCTGCTGTTATGATATTCATAATTATTTTAATGCCTCCAGACTCAATTTCTGTAATATACCCACCAATGGTCAGATATAAAGACAAAGATGACATATCTAAGTTTTAGAAATATTCTGACATTAGTCTGCTGAGATGAAAGGAAAATATGAGACTAACTACTATTGTCATCTGTCAGAGCTTTTGAATGAGTACAGTTACGTATATAACCTAGATGAAGCTACATCAAAGTCCTAATTAGAGGAATGAGAATATCTTAGCATACACTATAGTAATGGCTCTGAAGCAAATACCTTTCCCGTGGGTCCCCAGGAAAGTACAAAATTTGTATAGTAGATGGTAATGATCTTTCTGCCAGCTTCCTGGTGATGTATATGTATTTTCTTTGCTTGGTTAAACAACCACAATAACAACTTTTGTTAATTCTCAATTTCAGCAGAAAAAACATTTTCTAGTTGATTTATTTTAATACTTCAGTTTGATTATTGAGGTTATTAAGGGAAACAGTTGATTGGATCTTTTATTTTTAGCTCTAAATTTTTTTCAACAGATCTATCATTTGATTAGGAGAGCCAGTTTGGTCAAATACAGAGCTTTCCAAACTTTTCATGTTGGTGACACACTTTTTAGACATGCATAATTTTGTGACACACTCTTACAGCAGGGCATCATATCGCGACACACCCTTACAGCAGGGCATCATTTCGTGACACACTCTTACAGCAGGGCACAAGGCAGGCACTAGGACCTGCGCGGAATCACAGCAGGTTTGGAGGCAGCAAGGCACAAGGCAGGCACTAGGACCTGCGTGGAATCACAGCAGGTTTGGGGGCAGCAAGGCACAAGGCAGGCACTAGGACCTGCACGGAATCCTGGCAGGACAGGTTTGGAGGCAGCAGGGCACAAGGCAGGCACTAGGACCTACGTAGAATCTTGGCAGGGCTCAGAGGCAGCAGCAGCCGCGACACACCCAGACACTGCAGCTGACACACTAACGTGTCCCGACGCACAGTTTGGAAAGCTCTGGTCTAATAGTTAAAGTGCTTGAGTAGGAATGGGAAACCCACGTTCTAGACCTGTCTTAGGCACAGGAACCAGCTGGGTGACCTTGGGCCAGACATCCTCTCTCAGCTTTAGGAAGAAGGCAATAGCAAGCCACTTCTGAAAATATTGCCTGGAAAACTGCAGGGACTTGTCCGTGTAGGCACCAGGAGTCAAAACTGACTTGAAAGCATAAATATAATATTTTCACATGAAGGGATGCAGTTCTGATATTTCACTTCTCAGTGCAAATTTTTTGTCTGTGCATTTGTGTGTGACTGTGTGTGTTTCATACACACATGTATACACATAACGTTCATACAAACCTGTATGTCTGGTCACATACTTTCCCCTACAGAGAAAGAGGCAGGAAAATAACAGGTAGAGTCAGGAGCTAACTGACCAGAAGGACATCAATCCATGTAAACAGTCCTTGATCCCTAGTAGATACAGACCACTATTACATTTTTAACCATTAAAATGCTTTTGATTTTTCTTTAATTGCAGAAGAAAATTCTGTGAAATTCTTGTGGATTATGTATATGATTTGGTGGAGTGGTTAAGGTACTGGACTAGAAATTGGGACACCATGAGTTCTAATCTTCTCTTAGGTATGAAAGCTGGCTGTCTGACTTTGGGTTAGTCTCTCTCTCTCTCTCTCTCAGCCCAAACCACATCACAGAGTTGTTGTTGTGGGAGGGAAAAAAGGCAGAAGCCTTGTGTTGTGCAATATAAATGCTGGATATGAATAAAAATGCTGTTGTATTTTTTTTTATTTTAAAGGTTTTTGCACACATAATAATTCCATACTGGCTGAGCTAATGTGCAAGTACTGTATCTTATGGTTGTTGTGGGTTTTCCGGGCTGTGTGGCCGTGTTCTGGCAGTTCTGGTTCCTAACGTTTCGCCAGTCGCTGTGGCTGGCATCTTCAGAGGACAGGAGCACAGCTAGAAGATTCTGTCTGTGCCAAGTGGAGGGTGTGTGTGTCCCTGCTGGTGTTTATAGCTGCTGAGAGGGGGTGTGTCTTCTGTGGGTCATTTACAAGAGATTAGGAGAGGGTTTATTGTGGTGATTAGGGGGTGTGGTGGTGTGGTGTGTGGGATTAGCACATCTATTGTGTAAGTCGTTTGTATATTTCTGTGGTTGAGTAGAGTTCATTGACCTTTTGCAGGCTGTGTTTTTCAGGACTGGCAGCCAGGTTTTGCTGATCTTTAAGCATTCTTCTTTTCTATTGAAACTGTGTTGGTGTTTATGTATTTCAATGGCTTCCCTGTATAGTCTAACAGTGGCTGTTGGTGTTGTCCAGTATTTCTGTGTTTTCAAATAAAATTTGGTGACCAGTTTGTTTGAGAGCATGTTCAGCTATTGCAGATTTTTCAGGTTGCTGTAGTCTGCAGTGTCTTTCATGTTCTTTTATCCTGGTGTGGATGCTGCGTTTTGTGGTCCCAATGTATACTTGTCCACAGCTGCAGGGTATGCAGTAAACTCCTGCAATGGTGAGGGGGTCCCTTTTGTCTTTTGCTGATTTTAATATTTGTTGTATTTTTCTGGTGGGTTTGAAGACTGTTTGGAGGTTATGTTTTTTCATTAGTTTTTCCATCCGGTCCATGACTCCTTTAATGTAGGGCAGAAGTATTTGCTTGTGGGGGGCTGTTTTTCTTCAGTTGAGTGCTGTTTTTTTGGTTTGATAGCTCTCCTGATTTCATTCTTGGAGTAGCCATTCACCTGTAGGAACCAATCCAAATGGTTGAGTTCAGAATTGAGAAATTGAGCTTCACAGTTCTGATCCACTAGTGTTTTGATGATGCCTCTTTTTTGTCGTGGGTGGTGACTGGAATCTGTAACATTGATTGGTGATTGGTAAGACTGTATCTTACCTTTGAAAATTGTTCCCCTTGCCTCTCTTCAGTGCTCAAAACAAGCTAAGACTTCCCATGTTTCAGTTAAATTCCAAGGGAAAATATTATGAACTTCTCCCATCAGGGAAATATGTGCTGTTTTAAAAATAAACTTTGCAAGAACAACAGAAATTCTAAAGCACCCTGGGAATGTGGCAGAAAAACAGAAGTCTTTTTCATAAGGTTAAAAAAAAATGCTGGGGAAGTTGGAAGACCAATTTCACCATAATATTAGAATAGTCCGGCTGATACCATGATATTTTTTTAATAAGAATTTTATTAAGTTTAAGAAAGAGATAAAAACTACAAAAAAACAAAAAAAGGGAAAAAAAGAAAACTAAAAAAGTGTGAAACACAAGAAAAAATAATTTTAAAGATTACATACAGAGGTGACTTCCGACTTTGAACAGCAAGAATATACAGCAATTTCTCTAATCAATCCCTTACTCTATATCAAACCAAGATCACATCATTTCTATAAATCCTTCCATTAGCACATATACAAATTACTAATGCAATTGCTCCTTCCCCTTATATAAAGAATATATATATATATATATATATATATATATATATATATTTCTAAATCAACTTCCCTCCCCCATAAAACAACTTCCATTTAATTATTTCCTTCCTATCACTATTCTATATATTTCTGTCCACTATAATAAAAATCAAGTTATAAAAACATATAAATTGTCTGCTTTTATAATTAATAATAATACAATATTCTTAACCCTATTAAACCTAAAAATCAAATAATTATTATTATATCTTATAGATATCTAATAAATCTTGCAAATCAAACAAACCTTTTAAAAAATCCAATAAATCTTAATCCAAGTCATTAAAAAGAAATGAAATCATAATAACCTCATTATCAATCCAATTATACATTCTTAAATTTTACCCCACTTCAAAACAAACTAAAAGAGTTACATATTACACTCAAGGCATTTTTCTTGTAGAAATCAAAAGGCCCAACTGCCCCCCTTAAAAATTCAAACCTCTCAGTAAAAAAACTCTTACCCTAACCCACAAAACATATTCTCTTCTCTTTCATAACAATCCTTCAGAAAGACATAACATTTCCCCAGAAAAACAAAACTCTTTATAATCTGCGGTTCAGACTGTCGCTTTAACCCCTTCAACACCAAGATGTAGTCTTCGACTGGCATTACATCAATGTCACTGACAACAAGAACATCTCCATCTTTGCCAAGATCTTCTTCCTCCATAACATCTTCAGCCAGATGGTACACTTTAGAAATAATCTCTTACCCAATGTCCCATATATTCTGCAGAATAGCTTGACAACACTCTAAAAAAATCTCTTTAAAGGACTGCTTACACTCACGATGAAACTCTGAAAAAACCTCCCTAAAATCCTCCATATTTCAGGCAGTAATTATGACGCCCCCCAGATACTTGATTCACATAGATAGGAGTTAATGAGTTAATAAGTTGATGCAAAGTTTCCAAAAGAAATTGAAACAGGAAAAGGTGTACTAACAAGCAGATCTCAAGGAAAGTGAACAAAAAACTAAGAATTAAAAACGAGAAATCCAACGTGTAGGAAAATATTTAATCCTTCAAATTCAGTACAAAAATAATAACAGTAAGGCAATTATTTACTCTCAGTCTTCCTTAATCCTTTAATGGGAGAGCAAGCCAAAACTTAAAAAGATTTTAAAAAGTAATCCATAAATAACAATAAGCACCAAGAGAGTCCATTTCTTCTTACTGTAGAAAGCCTCTCTTAGGGTTCAAAACTTAAAAAAAAAATTGGGTGCTTTAGAAATGATAAGGCAGGACTTACTGTCCCTTTAAGGGCTGCAGTGCGTCTCGGAAATGATGAAATCCCAGCCTCCCGGCAAAGTCTTTACCCATTGATCACGCACGCTGGCTACAACTCACCATCCGGAGGACAAATGGGTCGATTCCAAGCTTTTTCCTTAATCTGGAGAAAAGCTCTGGGCTACAGGAGAAACCAGCCTGTGCCCAGAAAGAATGCCGCAATGCCAGTTCTGCCCGCGAAGCTTGCAGACACAGCTGCTCAGTCCGCCATATTCTCACCGGAAGTCCTGGCTAATACCATGATAATAGTTCTCTTCCCACGCTCTGTGCACCTACAAAACCCTGGAATAGGGGTTTCTATTGCTCTTGGCAATGCCTCGACAAATGGTAAGAAGCATAATTGTCATTCCTTAAGTAGGGCAAGTATCACAGCCACTTTATTACTGAATTATTTCCAAAGCAACCTCCAGACTGCTTTCCTTTTGAGGACAGGATGCCCTTTAATCTAACACAAACCAGACTGAGTCCTCCAATCCAGTCTAAGTTTGATACCCTATCATGCAAAGACTAACAGAACTCAATTGTTTCATTATTGGACATGCCTCATTTGGAAATGCTTTGCAGTTCTTTTGTTGAATATGCAAGAGATTTTTTACTACAAGCAGACCGCCAGTTAAATGCTGCTGTCATGCGATGGGGGTCAGTTTAAGCACTGGGGAGGGATCCCATCTTTCAGCCTCTTAAGAGGAAGATAAACCAGTAGGATTAATGTTAACTACAGTAATTGGAACAGCATTTGTAACTCAGTAAGATACAAAGAAACTACAACATCCTCACGGAAAGTTTATACAAGTTGCACTTTTCTTTTTTTCCTCCAAGATACAGAATAGTAACTATTGTAGTAGTAATTATTATGTGCAGCTTAATTTTCCCTATTAACCATCCTGAGGTTTAAATATTATTCCTTGTGCATCTACCACAAGGTAGTCACACTTGGCTTCATCCCAGGAGAATGGCAACCAAACAGGGTCAACAATACTTGGATCAGGTGGTTTAACTCCTTCTAAGGCTGATACACACACACACACCATATATAGCTGGAGAAGTACCAGCACCTGAAGGAGGAACTAGAGAAGATGTGGAAAGTGAAGGACAAAGTGGTCCCAGTGGTGGTAGGAGCACTTGGGGCTCTGACTCCTAAGCTGGGAGAGTGGCTCCAACAGATCCCAGGAACAAGCTGTCAGAGCTCTCTGTCCAGAAGAGTGCAGTGCTAGGAACAGCTAAGATACTGCGCAGAACCCTCAAACTCCCAGGCCTCTGGTAGAGGACCCGAGGTTGAGGAAGGCGTTCTCACCCATAGGTGAGAAGGTGTGTGTGTGTGTGTGTGTGTGTGTATGTGTATGTGTGTGTGTGTGTGTGTATGGGTGTGTGTGTGTGGGTGTGTGTGTATATATATATACAGTATATATATATATATATATATATATATATATATATATACTGATACATGATATATATATATATACACACACACACACATACATACATACATACATACACACACATACATACCGCATGACGGAATGAGCTCCCACACTCACCCCAGCTCTTGCCAACCTAGCAATTTGAAAGCATGCAAATGCAAGTAGATGAATAGGTACCACTTCGGTGGGATGGTAACAGCGTTCCGTGCATGTCATGCCAGCCACATGACCACGGAAGCATCTTCGGACAGCACTGGCTCTTCGGCTAAGAAACGAAGATGAGCACCGCCCCCTAGAGTCGGACATGACTGTGCAGGGGAAAACCTTTAGGAGTTAAACCATCTGATCTATATAGGTTTTGAGTTAGTCTTGACTCCTGGCCACTGCCTGGACTAGTCCCTGCAGTTTTCTTGGAAAGGTTTTTCAGAAGTGGTTTTCCATTGAATCCTTCCTAGGGCTGAGAGAAAGTAACTGGCCCAGGGTCCCCCAGCTGGCTTCGTACATAAGGTGGGACTAAAACTCACGGTCTCCCAGTTTCTAACCTGGTGCCTTAATCACTACACCAAACCGACTGGGAGACCATGAGTTCTGCTCCAACCTTAGGCACGAAGCCTTCTGGGTGACCTTGGGCCAGTCAAAAACTGTCTTGAAGGTGCACACGCATGCACACATACACACATACACACACACACACACACAGCTGTTTCCTAGATTATAATATATTTCCCTTTCTTATTGGCTGTCGGGTTTGGGGTTTCCCCTACCCCTTTCTTTTTCTTACCCACCCTGTGAAATGATGGTGATGGTAAATGAATATTAATCTCTCACAAAGCGGTTCCTGTTACCGCTTGTGCATTTGCGAAGGTTGTGGAAAGTGTTCTCATGATGGGGAAGCTTTTTACATCTGGGAAGAAGATCCTTAATGAGGATATGATTTTATATTCTTGTCTAAACCCTCCTGCTTCTTCACTGGCTTGAGAGCAGGTGCTGTTGAGGAAAAGGTGACCTAAGAGAGCTTGAAGCCAAAAGATAGAAGAGTACAAATTGTCTACTCGAGGGCCTGAAACAGGCTTTGCTGCTTGTTATAGACACAAAGGAGCAGGTAATAGGAAAGGAAATTTTAAATGAGCCACAAAGGTGCTGGTCCTTTGGAAATGTATGTTCTTTTCTTTATTATCAGGGATAATTACACACCGCTAATTCCTCTTAATGGTCACTTTACTCAGCTGCAGAGAGATGAAATGGAAAGAGAAAAAAATACCTTGTGCAAAACAGATTTATTGGGATTACACACACACACACACACACACACACACACACACACACAGACACACACTCACACACACTTAAAGCCCTGAAGGAAGCAAGGCTTATTTTGCAGCTGATGACAGAACAGAATAATTTGCCTAATATGACAGACTAGGCAGCATGATAATGATAGACAAAGAACCCCAGTGAAGTAGATTTCAAGGAAGATAAATCACAACAGAAATATACTAGCTTTGTCTCACAGGGGAACTGGGTTGAAATGTCCTCTTATTTAGCATTAATTTCTGCTGTAGAAACAGCTAAACCCAATATGCCATTCTTAGTTATACATTTAATGCTAAAATGTGAATATATTTATCTCCTTGAGGAAGGAAAGGCCATTCAGCACTCAATGTGCTTCCTTTAATGTGTTTTATCACTCTGTTACAGTCTGATAGAAATTAAAGGGCTTTTATTTTATTTTTTCCCCAATGAAAAAGAAAATCCCAGTAAAAGGTTGTTGAACTTCTCATGTATGTTAGTGTTTGCAAGTGTTCACTCATCTGTCCAATAATCTTCAGCATTCCGGGACTTCCCACGGTTCATTAAATGCCAACGGATGACATTTTGGGTTTTTTTTTCAGAAGAGGGAAGCTGTATGGCAAGATGTGGTACAGAATTCCACCACCACCCCTTCTTCCTTCTTGCAATCATAAAGGAAGCTCAACATTTAAAAAAAATAGGAATGAGAAAAAACTGAAACCTCTTCTGTAGGAGAAGAAACCCTTACGAAAATTAAAAGATCGACTTTGGCATATACACACACGAACACAAACACATTCCATTCAGCGGCCTTTCAAATACAGTACAAAAACTTTTCATCTGTTTCTCAACACTATAGTACAATAAATGTGTATCCCCTGTTTTGGCCTCTAACATGCTCTTAATGTCTTTTCCTTCCTATCCTTTTTATTCCACAGTTAAATTTCCAAGACTTGCTTTGCTTTGAATCATGCATCCAGCTTAGGCTAGCTTGTGATCAGGAGCTCACACAATTAGGATACATATACACCTACTACATGGTGATGGCCTGAAGTCCTGTTTCATGTATTTTCCCAGTTGCTACCCAGAGGTTCCTCTGCATTTTTATAGCTGTATATGAAACGATTGGACAAGTGTAGTGTCCTTTCACAGATTTCCCCTGGGTCTTGCATTCACACCTTTCCTGCCCACTTGGAATGAATAGACCAGTTAAAATTGGGTTGGGTTGACTCTCTATATTTCAGCGTGGCAATTTTTATGCAATTTTAAGACCCACTTAAAAATTAATAACTATTTATAGTTATAGTCTACCCCAGTGTTTCTCAACCTTGGCAACTTGAAGATGTGTGGACTTCAACTCCAAGAACAAGAGATGCCCTCGAATAACATGGCGAAGAACACTGATACAAGACCTGAAGGCATTGCATATCACATGGAAAGACGCCGAAACAATTGCCCAAGATCGGAAGAGCTGGAAAATCCTTACTGCCTGATATGCCATGTAGCATGGACCCTGGAAAGAGAGATATAACTGTGGTGAAGGGGGATAAACCTTATCCCGAAAGTTCAGACCCAAATGAGTTGAAGGAACCCCCAGATTTAACCTATCAATCTATGTACTATAGATTGAAGAGACAATCAGAGTCTGGGAAAACCAAATGCTAAGAGCTAATCGGGAGCAAGGATATTCTTGTGAGCTTTTAAAAGGGGAGGGGGTGAGCTCCATTTCTCTTTGTTCTGTGCTTGTGTCTTGCGGGAAGTAGGAATATTTCTCCTAGCTGACTCAAAGCCAAGAAACCAGTTTCCAGGGATAGGGAACTGAGGATCCAGGAAATATGTAACAATCTAATAACCAGTAGAAGCTAGATGCAAACAAAACCTTAACTTAGTTTTATGGGAAAATATCCAAGTTGTGATGCCTTTGACTTATTTTGTTCTCCCCTTTTTCTCTGTTTCTGTGTTCTTGGCTGGAAGAGTAGCCACTGAGATAAGCCTTACAGACTCAGTTGCTATTTTCTTTTATTTTCCTTACTGTTTTCGGTTTTATGTTCTGTCTAGTTCCTTAATCTTAATATACATAATAAAGTTTTGCATTTCTTATTGAATCACCAATCTCATTCTGACAGCAAATTCACCCTTTATAACAAGCCTGGCTGCTGGGCTAGGCCCTGGAAAAGGGAAGAAAACTCCTCTTGAGTAAACCATATAGAGAGGGACTTTCTCTGGAATAAATTGAATGGTGGGAAGTATTAACAAGCTTCCCCAGGAGTTGTAGGAGGGTGCAGAAGGGTTGAAGATGGAGGATTTAGAGGCCCTTCTCATGGGAGCCAGGGGGCCCAATCAACTCACCCGTGGTGGCCACAGGTGGGATAGAGTAGATTGCAGTGGAAAAGCTCAGGGCAAGATGGAATAAATTAGTGTGAAGGGAAAAAAACTCTCTCCTTTTTGTTACTTGAGAAGTTTCTTTGAACCAAGTATTTCTTTAAAGTCAGAATTATGAGGGCTTTTCTTCTTATATTTTTCTTTTCTTTTTTTTTAATAAACTTTATTGAAGTTTCAAAATAGAATTAAAATGCAAAGTACAGAAAAGCTTGAATAAAGAAAAGAAAAAAGAAAAACTAAAACGTGCAGGAATAGCAAGAAAAGATAAACAGAAAGTGACTTCCGACCTTCTCCAACACAGATAGAAATACATATATAATAACAATCTCTTACTCTTAATTAAAACTTATCTAACATTATTTCTATAAAAAAGCTACTACTTTAATAATCAAAACCTAAAATCAAAACCTCATTTTTTTCAGTTACAAGCAAATAGTCCAAAAGTGGTTTCCAAGTAGAAACAAATCCACTCACAGTATTTTCTCTTATCAATGCTTCAATGCTGTCAGTTTTGCTATCTGTGCCAATAATTTCACCATCCATTCCTCCATTGTGGTTATATTTTTCTTTTCTATCTTTCAAGAAGGAGAAGAGGAGAAACAAAGAACCACAGCCAGATCTACAGTATGTCCAGTCTCCCTTCCCTTCCCTTCCCTTCCCTTCCCTTCCCTTCCCTTCCCTTCCCTTCCCTTCCCTTCCCTTCCCTTCCCTTCCCTTCCCTTCCCTTCCCTTCCCTTCCCTCAAACAACAGACAGGATACAGCTAAGGCACTAAAGGAAGTGCATGCTCTCAAAGTTACACTGAATCCCAACCTTTCGGAATAGGACACAGAATTCAGCACAGCTATCCCAGGGGAGAATGCCAACAAGGTCCTGCAGCAATCATCCAATGACATGGAGGTCAGCAAGCAAGATCCAATGTACTGGAAGGCACAGATGAAAATTGGAAAGGATAGAATTAAAAACAAAAAGAGAAGACAGACATGCTGCTTAAGAAGCAGAGGAGCAAAAGCTAAATTAAAGCTGACCCTGGAAGAGAAAAGGCTGGCACACATTGCATGGATGGAGAACGATGCCCAGTCCTGAAGTATGAATTCCTCAAGTTCAAAGAAGTGGAAGCCTACTTGGCCAACGTTGAGTAGAGGTAGGGGTTATAAAATTCCTAAAGAGCATTACATGAGTTGCCCTTGGCTACACCTGAATGGAGCACTGCTGGTGGTAGCCACAGGAATCCAGATGAGAGACAAGGAAAAGGGACTTTCTCTGGAATAAAATGAATGGTGGCAGCATTTACTGAGCAGGCTATAGGGGGAAGGTGCAGGTGGGCTCAGGGTGGAAGATCCAAAACCAGAGGGCCCAGTCCACCACATCCCTGTGTTTGCATGTGCAAGTCACCTCATTAGAAGATTTTTTTAAAAAAGCAAATTATCCTACTTTGTGCTTTGAGATGTACATTTCCCCAATGCAGATTTCTATACATGTATTAAATATATACATATTTCCCCCCATGTAAAATCTTGTTTTACTGTTACTTGGATGCAACTTTTATTACTTTTCAGATATATTTTTGTAGATTTTTTTTATTGAGAAAGTTGAATGCTGGTGGACCCTGAATAATTCTAGCATTCACATCCCTGAAACATAGCCACCTAGAGTCACTTCTATGAGATGGGCAGCTATATAAAATGAATGAATGAAAATGAATGAATGAATGAATGAATGAATGAATGAATGAATGAATGAATGAATGAATGAATGAATGAATGAATGAATACCTTCTATTTGGGATAGAATGCCTAAATTGTCTCCCAACAGAATTTCTGGAAAATTTATTTTACATCCATACTGTTTGCTAGGTGTACTACAGGGATGAATAAGGGATGAGAAGTGCAGAAGATGTGGAAAAGGGGAGAAAAAGGTTTCCTCATATCAAGATTCGGTGCTGTTTTAGGGGTACACTCTGCTGCCTTTGGTAGAGAAGTAAATGACATTTTTCTTCTATTATTCTGACACCTCAGAGAGAAATTCTCTCAACTCTCTCTCCTACTTCCCAATTATAAAAGTACAACTATAATAAGCTAAAAAATCAATAATTTTGTGACCTTTTATGAAACTAAATCCCCTTTTTCTCAATCAACATTTATATCCAGTCCTGGGTTTAGGAGCAGATCTGAGCAGTCTCAATGTTTGGGCTTGACAACTCTGTTGGGTAACAGGAAATGTGGTCTCAGATGTAAGGAATAAGATATTTTTTAGATCTTTAAAATAAGAAATGGCAGATAAATATTTTAAATAAATAAAAAAGGATTATTCTAGTGTCATACAGTTATTGGAGAATCAGAGGACTCTGGTCTAGGTTTACATTTGAATTGCCTTACTGGCAATTTGTGTAGGATATGTGATTGCATATTTAATTGCTTTGGCTGATTGATTGATTTAATAATTCTCAAAACACCCCCCAATCTTGAGCGGTGTCATCAAAAAAATAAGGTAAAAAAAATACACACAGTTTTAGTTACTGCAAATTGGTTAGGGTTTTGTAATTTTATTGCATGGAGATTTGTAACAACTGGTTGTCTCTAACATTGTGATATTTTAACTCTTTTGAATGGGTGTTTGTTACACACTTTGTGAAAGACATGCTATAAATGAATATTATAATATTATTATTGTTATCTCCAGTAGGCTGTGATTTGGAAAGATTCTCCACCTCAAAGGTGGATCAGAAGAGAAGGATGCACATCTCCTTGAGCTCAGTGTAGGAAATATTGAGTATAAAGGTTATTTATAATACCTAAGTATCAGTATCCTATTCAGTAAGAAGAAACCTCACCCCTCCCTTCCACCAGAGGAAGGAACAGATGTATCCTTTTTTGCTTATACAGGAGAATTGACTGTCTATATATAGCACAGTTGTCCTCAACAATGCCGACTCACAACCATTATGGGGCTTCATTCACAAATATGCCCTGCTCTAAAAAGAACAACTGACATCTCTTTGTTCTGAAGCTTAACTCTCTTGTGTTTTTTCAGAATTATTATTGGCTTTCTTGGTGTTTTTTTTTAAATCCTACCCCCATATATTCTCTGTAATCCAGACTGTCCAATTGCATTAATTCCCCCCCCCCCCAGAAATGTTGCACGCATTATGTTTTTTTCAAGGCACGCAGCAGTATGGTACAGCCGAATGATGAGCACGTGAAGAAGTAGCTGTCATTTTGCTTCTCAAGTACAAATTCCTGTTTGTGCCCCCCCCCCTCTTTGAACCCATCGTTGTGCTGATTATAATGCGGATCCCAACTAAGTGCTTTCTTGCCCCTCGCTTATTGCAGGCCCAAGATGAAGGGAAATGTGAAAAGCCATGACTTTGCAAAAACAGACAGGAAAAGACATTCCCTGTCAGTAATATTCCTTTTGCTCAACAGGCCAAAAGAACTACATAAAGCCAACAAATGACTGTGATCTGTGATGCATGAAATGATTTAGGGATGAGAATCTATCCTCCACCTTTCTGCCTGTGACCTACAGATTTCTTTTCCCCTACTCCATTCTTCCCCTTCCTGATGCTCAATTTAGTGTTTGTTACAATATAGACAATGGGAATAATATTAAAACTATCAAGGTTTAATATTACACACGCATACACACAGCATTGCTTTGTCACGTGACAATACAGTAAGAAATGAAGCCACGTGATAGATTGTATCAGTAAGCACTTTTATTTTCAGGGACTGTATTTTTATTCATTTATTTGCATCAAGTGGCTGCCAGGTGGGCAGGTCTAATGATGCCATGATGCTACTGGAGTGGGTGGGCAGAAATTTTCAACCTGCTTGGGAGTAAGGATGGGGAATCCATGAGGATTACAGTTAGAGTTGATGGATGCAGCCATAAGGGGCTGTTAGTTTTTCGACAGGAGAAAAACTATGGTTCTACTTGTCTATGAAGGTTCTCAGTCATCCAGGTGGAATTGTCTGTAGCTTGAATCACGTCAACTGGATTTCTATTTTCTCAGTGGAAACGTTTCGCTCCTTATCCAAGGAGCTTCTTCAGTCTGAGCAAAGTTAGTAAGGGAATCCTAAATATGTTTCTAGGTAGCTGTGTGACCTTACACCTGGGGCTAGGTTATGGTTATATTGAGATGTTATTTTAAGTCCTTTTATCATCTAAAGGAGGATCGTCAAGATCACCATGCTGCTGTTGAGCTTGTGAAATGGTCTTAATCTTCCTAGGCACAGAAGACAAAGCAGGGAGGAAGATGGGGGAAAGATTATACCTGAGGCCCCCACCTCTATTCAAGGAAGGATTTTCCAAGTTGGCATAAATGGATTCCTTGACCCCTCTTCTACTTGGAATGCTTGGGGGTGAAATGTTTTGAAGAAATTCCAGTATGAATTAACCTATTGTGCACTCCTACACAAATGTACCAACTGGCACTTAGTCATTCACTGGCTACCATACATCCTGAATCTTATGCTGCTGCTCAAATATATATTCTCAAGTTGTACTATTTTTAGAGAATACACAATTCGTATTTAACTGCTAGGGAGGTGGCATATTTAACTGCAATTTTCCCCAATACTTGCAAAAGTGCGACAAGCCAAATTAATTTGATTTGGCTTTTAGTAGATATATCCAAGTTTCTCCATGGGGAAGCATAGTTATGAACTTGTAATAGCTGGAACTATACGTATTTCACTGCTAGGGTGACAATGTAACCTCACCCTCATCTTAATTTATCCCACCCATCAGTTACTAATGATTCACTATAGTGCGTGGGGTCCTAGTGGCATATATTACATATCAACACTTTGCTGAGTTTTTCTCACAAACACCCCTGAGGGTAGCACAACTAATTCAACTAATCTATCTTATAATTGTCTGATGCCAGCTCCATATGTCACATGTGGCATCTGCTAGTCTTTTTCTCGTGACAATAGATTGACTGTTTCATTCCTTATTCCTTTTTCCTACTACTGTAGACAAATTTCTGATGTTGGCATAGTTTTTTACTACATGATCAGGACCAATTTGTTTACATAAGTAACATGGGGCCTAGGACTCTATGCTTGAGAAGGAAGGGGTCATCATTTTGTTACCTGTGTTACTAAGTAATCATATATTGATTTGTAATTATTTGGTATCTATCTTACGTAGCATACGGAAAAATATCAGAATGAGGGCTTCTAAGAAGATACAGTAAAAGGTGGTTCTCAAAATGGATCTTAAAAAAAGAGATGATTCTTACATGATCTGGATGAGGCAATGAATTAGAGCCAGTTTGGTCTAGTGGTTAAGGCACTGGGCTAGAAACCAGGAGTCTGTGAGTTCTAGTCCCGCCTTAGGCATGAAAGCCGGCTGGGTGACCTGGGGCCAGTCCCTGTCTCTCAGCCCTAGGAAGGAGCCAATGGCAAACCAGGAGACTGAGAGTTCTAGTCCCGCCTTAGGCATGAAAGCCGGCTGGGTGACCTGGGGCCAGTCCCTGTCTCTCAGCCCAACTCACCACACAAGGTTGTTGTTGTGGGGAAAATAGGAGGAGGAAGGAGTATTAGGTATGTTCACCACCTTGAGTTATTTATAAAAATAATAAAGGGCGGGATAAAAATTTATAAATAAAATAAAATAAAAAATGACACTCCAGGGAAAAGTACCAGGAGTCATGAAAAGAGTCCTAAGATGCAACTAGTCAAGGCTTGGTGGAAATTATAAAAATGGATGGAAATTATAACATTTTGGAACAAGATCCTCTATATGATGGACATCATGCCTTGACTTTTCTAGAACTCAACACAATTCAACCTGGCCAATAGACTTTGAGTTGGGTAGGAGCGTATCAGTGTGTATGTGTGTGAATGAGCGATACTTTGGTTCACAAAATGAACAATAAACCCACATTTGTTCTTATCTGTTTCCTGAGTCTCTGGATAAATAAGAACAATAGGTAGCACTGCAGATGTTACAAAGACCCATTTTATGACCTCCACCTGACAGTGATATAATGTCTATGATCTTGTGCTGAAAAGAATGGTTGATGAGGAATAGCTGAGAGAAGCAGGAGGGAAAGAAATTAAACAGAACCCAAGATCAGTCACTTCTCAGGCATGCAGCTGCCCTGATAGGGGATAAACCATGCCCATGGTTAGTCATGTTGTAGAAAAGTTAATGGGATGCAGCAAAATTGAGGTATATGAACTGAGCTTGCAGGGCCACACACAGTATGATCTATGGAAGCGTTACTTGTGGTCTCCAAATTCTCTTCAGAAATTGCCACCAGATTAGCATTTTCAATGTAACTCAGGTGGGAAACTATTAAATAAATGCAGGTATGTCTGTTTTTTTTTTTTAAAAAAAAGTAAAGATGGCAGCTTCAGCTATGTGATCCCCAAGACATCCCTGAATAAATGGAGATGATGATGATGATTTTACAATTGTAATTTGAAAAGATACTTTGAATTTAAATTAAACATAGATATACATTAAATTAAATCAAATTTAATTTTTGTCTTGGCCCCGTCCACTTGTCTGTCCTGGTCTTGTTTACTTTGAAGTGTTGCCCCAGTATAACATTCAATGGTCAAGTCTGGTTGTGGCTCCAGGAAAATTCCATAGCTCTGCAATGAAGAGAGTGTTGGGACATGTCTACAGATTGATAAGTAGATCCAGAAACAGAATAATTCATAGCTTTGTCACCCCTAATATGATATTAGGGCATAATGTGATATTGCCATGGATCCAAGCCCATCTTCTCCAGTTTTCTCTTTTCAACTGATGCTCAATAATCTCAATAATCACTGGGATGTTCTCTGTTATATGCATGTTTTATAGTCTTGTGGTCAAGGTTTATTCAGGCAAACTGAATATAATACCTCCATTTTGTTGCTCAGTTGTCTCTTTTGACTCAAATCTTTCTCGAATTACACTTAACCAGTTTGTGATTAAGTGATGGTGTAAACCCATTTCAGCTGGGGAACAGCCTTGATAGAACAACTATTTAACCTTAATATTCCACCCTAATTTCAGTGTGAAGGCAGTAGTATCACTTAATATACAGAATTGTGATTAGTAATAGTGGGATTTGTAAAAGTAACACTAATGCTAATAAATATGAAGAAGGCACTGCTTTTTAAAGGGTCTCAATATTTCCCCTACCCCCATTCCCCCAATCTAAGCTAGAATTCCCTTTATTTTTAAAAATCAATACTCATATACAAATAGAAAAATGAGACTTTCTGATTTCATACCATTACAGCTCTGGTTTCTTTGTTGATAATTACAAACCATTTTGCATTTTGGAAGGGGAATCTAAGAATGTGAATTCAGAGAGCCTTTCTTCATTGCTCATTATTTTGCCTTTTGAAAATGACTGTTCTGTGCTTTCTGTTGGGGCAGCCTTCTTCCTGGAAGAATTGTTCACTGCCTCAACTGAATGTAAGTTCCTTAACCACCCACACTTCATGCAATCTTGTTTCTTGCTGGGTTCCTCTGAAATGGGAGGCCGCAGGACTTCACCCAGCAATAAAAACTCATGATTGCTGGGGATAGAAATGGGGCCAGGCTAGGATTTTTCCCGCTGTTTCCATACAACTTCCTAATTTCAAAATGGTGAGGAAAATAATGGGGAAAATACAGCATGAGAATCTCAGCTATTCATTTGAAGCTATTTTGCTCCTTGGTTGGACTGAACTATTCTGTAAAATAGCTTTACCAAACTGCATGGTTACACACACACACACACACACACACACACACATACCTAGTAGCAGGAAGAAACGGTCTGTGATTTTGTACTGCCATAATTTCATAACCCACCTTGCTGCTATCCTCCAGAAACAATATTTGGTGTTATTTTTGTCTAATCATTCCTACTGAATGAAAAAAAAATGCCCAACCCCTCTATCTACTATAATAAAGAGATTAGTCTCCTTGACAGTACTGTCAAAACATGCAGCAAATCCACTGTTTTCTTTCCAATCTTGGAATTCTTTTCTCCCAGAAATCTACCAGAAGCACCTCAGGGTGGGGACATCATATGGACATGCTGAGGGAGGGTGAGAGAGAGTGAAAACTCACAGCTATATTCTTTGTCATTCCCATTTGACCACATTCATGACTTCTAACAAGCTAGAAGAGCTAGGCAGAGACAGATATGTGAAATTCCATGGAGATAGTTTTTTACATATTCTCCAACAAAGCTTCTGACTACCCAGATGAGTGCTTTGCCAAAAATAAATTTGCCCCATTATGGGCTTATGCTATATAATTTGCTTGCTTGCTTTTTTATTAACCTTATTATACTCCTAACTTCGGTGGGTGGTTTATAAGAAAGTACCGAAAGTCCATTAGCAGTTTACCTAAGAAGCACATGCCCATATACAGTAGAGGGTACCTTGTTTTGAAACTTTGAAAAGCAGCGCAAATAAATATTACAGCGGACAGCATACATGTCCCTTTAACATTTCCAGTGTAGCATAAGACAAATTAGGAGAAAAGGCAGCTGAAGTCACACCTATTACATCATTTTCCTCATAGTTTGCCCCATTGTCTGTGGAGGAAGAAAGCAAAGGAAGAGTTGATGTAGGTGGGGGAAACTTGGCTGCTTCCTCTCAAGTTCACACCTGCAAAGGTATTCTCAGGGCTCAGCCTGATCATTCAATTCTTGGTCCATTATTTCCCATCTCAAAGACTTCCACTATTAGTCCTTGCTTTTATGGATAGCATCTGCATGAAAAATTAATATACAACAACAACAAGGAAAAGAGGAATATTTTGAATTAGAGGTGCTGGAATTGCCATTATATGTATTTGCTTACATTTTTTTGATGTGTGTAATAAAGCCAGAGCAAGACCTATAAATGTTCAGAGGAACAGGCTGTTTAAATAGTCTGTGGCAAGCATGCTTTTTGCTTTTTTGCTTTTTCTGCTGGAGATCCTGAATCAGAGTAAAAGCTGATTTTGATCATGCCGGGGGAGAGGAGTGGACGAAATGTGAACAGAAGGGAAAGGGAAACAGTGGGTACAGACCTGAATCCTTTCCCAAGTGCATATTAGTATATCAGCAACGTCATCTGCAAAGGGATTAAGCTGTCAAAGAATCAGAATAATTGGTGTTCAGACAAGCCAGAGATTGGCTGAATTTGTGGATTTGCTTACATAAACAAAATCCTTATGCAGATAACCATCTTGATTCAAAATCATCCCTGGCTATTACAATTAAAACCCTTTCTCCTCTTCTGCCACAAGAAGAACCTTAAACAGTGAAGGGAGAATGACATCTACTGTATTTATCTCTCTTGCCCTGAGAAAGCTGAAGCTGACAAGTCACTTTTCACAGAGCAATTACAACACCTTCTATTAATGCAGATCTGCAGCCAGGCATCTTATCCACCCCAATTAAAGGACCTCCTGCCTAAGACCTGGTTATAGCCATTTCCCACCTTTTCTTCCTTTTTAAAGAAAAGGTCCTTTCTGTCCAGCTAATTGACAAGAGGAAAAGAGCTACAAGGACCAAGAAGGAAGAGTCATGCTGAGAGCTTATTCAAAGTATGGTTCAAGAAATACAGGAAGTTAGAAGAATATGGATGTCAAGAATACTGCTTGACCCAAGGAAATGTCTGGTCTAATTTTCAAGGCCTAATCTGGTAGATGAAGGAAATGCACACTGAACCACCTTTCACAAGTAATACTTATCTAATTCAATAGCAAATGGGAACTGGATGAATCCAAGGTGAGTAATTTGGGGGGGGGGCCTCTCTAACTTGAGTAATGATCTACAATAGAAAGGAGGCTGTATCAAAGGAGCCCCACTTCATTTGAGGCCAGGGAGAACAGTTGGGATGTTGGCACCACATTATGAGCACTCTCACAAATGGCTGACATGGTAGGCATGGCCAGTCGCACAACGTTCATTTATTGCAAAGTAACAAATGAAATTGCTTCCTGCCACATCTCTGATATCCACCTCTGTTTCTCCGCCCCCTCACTTTTGCTTTATCTTTTGGAGAGAGTAGAGTATGTGGGTTACCCCAAAGAAACCAGTGGAATGGTTTTTCTATTTTTTCTAGTTTCTCAGGATGTTTCTCATATTTAGGTGAGGTCCAGAGACATCTTTGAAAAACTGATTGTGCCCGAGGGTGGTTTATTGCTTCACAGATAACTGTCCAATTATTATTATTATTATTATTATTATTATTATTATTATTATTATTTTAAAGAAATATGTTGAAAATGTTATGCTGGGGATATAAGCTTTATTAGAAGAACACTCAGAACCTGACAGGGCAGAACTACTGTTCAGAGAGATCACAAGCTGGTCAGTTCCTGATATAGTACAGTTCTTTCCTTCTTTCCTTCTTTCCTTCTTTCCTTCTTTCCTTCCTTCCTTCCTTTCTCTCTCTCTCTCTTTCTCTCTCTCTCTCTCTTTCTCTCTCTCTCTCTCTCTCTCTTTTTCTTCCTTTCTTCCTTTCTTCCTTTCTTCCTTTCTTCCTTTCTTCCTTTCTTCCTTTCTTTCTTTATTTCTTTCCTCCTCCTTCCTCCTCCTTCCTCCTCTTCTATTAGACTCCAGTTAGGGGAAGTTAATGTTCATATACTCCCCACATGGATGAATTAACCTGTTTCCAGTCCATGACACTTCTGCACATGACACTCTATAAGTCTGTTGTGGCTTCCCATAATTCTTAAACAAAATAATAAAAGCATCACAAGATATTTCAATTGGGGTTCTTCCTTTTCTATCAGCTGATAACTATATCTGAACGTTTGGAAACTGCAAAAAACAATAACAACATAACTTTCATATTCTTCCAAAAGATAAGTTCACACTGAGATTCACAATTCCTCCAGCATCTTTTCCTCCAACCTTCCTAATGTTGGGGGAAATATAATTTCTGCATAACACTAGGAAGAAGAGTTCTTGCATTCAGTTCAGGATTAGTCCAAATCCCAGATGTAAGGATGCCAGTGTATTTTTCCAATGATATTTGGACATTCTGCCCAAGATTCCTATATGTTCTGTGTCCTTTATATATAGAACATTATGCCTATGTATATCCTTTATGTTTTAAATAACTTGAAGAGTTATTCTGGTTTTTTCCTGGTAACCTTGAGTGCATTTGTATGAAACGGACTTCCAGTGTTGTTGTGACTACAATTCCCAGAATTCTTAGACAACATAGGCAATGCCGTAAGTATTGCCTTTTGAGTCATGCTTGTCAAAGAAAATACATTAAAAGGTTAGATTTGCTCATGTATTTATTTTGAAAATTATGAGTCTTTGGGATAAAAGTTTCTTCCATTATACTCAGAACTCTCAGCCCAGGGCTTACAAAGTCAGAATTTCCATCTACCAGAAATATATTAATTTTTGAAAAAGAATTTAAAATTAATTAAACACTCTATCCTCCTCCTCCTCCTCCTCCTCCTCCTCCTCCTTCAACCTTATCTGTGGACAACACCTTAGAAATACGGCACTGGCCTATTAAAACCGTTCAACTTGACAATCCAAATGTCTCCTGGAACAAAAACTGCATGATCTGTTTATGAGGTCCAGAAGAGGGAAGGCCAACTCAAATTCCCAGAGAAAGGAATTTCCCATTTGAGAAAAACAAAAGGAGCCAAAGAACAGTGTACAGTAATTAACTCAGAGAAAGAGGATCTCCTATATTATACAGCTACATGTGGAAACTCGCTGTTCCTGGGAAAATTGCCTTATTTTTACTCCCACACCATATTAACACGCGCAATGAGCCATTGGCCTGACTCACAGGCTCCATTCCCAGCGCACTCTCTATGCATATAGGGACATGGCAGATACGCATCATTGAATCTTAAATCTTACCATTTAATCAGAAGGTAGAAACCAAAAGGCTGCCCCAGAGTGAACTTGATTTTTGCATTTTTAAAAGCTGTTTAAGACAAAGAATTCAGTGAGTCAAGCCTGCCCTTCTCACATCAAATATACTGTACACTTCCTTCAGGATAGATGAAGATTGTTGCTTTCTTGGTACACAGCTCATGAAAGAGAACTGAAGAAGCATTAGCTGGATACATCAGTGTGCCCAGACACTATCACTGATGGAATATGTGAAATGTTGCTTTTTCCTGCAGTCAATTAGAAAACCCTCAGAATCTTTCTTTTCTAATATAGAAATATTTGTGAATTATAGTAAGCATTTACCAAACAAACTGAATTAAGTTTATTTCAAGAAACACAGTTATTCCCAGCAAAGAGACAAGCACTTATCTTCCTACTGTAGGGAATCTATCTGTCTAAACTACAGTTATGGATGAAATCACAAACTCAGAATATTAACCATTCAAAGTCCATGGACTAGATGGTCGAATCTGTTGGTTTTATTTCCTCCTATATTCAAACTGCTTTTAATCTTGATCACTTGATAAAAATATCTCTCTAAGCCCTGATAGCCCATTAGCTTGGAGGTGATCTTCCCGAACAGTGTGAATGCTGGACTAGGACTGGAGAAATCCAGGCACAAACATCTGTGCAGGATGGGGGGCAAGTGACACAACGCCTCACAATCTCAAGGTGTAAATTCCTTCCCTTACATAACCACACATAGTGCTGTAATGAAAGTATGAAATGGTGGAGCTTGCACCACAACATCTTCCATCATTTTCTTGTCATCATGGATAGGAAGGGATGCTAAATAGAGTGCAAGTCCAAATTACCACTAAGCCATGAAGCTGACCAGATGAACTTGAATCACAACACTTGAGCATCACTTATCTCCTTAGTCTGCTGCGTGAATAAATGAGGTGTACAGAATCCTGTATACATTCCTCAAGGAAGGTAGGATAGAAATATAAAAATTTAAAGCTGTCATTCAAGCTCTTCTTTTCAGCTGCTTCTGGCCCAGGCCTAGATTCCAGTAAAATTGTCTGTGGCCATGTCCTGAGAGAAGCATGACATCTCGCAAATGGAAAGTTCAGAGAAGAATTGAAGAATGGGCTAGGGAAAGGTGCTCATTTTCACTTTAAGACCATAATGTACCCTGTTTGTGGGCTCACATACTACAGCCGCCATCAACAAAATGCCTTAAAATGGGGTGAGAGAAAAAGGGGGACAACCCTGAACATTCAGCCTTTGACCTTATTTTTGAAATATCAGTATTACTGAAGAGTTTTTAGCATTAAGTGCTTGATGCAAATCAAATGTCTTCAGTTGAATGTTAGACATGCAATGCACTAGTTAATGAGAACCAGTGTCAATTCTGGAAAACGTTAAGCCAAATGATTTTTGTTCTTCACCAATCTACCACTTTCCCCCCAGGAAGGCTGAGCATATGATTCCAATCACACAGTTATGACAGGTTGTAAGCATGTAGGAGGTTTTCCCTTCAGCTTCCAAGAGGTCACTTACTAATGGCTTGTAGCCAAGAGCACTGCTCTCTTCAAGACCAATTTAGCTGCCATTAGCTGCCATTGACAACATCCAAGCCATTTCTTGACTGACATTCTACATAGAACGAGAGGTTTGCCTTCTGTCTTGGGGAGGAAATCTTTCGTTCTGTAGCCAGCAGAAACAGATTTCTTTTGAAAGAAAAGAGGGTGGGGGACGGGGGTGGTGGTAAAGCTGAGTGGCTTGTTAAAGCACATTGTTCCCTTCAATCAGGACAAGCACCATTCTTGATCATCAGACTGAATGCTGGGGATCACGCTCTTAAAAGTGAAAGGGATGAATGTTATTAATTGAAAATGTAGTATTAACGGAAACTTTTTAAATGGTAAAAGGTTATGTCAGCTTTAAGTCAGCTCCTGGTGACTTCATGGGCAAACTCAAGCAGTTTTCTTGAAACACTACCGAAACTGACTTGCCATTTTTGGGGGAATATTATTTCAACTTCCCAGACTTATCCTATGGTCCTGGGATTCAGTCCCTTGGTGATCTCCTGCTGCTGCCTGCTGAGTCTATTTCAACTGGATTAGTTGGTGGTAGGTTTCACTTTCTGTCATATTAAATGACATTGCAATTCACAGCAGCAATTTTTGGGAGTTGCTGTGGGAGCCTCACACAATGCTTGGGTGCATATAGAACGGGTACATCTGCTGTGAGCACTTACTGTAGACCCAGTATAGATTGGCATATGCTGGTCTAGTCCCTGAACTTTACGGCAGACATTAAAAACAGTAAATAATAGGAAAGATCAGAAGGAGTCTGGTAACATTCCTGATATTTGCCATCATAAATTAGCATGGCTGTCTTCTTATATTATCTAAATCAGTGTTTCTCAACCTTGGCAACTTTAAGATGTGAGGACTTCAACTCCCAGAATTCCCCAGCCAGCAAGGATGGCTGGGGAATTCTGGGAGTTGAAGTCCACACATCTTAAAGTTGCCAAGGTTGAGAAGCACTGCTCTATGGGGTTATTCTCTTCAGGCAAGGTTGGGAAACACTGATCTAAACAATAGAACGAGATTGGTGGGTCTGGTCAGATCTGTGCTGCCATCTGTCCTGCCTTTTTTTTTTTTTTAGTGCTAAGGATAAAGGGGTTTAATTTTCTTCCTCCATTCCATTTTCTGTTTGAAATTGCCATGCACACCCATCCTCAACTCCTGTTTACTCTATAGGGTAAAGCTAGAAAATGAGGTAAAGGTAAAGGTAAAGGTTTTCCCCTGCACAGTCGTGTCCAACTCTAGGGGGCAGTGCTCATCTCTGTTTCTTAGCCGAAGAGTCAGCACTGTCCAAAGATGCTTCTGTGGTCATGTGGCCGGCATGACATGCGTGGAACACTGTTACCATCCCACCGAAGTGGTACCTATTTATCCACTTGCATTTGCATGCTTTTGAATTTCTAGGTTGGCAAGAGCTGGGGCAAGTGCGGGAGCTCACTCTGTCACGTGGCATTCGGGTCTTGAACTGCCGACCTTCCGATCGACAAGCCTGGCGTCTTAACCAGTGAGCCATTGCGCCCCTAGAAAGTGAGGTACCTTACAGGATAACCCTTTTGTACAAGGCTACTGAGTTTAAGACAAAGAACTGAAAGAAAAGAAAGTGGTGGGCTCTTGAAATTGCCCCCTATAGTTAGCATTGGAGTGAGCTGCAAGAATGCAAGTTGTTTGTCTTCCCCACTGTGGTGAGATGCACTACATTTCTACTTAAATTACAGTTACTCTTTCTAAAATTTTATCTAGACTTTTACATTGGTGCATGCAAATGCTATGCAAATGTATGCCGTTTTTTCACCATCCTGGCTGGCGATAGATTTCCTTTTCTTTTGAAAAGGTCTAAGTGGCACCTGAAGCAAAATATGCAAAATTATGAAATCTTATACAGACAGCTGTATGTTTTGGCCTGTGGGGGACCAACAGCAGCTCTGGGATTGGTGCACAACTCCATAATATAAGAGAGATTTCATGGTATGGGAACTTGAGTTGAACTGATTTGGAAAACAAAAAGGTGATGCATGTAGAAAGGAAGTAGGACTTGTATTGTGATGCCACAATGCTGCCTTCATCACCTTAACCCCCTTGCCTCCCTCTGCAGATATTGTTGAAAACTACATCTGCCGTACTGGTACAGGGTTATACTTGGACTGGGAGATTCAGGTTCAAATTCCTACTTGACCATAGAACTTGCTAGGCAGATTTGAGTCAGACATTTGAGTCAGACACTCTTTCTGGGGCCAAGCTATCGCACAGGTGTTGTTTAATATTCTATGAGCTCTCAGGGGAAAATATTTTATATATAACAGCGTTCCACACGCGTCATGCCGGCCACATAACCGTGGAAGCATCTTCGGACAACACTGGCTCTTCGGCTAACAAATGGAGATGAGCACCGCCCCCCCCCCCCACACACACACAGTATGTAATATAATAGTATAGTATAGTATAGTATAGTATAGTATAGTATAGTATAGTATAGTATAGTATTAGTATGTATGTATGTATGTATGTATGTATGTATGTATGTATGTATGTAATGTATGGGAGAAAGGAGAGAAAGAGAAAAGAGCGGCTGGATAGCGTAATGGTTAGAGTGCCGCCTTTATTCTAAGAGTGAATGAGACATCGACTCACTGATCCACCTGACACGGATCTACAGTGAGGATATTGGGATGTCATTCGGACTAGAGAAGTTTGGCCAGATGGTAGTAAAGAGAGGGAAGGTAGTTAAGACTGATGGGGTGGAACTACCAGCAGGCCACATAGCAGACATACAGACCAGCTACAAGTACCTTGGTATCCCACAGACACATGGGAACCATGAGGAGGAGGCAAGGAAGAGAGAAACATCCAAGTACCACTAAAGGATAAGACAGGTCCCGAAGAGCTAGCTCAATGGGAAGAACAAGATCCACACCATCAACATGTATGCCCTGCCAGTCATCAGATACCCTGCCGGTATAGTGAGCAGGCCAAAGGAGGACATGGAGGCTGCTGATGTGAAGACCCGGAAACTCCTCACAATGTACAGAGGCTTCCACCCCAAGACCAACACCCAGAGACTGTACACCAGGCGGAAAGAGTGTAGGCGGGGTCTGGTGTCAAAGCCACTGTCCTGGATGATACCCAGAGCATCCAGGAGTACATCAGTAAGATGGCACCTAAAGATGAGCTGTTGAGAGAATGCCTGAGGCAGCAGTAGACATGGAAGGAAGATCAAGCAGAGGAAGTGCCATGGCAAGACAAGAACCTGTATGAGATGTACCATCGACAGATAACTGAGGTGGCTGACATTGGGAAATCCTACCAGTGGCTAGAAAGAACTGGGCTAAAAGACAGCACTGAGGCACTGATCATAGCAGCACAAGAACAGGCACTAAGCACCAGATCCATAGAAGCAGGGGTCTACCACACTAGACAGGACCCAAGGTGCAGACTGTGCAGAGAGGCCTCAGAGACAGTCTAACACATAGTGGCAGGGTGTAAGATGCAGGCAGGAACAGCATACACTGACCGGCACAACCAAATAGCTGGCATTGTGTACAGGAACATCTGCACAGTGTATGGGCTAGACCCTCCCAAGTCCAGATGGGAGATTCCACAGAAGGTTGTGGAGAACAACAGGGCTAAGATCCTGTGGGACTTCCAGATTCAGATGGACATGCAGGTACTGGCCAATCAACCAGACATCATGGTAGTAGACAAGGACCAGAAGGCAGCAGTGGTGATAGATGTAGCGGTGCCAAGTGACAGCAACATCAGGAAGAAGGAGTATGAGAAGCTGGAGAAGTACCAGGGCCTGAAGGAGGAATTAGAAAGGATTTGGAAAGTGAAGGCCAGAGTGGTCCCAGTGGTGGTAGGAGCACTGGGGCTGTGACTCCTAAGCTAGGAGAGGGGCTCCAAAAGATCTCAGGAACAACATCAGAGCTCTCTGTCCAGAAGAGTGCAGTGCTAGGAACAGCTGAGATACTGCGCAGAACCCTCAAACTCCCAGGCCTCTGGTAGAGGACCCGAGGTTGAGGAAGACACATGCCACCCATAGGGGTGAGAAGGGATTTCTCTTTTTTTTTAATGTATGGGAGAAAATCAGATTTTTGTGCAGATTTTTGTTCTGGTACTTGTCAGGTTTTGGAAGAACATGGTCTCGAATACAATTTCTTGCTTAGTTCTTAGCAAATATTCACCAGCCCAAGCTTTTATTTTGAACCTGATTCAAGTTGTGGACCTCAAAACTTTTGTGAACAGCCAAGTGGTTCCTATAAACTACTTCACAAGCAAAGCCAATTTACCATTTCCTCCTATGCCTTGAAAGGAGCATTCCTTGGCATGTTTCACTTGGGAATAAGTCTGATTACAATAGCTATGCTGATGTAAATAAAGGAGCACTCAGGTGTAAGAGTGGCATAAAAGGGAGAATTTCACCCAATATGCAAAAATAGATACTGTACATATATATCTGGGTCTGAAAATGAGCAACTTTGAATAATAATAAAAAATCTGTTCCAGTTTTGCATCTTGTGTATAATTTTAACAAACAAAGCCAAGGAGAGCTTGGTGTGCAGTTACTCAGGCTAATGGCTAAACAAACAGAGTTCAGAGTAACCACAACCATGTTTTTTTTTTCCAGGAGTCTGCCTGGTTTTTTGTGTGCTCTGTTGAGAAACCTAAGAAAACAGTGCCTGTGTGCCAGATAGAGGTGAAAGATTACATACAACAGCAGTCAATGTACTGAGGTTAGGAGCCTGCCATTTTGACTGGGAGATAAGGAGCAAGGCTGTGGTATTTATAGTTGCATAGACATTTGTATTGCCTTTTGAAGGAAATCTAATGATCCAACCCTGAAAGAATATACAGCATCCATTTATGGCCTTTTCAGTTTAATGGCAGTTTGTAGTATAAATACATGCCAATAAAACCCTTCTGAGGAAATGAGAGAATCGGGAATCTCTCACAGACAGGGACAGCCTCTTGGCAGACAAATGATTTTGGGGTCTACCCACAGTACACACAGCACTGTGAGGTAAACTAATGCTTTTATCAAATACCACAAAATAGTGTGATTAGGACTAAGCAGAAGCTAAACAGAAGCATTCAGAAAATCTTTTGGTGGGGATTCAGAGATACTCTGCTCCAGACTGCTCCATTCCTTCAACCACCCAATGTTGATGAGGAAGGTCTGCAGCTGTGGAGCAATAATAGCAAATGGATGCCACCATTAATCACAGTGTCTCTGACACTGAGAGCGCTTCATGTTTTTACTAGAAGCACAGCTGAGTTTGTTGTCCTTTTTCTTTCAGCGGTATCTCATAAACCTTTCAGTAAGGACTTGGACTTGCCTTTAGTAAGCCTTCAGTAATGGCTATTTGTTGCTGGTTTTATAGAATGTCTTCCTTTGGCTGATCTTGGAAGTAAGTAAGGTTGACCTTGGATGACAGCTGGATGGGAGACTATTTGGGAATTTCCAAAATCGTTGCTCCAATTGGAACTATTCCACAACGCTGTCCAACTACACAGATGTAGGCACCAGGAATCAAGCTTAACTTGGAGAAGGCTTTGCTTTTCCAGAGTTAGGCTGCCAGTTTCAAACCAACGACAATCAATAGCTATGGCTGGGGATAGAAGAATCTTTCAGTTTTGCTTTCTCCCATGTTTGAATCCTTTCTATCCATGTTGAACGATCCATGTTCACACCATACAAATACATATGGAAAATATCTAAATAAACATATATAAAATAAAAACACAAAATTCTCACTCTGCTGCACTAGCCAAAGGATACAGAGCTATTTCCAAGGATGGTGACAACCATGTTGAATAGGCCAGGTAAGCAGGTTAAAAGGGGCCTGTCAGAAAAAGAAAAAGCTGCAACCCTGATTTAGTACCCCATATGTGGTTGAAAGTTTCTGAATTTTTAAGAGCTAAGTGCTCAAATATCTCTGGATGGATGAATCTGTCAATTCTACTTTTCCCATATTTCAAACTTTTTAAAATCCTAAATTTGTTCTTTCTTGTTTATGAACAATTCTCCCACACCTGTGAGTTCTTCTCAAAAGAGGAAACCAAACAAAATTCTCAGCCTTCCTTATATAATAATTTGGCATTGGTTTAGGTAATATTGTTACTTTAATTACTAAACTAGGGGAGTCAGATTTTTTAAAAAATCTATCCCATCTGGTAGGCATTCTTTAAGATGTTAATAACAAGAACATTTTGGGAAATGTTTGGCTGCAGAAAGAAAAGCAGATAAATAGTGCCAAATATACCACAGCAGTAAATCTGGACCATGTTCCTTGGAAAGATCAGTTTATTCCTTCCAAGGAAAACACTGAATGTGGATATCTACAAAATGGACAACAAGCATAAGTTGGATTACAGCCATTTGAGGTGATGTTTTGGTTCTCATTACCCAGTCAACCACTCACGAGTAAGTGTAAAAAATTGAATGTGGCATCAAAATTCAGTACCAGCAAATATTACTTTTCTCCTTCATGCAATCCATTTGTAATAAATGAAATATACCTCAAACTTTTATCATTTTTGTTTACCAGTGAAATCAAATCAGGAGAACTCTCTCACACACAGACTCACACACACACATCATTTGTGGGAAGTTTTTGCCCATTCCTATTGAATCTGTTGCTTTGTCTAGAATATTTTGAAAATTGTCTGGTGGAAGTTCTCCATGATTTCAGACTGAAGTCTTTCCCACTTCTTCCTAGAATTATACAAGACTGAACTGGAGATTATTTGGATCTGATCTGTGGAAAGATTTTGCTAATTACATTTCACAGTGAAATAGCAGGGTTGGCTGGGATAAAAAGGAAAAGAGTCAAGAAAGATTTTTTTAAGATATGAAATGTAGAAACAAGAATACATAGGATGTTATTTCATCCATCATTGCACAGAAAGAAGTGTACAGGAACAGAACTAGGCAAATTCTCCCTGGCACAATTTAGACACAATTCCTGTGAAAAGCTGAAGGCTATTGCTATGTATATTGTTGGGGGGGATAACATTAGTGGGTTTGAAGGGCTATAGCGCTTGATGTAACAAGGCTACTAAAACAAGCTCTCAGAGGTTGTCTGACAGCTCAGAAAGCTATCCATCCCTGCTGAGTGCCACCAACAAACAAGCCACTACATATTTATCAAGTTTCAAGTCAAATAAGCCTTATACATACTACCTGTTGAACAGAAAATGGGGGAAGGGGAGAATTGGACCACATGGATATAAAATGAATGGATTTTTCCATATGATCAGAAATCTCAGCAGCATGGAGAAAATCCTGCATGCATTTATGTGCCTTCATAAGCTCCATGATGATCTTCACATGAACCAGCAGAGATCAGCACTCCAGTCACTACATGCAACACTCTTTTCCCATCTACATATTGAGGTGACTACAGAAGAGGGCTAGAATCATGGGATGCATGCAAGTGCGAACAGTTATGTGAAAAGCTTTGCTCTGGTGTGCTATAAATCCACTCTATCAATGCTTGTGTGGTGCCAGTGTCTGATGTACAACTTGCCATTTTAGAGCCAGCCCAATCAAGACTTAGTTTCAGAGCCACAATCATAAATGGCTCTTTCCAAAGCTTTCCAACCTATAGAGGTTGCTTAATTTCCAACCTTGTTCCCCGATCTGGCTAAAATATTCAGATTGCTATACATCAGGATCATGCTTGTTTGTTTTCAAAGTGAAGAACAAATGTAACATTAAATACTCTTTGACTGCTTCATTGAGCAGCCTCGCCTGCCTTGTGCTGTAAACACTGTTGGCGCCTATTGTGACTGCTTCTTGATTGAGCTAATGATGCATACAGAATCATAATTCAGCAATGGGAATTAAATTATCAGTTTTGGTTCTTGCCACTTATGCTGAAAACAAAACAAAAATCTGTAAACATGTATATATGTTTCTACTGAAATGTTTTTCACATTGTTTGCAGGTAGACAGTGAAGTAGCATGGGGGGGTAAACAAAAGTGGAGACAATCAGGCAGGGCTTTACAATCAGATGGGGAGATGTACAATGATGCAAATGATAAATGTAAGCAAATGCTGTAGCTCTCAAGAGATTAAGCCTTCAGTAAATTGTGGAGCTTATTTCTTAAAGCATATCACATCCATGGAGCCTGGCTTTTCATTACTTACAGAATGCACTACAAATCTTCATTGAAAGTAAAGAAATCAGAGAGTTATGCTTATAACCCGAAGTGAGATAATGTCAAAACTGTGAATTGTTTAAAGGCAATGAACTATGACTCATGGACACAGCGTGGCCAGCCTACAGAAGGAATTCCCAAAGAATCAGTCAAAATCCATCAAAAGCTTTTAGAATGCTTCGCATAAATACCCAAACTGCCAGCGATGGATGTTTGGAGGCTGTGGAATTAAAACCAATGAGATTGAGTAAGGCAACAAATAAGATTGATTCTTAGATTTAGAATAAAATGTACAGCATATGGCTATTTATTTCTTGTTTCTTCAGGTTACAAAAGCTTAATATGCATACTTATACAGTACAGTATATAATCCCAATTTATGCTTCAATTTTTATTATTTAAAAATGCTCCTGTGTAGTTTTCATCTGTTTTTATCTCGTCATTCCTTATCATTATTTGTTTTATTACCTCTGGCTGATCATCATTTAAATATTTTTAATGAAACCTATTTGGAATGTATCCAGTAAATCCTGGAGGTTTAGAACTAATATAGATTGAATAACAAGATGGTGGTCCATAAAGAAATGTGATACAAGTAGTAAAAAAAAAGTACATGTGATTTGAAGGCAAAACTGAAGTACTTTGGCCACATAATGAGAAGACAGGATACCCTGGAGAAGAAGCTGATGCTAGGGAAAGTGGAAGGCAAAAGGAAGAGGGGCCGACCAAGGGCAAGATGGATGGATGATATTCTGGAGGTGACGGACTCGACTGTGGGGGAGCTGGGGATTGCAACGGCCGACAGGAAGCTCTGGCGTGGGCTGGTCCATGAAGTCACGAAGAGTCGGAAGCGACTGAACGAATAAACAACAACATGTGATTTGATTAGCTTGTTGTTGGTTCTACATGACTTCAGGATGTTGCATACAAGTGAGGCACATGCATGGAGTATGAGTCACAAGCATAACTCACAACTACTGGGTTAATAGGGTCATTATGATGGGAAAAAAAGATTAAATTCCTTGTGGATGTTTATGCTATGCCATAAATTAATCCCTGTATCTAACTATGCATTTATAGAGAGTGTCCAAGCTTTGTACAACCATCAGAAGTACTATCTGAGTAGGGCAGGCTACAGTATGCATAGTGAACTGATGGCCCAGAAAGGTAGAAGAAGATTGAACAAAGAATTTTGGCTTCTGTAATCTGGGAGACAGAGAGTTATATGCTTCCATATATGATGCACCTTATAAAAAAGTTCACCTCCTTTCTACAGGGTCAGTTCCAGTCAGTGGTGGTTGGGAAGGAGAGATCCCGCCTTCGGCCCCTGCTATGTGGGGTGCCGCAGGGATCGGTGCTCTCTCCTCTCCTATTTAACATCTACATGAGACCGCTGGGTGAGATCATCCGTCACATTGGCATGAGGTTTCATCAGTATGAATGTATAGTGTATAGATCTGTATATATCTCAGTTGTAGATTTGCCCCTGGCGAATTAAGCGATGCTGCAGACATCATATCATGGTGTCAGGAGGCTGTGAGGGTTGTGTCAGCAGGCCTGGGAACCCCAGGGGATGGGTGATCTAGTGAGGTGGCTCCATTATTTTTAACATCCCTTTGTCTATTGTTCTCTGTTTTAGCTGGTTTACATACTTCTTATACTTTTTCATGTATTTATTGGTTGTTTTTTTTACCTGGTTGTACGCCGCCTAGAGTCACTTGGAAAAGCGAGATGGATGGATAATGAATTAAGTAAATAAAAAATAAAAAAACTTTGCAAACCTTTGAGTCCTGTAGAGAGGTAGGAGGAGGGTCCATGGCAGATTACAATGGCAGGACAGTGCAGAGATGGGCAGTATATCAGGGGTCTGAGGTTACAGTGACATCTCTTGGAGGAGCATGACTAGATATTTTTGCCTTGTTTGTGGGCTTTGTGGGACACTTTAAGGATGGGGTGGGGTGGGGGTTGGAACACCTTGCCTCAGGAAGGCCTCCTGCTCCACTGTACATTCTTTAAACCACCTCAAAACGTACATAGAAGAACTTCAGCCACTTTGCTACCAAATTTAAGCTTGCAATCTCAGGATGAAGTTTGGGAGGGCTTCACCCAGAGTTGTGGATTGTCCATCCCTAGTATTAGGAGAATAAAAAGTGTTAATAAGCTGCAGAAGCTATTAATAGGCTGGTAGCTCACATGATGCTAGATAAGTTCACTGGTTCAGTCTCTTGTTTCTCCAGATAGGACTGGAGAAACCTCTGCTTGGAATCCTGGAGCGTCTTTGGCAATTGGATTTTGCTGGTCTAGATGGATCAATACTCTGACTCATAGAAAGCATCTTTTTATATTCATAATATATGTGAGTTCAGCCTTGGGTTTCCAGGACAGAAGAATTGACACTTGATTCCAAAAACAGAGGTTAGGAGTCAAAGGAGTTTACTTATGTATACTTAATATCCATACATGCTAAGCTGGTATGGTTGGCTAAAAATATAAATCACCTAGCCAAAAATATGTAGAAGAAACTCTAGGGCCAAACCACATGAAACATTTATTATGTACTCATGGACTTCAATGAAGATTTTTCTCTCTTCCCAAGAGTGCCCTTGCCCCTTCATCTGGATTGGGACCCTGATATCTAAATTTTAATTTGCATTATTAACTCAAAAGAAATGTGGTTAGAGCCAAAGTGCAGGTGTTAATTTTAATTCAGTTCAAATGAAAAGAAAAAGGAAGACCATAAAAAAACCATGAAAGACCATATTTTTGATTTCATGAAAATAAAGGTAAAGGTTCCCCCCGCACATCTGTGCAGTCGTGTCCGACTCTAGGGGCCGGTGCTCATCTCCGTTTGTTAGCCAAAGAGCCAGCATTGTCCGAAGATGCTTCTACGGTCATGTGGCTGGCACGACGCATGCGGAACGCTGTTACCTTCCCACCGAAGTGATCCCTATTCATCTACTTGCATTTGCATGCTTTCAAATTGCTAGGTTGGCAAGAGCTGGGGCGAGTGCGGGAGCTCACTCCGCACACAGGGCTAGGGATTCGAACCTCCGAACTTGTGATCTTCCGATCGACAAGCCTGGCATCTTACCCACTGAGCCACCACGCCCCTCAAACCATTAATAAGTCCTTTTACTGGATCAGTGCCTACTTGGTGTGAGGGAGAAGCACTATGGGACAAAATGGGAATTCCTCCAATCTACCTTGGAAACCACCAGTACAGTGACTTTTTTTTTTTTACAGTGGCTTAACTTTGCAATTAAGGGCCCAATAACATTATTAAAGCCATATGTGGCTCAACCTTTAAACCCAGTGAAATAAAACAAGCTAATGGACAAGCATATCATAAGTTTCTACTGGTTTCCAGAAAGAATAATTTTTGCATACTTGGAGAAGATATATCTTTGCAGATGGTGACAAGCCAAGCATGCCTCACAGAATATCTTGTTCACAAAATGGAGTCCAATTCTTATAATACAATAGCTCAGAACAGATCCTGGGAATACTCTTTAAAACTGTCAATCAAAGAGGTTGGTTGGTTGGTAGGTTGGTTTTAAACTGCAGCCAATCTCATCCACAAAGCTTGGTGCACATGTTGGCCTACATTTCAAAACATACATTGCTGAATTACCTTGGAATGAAGCAAAACAAGAATAAAACATACAAATAAAGCGCGCGCACACACACACACACACACACACACACACACACAAAATCTGGACAGTCAAGGTATTCTTGGTAATCCTGCAAGCTTCAAGTGGGCTACAGTCTCTCTATTAACTTCAGCACATTATTATAAAAAAATATTTTTAAAAAAATATTCATAAAACAGTGTACATATTAACAGTGTGGTGCAATACTAACATTAATAAAAGACAAAGGAAAAAAGCGTAGAAAATTATAACAGAACAAGACCACAAGTCTAGAAAAAAGGAAAGTATCTTCACATTGGGATGGATTAATAAACGTTAGATATGTCTGATACCTCCTACATAGATTATTAAGCTAATAACAGTGGTTAATGTTGTTAATATTACACAAACTCTGAGGTAGGGGAAATGAGGCCATTCTATGGATTAGGCTAATGAAATACATGGATCTTAAATAAAGCCCATTTTTTAAGGAAGAATAAAGAGGAGAAGGAAAAGAACAGCTGCAGAAAAAAGTACAATTCATAATCTTTCCATGTAGCCAAGGACATACAGATGTAACAAACAAATGCTTAATTAGGAATGAGACATTTTCTTTTTTAAAAAGTGTAATAGCCTGATACAAGTAAGCACAACAGCCAAACATGAAAAATTTTAATCCTTTCCCAAAATAACTTCGAAGGAACTAAAAGAGATGAGACAATTTTCATCCTCCATGTGATTATGATATGATCTTTGAGCACCATTTGATAATTTGAGAACAAAGATGGCTGGTATCTTGCCTTGAACAGTATTTCTCTTGAAAGAACACCTTTCTCTGTTGTTGAAGTTCCATAGCATACTGAAACCAAATTAGGAATGCTGCTCTATTCCTAATTCCTATGCCCAATAGGAATGTATGAGTCCTGGTTCTGGCTATGGTACATTTGTCCCATAGAATTAGCAGGCATACCAAAAGGGAGTCTAGGAAGTTCTCAGAAGTCGTGGGTTTCCTTGGGGTTTTTTGCTAGGTCGTCCAATACATACAGAGAATCCTCTGGTTTAGCATTCAGTTTTATGACATCATCAGAAAAAGTTGTACGAGAACAGCAAATGTGGATATGACCTCAAGCTAGAGATTCTGCCAAAATTATCTATGGGAATTCAGAGGGAAAAATAATAATGCTCCATGGAAAACAGCAATTGCTTTGGACTCGTAACAACATTCCCTCTAGACCAGGGAAGCAGATGAGGAAGCCATGATATTTTCTGAGCTGCAGGTGGGTTTAACGCTAGGCTGCAAGAGCAGTGATTTTCAAAAAAAAAACATAACATAACATACATTACATCTATCAACTCCCCAAATTATTGAAGATCATTCAGTGGCCTGTTAGAACCAGTGAATGGAGCAGAGCTTAACGTTGTATAAACTCGTGCACAGAAAAAGGAATATTGTTTAAAAACACAGCCTGTGAGCACGTTAGAGAGACTCAGGTTCTTACTCTTACACTTTTAGCCCACCCAAGCATAAAGAAACACACGCTTAGACTTTGCAGATACAAAAAGTAAGTACAAAAGAGTTCTTACATTTATTTTGTCCAGGTACAGCCATTTCAGTAGAAATTTGGTTTCAGTTCTTCTTTCTGTTCCCTAAACTGCATACCTCTGGCCCTGTTTGCTGCCAGAGGCTGCGTGGAGAAAGGGGGAAAGGCCTCTGGAGTTGAGGCCTAGCACATGGCCTCTCCATGGAAGGAGCTAAGGCACGTGCGTCCTACCCCATGGTGGAAGAATCAGAGAGAGAGAGGAAGTGGGAGGGGCAACAAGCAACTTCCTCTAGAAGCACAGTTTGCCTCCTAGAGCAATCACCCATATGCTAATGAGGCATGCTTGATTTGCTGAATTCCAACAATTATAACAAAAAATTGAGAAGTTTCATATTTTTATTCCAGTGAAAATATAATTGCACATAAGATAGATGATAGATGATAGAAGATAGATAGATAGATAGATAGATAGATAGATAGATAGATAGATGATAGATAGATAGATAGATAGATGATAGAAATGGTAAAAAGAAATTTAAAAAGAAATGCCTGAATTTAATAGTGTTTTTTAAAATAAATTTTGTTCTCAATTCATTATTTTGAAACTTAAAACTTTTTAAAATTGCATGCTACTGATCTGTTGCAGCCCTAGCTCCTGAGCATGAAGCCTCCGCCCCTTTCTCTCTCCTTAGATTCCCCCTTTCTTTTGTTTTTCCAAAGAAGCAGTTGCTTCTTTGGCCTAACCCAAAGATGTCCGGGCTCCCCTCTTTCTCTCTCCATCATTCTCTCTCCTTTGCTTTGCACTTTCTTTCCCACTGCCTCTCCGTTCTTCCATCAGTCTGGAGCCCGGCAGAAGGTCCATGGCCTTCCACCTAGCTCCCGGGAGAGAACCCTCTCCTTCTGTCTCTTCCCCCCTTTTCTCTCTCTCTCTTCTTCCTTTGCTGACCCCTTTGCCAAAACACACGTCATTAGTGGGTCTCTTTGACAGCAGGAGAGTGGGTCTTGTGCACAGGTGTGCAACGGCCTCTGCATGGCTGCACAGACACATGGCTTAGAGAAAACATTGACTGGTAAGCATATTTGGAATTTTCAGTGTGTGCTGTAAATACTCTTACAAAATGGTTCCCATAGGGAGGGGCCGTGTATATCTCCCAAACAGCTGCCACGATGACCAGCTTGTCCAAACACTGATTTAACTGTGGGAAGACTTCCAAGGGTGCTCCCCATAGTTCTTTCTAGTCTCCAAGATGCTGTCACCTTAGCTTTCCTTTTTTTTTCTTGCAGCCATCCAAAGATTTAATTAAGTTCTGTCCCCATTTCTATTTAGCCATGTTGCAGTCATACCATGGCAATGCACATTTCTCTTTATTATTTTATTTTATTTTATTATTTTAACTTTATTTATTTTATATTTTGTTTATTTTATATTTTATTTTATTATTTTATTATTTTATTATTTTATTTTATTTTATATTTTATTATTTTATTTATTTTATTTTATTTTATTATTATTTATTTTATATTTTATTTATTTTATATTTTATTTTATTATTTTATTTTATTTTATTATTTTATTTTATTTTATTTTATATTTTATATTTTATATTTTATTTTATTTTATTATTTTATTTTATTTTATTTTATTTTATTTTATTTTATTTTATTTTATTATTTTATTTTATTTTATTTTATTATTTTATTTTATTTTATTTTATTTTATTTATTTTTTTTATTTTATTTTATTTTATTTTATTTTATTATTTTATTTTATTTTATTATTTTATTTTATTTTATTTTATTTTATTTTATTTTATTTTATTTTATTTTATTTTATTTTATTTTATTTTATTATTTATTTTAATCCCACCTTTATTTTTATTTATGTTTTGTCAATTGAAGGGAGCATACATGCCTGGTGCCCCTTGTCCTCACGACTTCACCCTTACCTCACCCCCAGTTCAGCCTTAAGATGTCACTAGCTTACCTGTATAAAAGTAACCTGGAAACCTATGCCCTCACTGTGGGAGGTTGTGCGGATCCAGAATTGGCCTTTACAGCCACTTACGGATCCACTGTTAAGATTTTACCCCTGGAAGACAATCTTACTCGGCTACGAGTGATCGCCAAGAAGAAGAAATAAAAGTAACATTTCCCCCTTACTTCAGCCCTCGTGGAAACAATTAAATTAGCTGGCTGAACTTTCAGACCACTCTTTCACACATCTCACTGTACTATCATTTGCTTAACCTCACTCCAACCTCTCTAAATTAGCTATACTTGGTTCATTCATACAACACCCAAAGCCATAAACCATGGGTTCTTTTGAGAATGGGATCTATCTATCTATCTATCTATCTATCTATCTATCTATCTATCTATCTATCTATCTATGAATGATAATTTGATAAATGAAATGGAAAAAAAATCCAAAAATAACTTTGGATGTGGAGAATGCTGCTTAGTGTGAAGAGTTAGACCACATGGTGTGAAAGTCCCTTGTGAATGTAGAGTTCAGTTTTCTAAGCTTTTCCAGTTAGAAACAAATTTTATAAAATTGTCAGGAGAGGAATATTCCAGAAGTTCCCTTAGTGAGCAACCCAAAAGCCTGACCTGAATCATTCAAGTCAATGGACGTTTTCCATTAACTGCAGCAAATTAACAAATTGCAAATTAGTAAAATGCAAATGAGCAAAACTGTTGCATGGTGAATTATTCAAATTATCCACCCTAATCTGTATTCAAAATGCAAGACTATCAGTTCAAATCCTTGTCGTAGGACCCATATTAGATGTGATTCACAGATCGTGAAAGCCGTATCTATTCAACCTGGTCCACAGATGATGTTTGTCATTTCCAAATCCTGCTGCTCCTATCATGGCAGATTCATAAATGAAGCTCCACAAGAGCCAAGTACATTTGAAACAGATGTAAGGAAGAGCTACGGATGTCCAGGAAATTCTGCTTTTTGTAGTGTCTGTTGTGCCTCAGCTCAGTTGGGCTATATGCCAAGGAACAGATCAAACAGTGCTCAATTGGAGTGTTCCTCAAAACAGGCATATTCCTACATGGCGATGAATCTGTATGAAGAAATGTCTTCTGTGAATCATATATTTAAACAGAGTTGTGACAGTGGTCAGAAGCTGCAAATACGTCTTCACCATTTGGTGAAGAAAGCCCATAGCTTTTCCCCTCCCTGCAGTTACTCAGGGAATGACAAAATTGAATGACTACCCTTTTTTGACGATAGAATTTTACATGTCTGTTGCCTGCAGAGAAGAAAAGTGCTTGGGTTCTAGTCCAGATATTGGCTGGGCAGAAAATTCAGTGCCATCATTTAACCACAATTGCGGTGTATTGTTCAAGGCTTTCACGGCCGGAGTTCGATGGTTGTTGTGGGTCTTCCGGGCTGTGTTTATATCATTGCCATTCTACCTGAGCACAGAAAGAGCCTTCTGTCTGTGCTCCTGCCCTCTGAAGATGCTGGCCACAGATGCTGGCGAAACGTTAGGAACCACAAATTCCAGAACATGGCCACACAGCCCGGAAGACCCACAACAACCAACAATTGCAGTATTGAGGATAGGCTCCTGTAACAGTTCATTTAGCCTCCTTAAATACTGTAGTTCAGAAGCTTCTGGAGATGCAGGACTACACACCAAGGATGCAAACAGGAGATGCCAGCACATGAGCAAATAAGAAATGTAAAGATGCCCTAAAAGCAATTTATTTAGGCCCAATGTGTTCTCCCACTGTTACATTCAAAGGAAACTGGCTTAGTTTTTTTCTGGCATTAAGAATCTTGTCTTCTTTCTGAAAGACGTTGAGCTACGATATGTGAATCAGTGTAAAACTGGTTGCTGTGCAAATTATTTTTTTAAATGCTAGTAAATCTGTGTTTGAGTCACATAGAATAAATGTTTTACATTTTAAAGGCAGCTTTCCCAAATGTACACTTTTTTGTTCACATAATTCCCAAGTATATAGGACTTGGTACAAAATTTTTGAACCGACAGTGCTAGCCGGCTGTATGTACTAAAGTTGTCTGTGTCATGACAGAGTATATATTGGTGGGTAATGCCATTTGGCTCAAGAAGAACTCTGGGTTGAATGGAGTTATATCTTTAACCTTGAATCAATAGATGTAAGGCATCAAATAACCTGGGTCTGGAGTCTGGAAGCAGGGCCAGGGGTTTCACACAGTACCAGCAGGACAGACTGCAGATCCAGGAATGACTGACCTGCTTTACAATGTCACCCGCTTCATGGCAGGTCACTCTTGAGCATTAGGTGACTTGACAAGGCTACCTATCAACCTTAAATAACATATATCCTAGGCTTGATCCCCTGTTTAAATAACAATTGTTAGTATCCTGTACCTTATTTTGACCTGGGTCTGCAATTTACATGCCATTTGCTTCTGTCCCGATTGGTTGTGAAAAATGACCCTGAAGATGAGTCTCAAAACAACTGATCCATTGTGAATGGTTCTCCGTCCAGCTTTAAGCTCTTTCCTTTGTTCTTTCAAGGTAATGATCAGCATACTATCACTTCAAAATTCTGGTTATCACCTACAAGATCCTAGACTGAGTCTTTTTTATAATCCACCTCTACCTCTGATCTACCACACAGTTTAAACACTGTTGCTTTTTCTCTGTGACCAGGTTTAGCAGGTCAAGGATGAGCACAATGCCATTTTCAGGAGCTTCCAGCCTAAAATTTTCTTCCTGAATCCAGAACCCTCAGTTGACAATTTCCACAATTCCCCCCAGGTAGCATTGGATCTGGAAATTATAAACATTGATATCCAACACATGTGAAAAGCCCAATATCTGCAAAACCCTTTCTGTTCTAGGTGTTGTGATACAGCACAGTATGATATGGTAAGATAGAGTTTAATCAAAGTAAATGGGAGTGTGGTCCTCACATCTATTTAGCATGAGGTCATAAGGCAGGATAAGATGGCAAAGTGAAGTAAAGATAGGATTATTGCAAATAGCCAGAGTGCAGAAATAAACTCCAGGTTTCTGTTCCTAGAGGCCTATTAGCATCACTTCTGGATTGCACAGAAATTGTCTGATTGAAATTGGCACTCACTTTATGAACAATAACCAAGGCCATAAATTAGATTTAATGAATGGAGAAGAACATTTTATTTTATTACTGTGGACTATTTCTACCCAGCATAAAATTCCAATGGTGGGATGGGGGAGCCAAAGGAAAGATACAGAAAATCAGCTCATTCATGCAAAATATTAACAGGCAGTTAGATAGAAAACTTGTATAAGACCTAGCTTATTCCCATGATGAAGTTCAGAAATGGCTGCAGATAATGTAGGCTTCTTCTTGTATACTTAGCCACGTTTCCTCTGGCCAGAGATCATAGGTAGTATCAGTAAATGAGACAAACGGGAGTAGAAGTGTCTTTCAAAAAAAATATATTTCCTCTCTGTCTTCCACTGGTGGATCCATGTACTTTCTTGAAAAAAAGCCACCTTTCAGATATGAATTGAAATTTAACAGTAAAATGAATTGATCCCAAGTTCTAACTTGTTTTCAGAGAGAAATGCAATCAGTTCTTCTAAACCCCCTATTTGGATGTAGATTTATCCTTCCATGTTGTCTGTATTCACTCCTGAGTGCAAAATTTGACAATTTCTGATGCTTTTATAGATTCCAAAGACTGTGTATATAACCAAAATTGCATCCTTATCATACAACATGGTCTAAACCAGCCTGTCTCAACCTTTTGACCCTGGAGGAACCCTTGAAATATTTTTCAGGCCTTGGGGAACCCCTGCACATTCAGGCTCAAATATAGGCCAGAAATTACAAAATTATATTTGTTTCATATGTAGGCCTGTATATATGCATTAACGGTGTTCTTAAAGTAAAAATAAAGAAGCTTACCTCTTTAATGTGAAGTTGCCTGAATTTGAAATAATTTTTTAAATAAATCATGATCTCCCAGGGAACCCCTAGTGACCTCTCGTGGAACTCCAGGGTTCCACAGAACCCCGGTTGAGAAACCCTGGTCTAAACTTTTACTAACAATACAGCACGTTTCAGTCACCAATGTGGTATATAGGATGAGGCCAGACAATATGAGGTAATGTTTCTCAAAGAGCAAGTGCTTGCAGCAAAACCTTATTCAATAATAAGGTTATTAGCAATACAGCATTTTCTGTTTCTGAGGTATTATCCTGATTTTAAAATCAAAGGACTCTAATTTCACATATTTTAAAGCACGCTTCCACCGATTTACCAAAAGAGGACATCCATTTCAGCCAATTCCCTCAATTTCTTATAAAAAAGGATAACTAATTTTGGAGTCTCAATTCATTTCTCTAAAAACTCTAATAGATGTGGAATAGCAATAGAATTAAAATGAAATAATCTAAATACTAAATAATTAACTACCAAAAAGCACACTGAGAGTTTTTTAAAGCCTTGGTTTTAAATTCTACTACATTTTTAAAAGCTGCTTCAGCAGAGTTGGTCCAAAGTGAGACACCAGTTAACACCAATCAGACTTACCAGCTATTTTTAAATTGTGGTTATCCCATAATATGAGCTTTTCATGGGTAAAATTATCATAATTCTATGGCCCAATATTTTCCACCTGTATCCTGCAGCATTCAGTGCAAGTATTGGAAATGATTTCTGAACAAAGATCCCAATCTTTCAGTGGAGTCAAATAATAACTTTTAAGTTGATTCCAAAGAAGAGTTGAATTCCTTGTTCCAACCAGTAACCAAAGTTAAAATAAAATCCCAGGGATAAATTTGAAAGTATGCAAAGGTAAAGCTATTCAGTTAAAGCATCTCTTGATTTCCTAGCTTGGTACAGATCCATTAGCATTGACTAAAACTCCTGAATTTTCATCAGTATTTCTATACAGTATCTAAATGTCCTTATTTTTAAATAAGGAAATACATAAAGAGTATCACTGGTATTAGTTATTTGCATTGTGTGGAAAAACACCATGTAGAAACATGGGGCTCTTTCCTCTCAAAATTCTTTGCTACCTGCCACATATCTATGTGCTATGTGCCTTTCCTTTCTTACATAACATTTAATGTAACAAAATATATTCCAAATTATCCCTATTGCCAACAAGTGTCTGTAGCACAGTGAATTTGTATTGTCATTTGTATTAATCTCTGTTTTTCTTGCAGCTAAAAGGGATTAGTTGCAGATGCTCCAGTATTTATCCCCCCCCCCCCACTATCTTCAAAGAGCTGGCTTTAGGTTTATTATTTGTTCTTCAGACTGGGAGGTATGTAGATAATTCTGTGAACGTGACCAGCAAAATGCATTCGACTATCAGCTGCCTTTTGCAAAACACTGTCATTAATAAAACCTTTCCATCCTGCTGCTGTCAGATAATCTTTGACCAGTTGGAAAACTTGGCATCCAATTTGAAAGATCACATTTACAAGGAGACTGTTTTCTGCTACTGACAGGATGCTCAGTTTTTAAACAGAAGTCTTTATGATGCCAAAAGATGTAGCAATGCTGAAAGCAAGGAGCATTAATGGTTGATATTTTAGATGTAGATCCAAAAGATTGGAATTCAAAAAGCAGTTTAGTAACAAGCTATCAGATACAAAACCCTTCAGACTACTGGCTATTATGGTAGATGGTGTTTCTCAACCTTGGCAACTTTAAGATGTGTGAACTTCAACTCTCAGAATTTCCCAGCCAGCCTTGCTGGCTAGGGATTTCTGGGAGTTGAAGTCCACACATCTTAAAGCTGCCAAGGTTGAGAAACACTGATGGTAGATAATCCAGCATATCCAAGGAATCCCTTTATGCTAGATGCAAAGACCTGCCAGCATTCATCCTTGCCAGGCAATGGTGGAAGCCGATACAGGTTGCCCTTACAAAGCATTCAAGGCACCTCTTCCATCCACTAGATTCTCCTTCAGAGCTTCCTGAAGCAGACATGTGATTATATGATGTACATGGTCATACAGTCATTCTAGGATACGGGTGATATTCCCCCACTCATACACCATGCTGCTGGTCCCAGATTTGCACATAGTGATCTAACCATAGAGACACCTTTGGTTATGAACAGCAGGATAAAGCAAGATTCAGCGTAGCATTGTATTCAAACCATGTACTCAGGGCTGATGCTTCCCTGTGCTGCTTCAAATCTTATTTTCCACTATAGGAGATTTATACAAGGCACCTAATAGTCAAGTAACCATGTCAGTGTCATTAGGCAGTAATAATTTGAGGCAGCTGTGAAGGAGCTGTCACGCCTGATGTTATTGACCTAAAGCTCCTTTGTCCAATAACCAGCGGGCAGCTGCTACTAGAATTGACCACGGTGCTCTAAAACAATCTTCTAAACCAGTCACTGTGCATATCTGCAAAGCAGCAGGTAGACACTGTCTGAAATACTACTGCTACTTTCAGCCTCCTCCTTTTATTCCTCAAGGGGATGCACTTCACAGGTCCAGTGGAAATAAATAGAAATGGGGACCCACCAAAGACGCAAGAGTGCATGTGCTGTCATATGTTGTACTGATTCATATTATTGATCCATTGAGCCCAGTGTTGTCAATCATGATCCACAGCAGACTTTCTGGATATCTTTGCACGCAATGCTATTCAAGATCTTCTAGCTAGAGAAACTAGAGCTTGAACATGGGATCTTCTGCACTTCTGTACACTATGATGTACCACAGGATCAGCCATGAACTCTCTCTGTCTCAGCCCTTAAAAACACAGCTTGTAGAAATAGACAACGATCCCCCTCCCCCTCCCCAAAAAGTTATATAGCAGTGGATTTCTCACCTTAGCCATAACTTTCCAAGTTGGCTTTAGGCAAGCTATTAGCTAACCTGAAACATGGGGATAATAATTTTGACTAAGTTTACCAAAAGGGTTTTAAAGTTTGCTGAAAGACAAACAACACACATATGCCTATAATGAAGCCCCAGTGGAGAGCAGCTTTGGAGCAACTTGTGATGGACAGAAAAAGGTTAACTTTTTGTCACTCGCTTATTTTTCTTTCAAAATCCCTTCCCATGATACCAGATTCCATATATGTGCATGTATGTCTGGAACAACCCAGCTTGAAAAGTAGCTGTATGAGGATTCTGCATTTAAAATTATATTATTTCCCACATTCCCAGCCCTCCGTTCAGAAAGTCACTTCCCCAAGGCTGTTTTTCATTTTAATCAACTGTATTCTGAACACATGTCTTGTGCTTCCTGAGCCTGAGATAATAGATGTGGTGTTTTGTACCCTCTGAAACACAGTATGACTTGTGTAGCAGCCTCAATGTACACAGCACTTTTCAGGGCAATGGGTATCAATCAGTCAGTGAATTTCCACCCTGAGGAACAGTTGTTGGGAAAAGAGCATTAAGGGATTAAGCTGTTAGTTTCCCAGAAATAAGGTTGTTGAAGGATGAGAGATGGAGCATCGTATTTATGAATGCTGGTTCTATTCCAGATAAAGTTTAGCTGCAATTAAGGCCTATTAAAAATATTTGGATTTAGACAAAGAGACATATGTCTAATGTGGTCTAGTAATTCTAATCCTTTTATTATTCTGAAGAACTAAGGCTTAAGTTCTGAACAAACTTGTTTTCCATGGGGATGATTTTTGAGTCAAAGACGCATCAGTTTTGGCTGCACAGTGTATAATAATGCACCCAACACATTCAGTTCCTTATCCTCTTCTCACCCGCCAAAAAAGCATCAGAGTGGATTTTTCTTGCTATCAACCATAATAATCCATCCTATCTTTCTCTTCCATGTCAGAAGACGTTTTTTTTTTTCCCAATCCACGATTGGTGGCAGGAGCAAACTATTTGCTGGAGAATATGCGAACACTTTGGTCACGCCAACCATTCTGAGCAGAATCACACTCGCAGAAAGGAAACAGAATGTTTCTTTATGGTAGTAATATTTCAGCAACAAGGCAATCAAATTTTAGAGTTAAGAATGAAATGCTTCCATAACAAGGTGGCTGTAAATCTGAATGTGCGTTGGTTACTATTCCCAAAACATACAAGTCTGGAATATGTCAGGAGAGGGTAGAGAATGACTTAGAGAGCTTTTAAATCCTACCACTTAGAGAATTAGAAGAATTGGAAGGGCAGTTAGGTTATGAAGTCCCTGTTCAGTATAGAAAGCTACATATCTTGATATCTGGAATTGCTAGGAATTGAATTTGCAACATTCATAGGAACTGACAGCCTACAATTCAGGAAATGAACACTTTTCTTCTTTCTTCTTAGTGTGCAGTGGGAAAGTTTGTGTGCAACTTACACTCAGTTGCAGACACAGGACATGGTTGTGAGACCAATATTGTCTCTTCCCCACTGTGGAATATAAGTGACCCATATTCAGGCCCGCAACTAGGGTCTGTGTCACCCAGGGCAAACATGGATTCCGCGCCTCCCCATGGATTCCGCGCCCCTCTGCAGGGTCGAGTCCCTCGTCCCCCGCAGGGAACAGCAGCATGGTGAGATGTGGGGGAGGAAGGGGACCCTCCCCATCCCCGGGGGCACCGGGGATCCCGCCGGCTGGCATGGGTGAGGCAGGGGAGGGTGCCAGGGACTGCCCCAGCACGGCTGAGAAATGCTGCCTTCCCCCGGGAGTGCCCCCACTGGCCCACCACGCAGCCCAGCGGCTCGGGGGCTGCTCCGGGCAACGGCGGTGGCCCCCCTGGAGCATCAGAGCAGCGGGACCACCCTGCACCTTCCTCCCTCTGCGGCGAGCGCCGGTGAATCAAGCGCAGCAGGGGGAAAGAGGCGCCTCTGCTCGGCTGCCAGGGCGTCCCTGCGCAGAGGCAGGCTGGGATTGAGGGCGGTGCTCAGCAGATGCGGATTGGCTGCGGCCTCGGCCAATGGCGAGCACACGTGAGACCCGCTCGGCCTCCTCGGGGCGGGGGGTGGGCCAGCCGGCCTGTCCCCATGCTGTCCCACAGCCAATCACCGCTGGTGGGGGCAGTCCCCCGCCATTGCATGCTGCACCCTATTTGCAATCGTGCCAGGAAACAGTCAGTATACCAATGCTACTTTGTCATTTTGGTTCCCCCCCCACCGCAGCGCCCAGGACACATGCCCCACTTGCGCCTCCCCCCCCCCGTTGCAGCCCTGCCCATAATCTTTTCACCTTTTGAAATGGGGACTTCTGAGCATTATTGTTGCTGTCTGCATGCCTATATCAATTTTGCAATTATTTAAAAAACAAGTATTCCTCTTTTTTTTTAAAAAAAAAAAATGTTGCTTTTAAAATGAGTGCCTGCCCCAGAGGGGGGTGGGCTGTAGTTAAGCTTCCATGTGAGTATTCATGTTTCGGAATCAAGCTATAATTAGCATTGATTTCACCTGTCAACAAGATGCCCAGGTACTAACTTAATCAATTCCGCAACTGAATCTGATCAGGTAACCAGATCTACAACCTGACTAGAAAACTGACTTGGAGTGAGAAACTACAGGATGCACTGGAAAATGAAGTAGAATCCCACATATACAATTCACCTTCTAGTGTCGTTTCCTGCCAGGAACAGCCATTTTATGATGGTGGTTGTAAAACATCTGAAAAATCATCCCAATGACATTGCATGTGTCTTTTCTGACTGGCCAGACCCACCTTGGCAATCTTTCATAAATAGCCAAACTCTCTCCTAGCAGTCATTTTGGTAAAGCACCTACAACAGTATTTCTCAACCTCAGAAATGTTAAGATGTGTGGACTTCAACTCCCATGCTGGCTGGGGAATTCTGGGAGTTGAAGTCCACACACATCTTAAAATTGCTGAGGTTGAGAAACACTGACCTGTAACATCCTCTCTACATTTACCTACTTGCCCCAGAAATTTGCCTGTTTCTGTCTGTGGCTTGAATCATGTCAACTGGATTTCTATTTTCTCAGTAGAAACGCTTCACTCCTTATCCAAGGAGCTTCTTCAGTCTGAGTAAAGTTAGTAAGGGAATCCATCGACATATTGCCTGTTTCTGCTTTTTTCAAAGTGAACCACTATACCTACTATTAGATAATACATATTAAATACAAAAGCAAGATCAAAATGAACAGCATCAAGCACAGAAATGACTACGTCATTGCAACAGAACATCAGGAGATGTTTTCTGAAAATAAGCATCTTTGCAAACCTGCCTGCGCAAATTATTCATCACAGCTTCTTTGAATGGTGCTTCAATTAGGTGTCTTATAGGGTTCCAGTGAATACTGTCATTTTTGTTCGGAAAAACTTTGTAAGAAAAAAGTGCGCTAATTCAAGAAACAAAAACTGATCTGGATGAGAGTACGCTGCTGCTGCTTATTATAATAATTATTATTATTTAGATTCATATTCTTAAGATTTCATTAGATAGTTACAGGTGTCCCTCTCATCTTATGCTTGTCACAATAAAGAATTCTTGTTGAGATGGAACTATTAGGGATTTAACCTTTGACCTCTTTCTCCCCTCCCTAAATTTCTGCTTTAAAATTGTCTTAGTATTAAATATAATAAACCAAAAACAAAAATAACTTCCGGAAGAAATATGGTTTGGGGTGTTTCTATGGTTTAGGGTGCTGAAGAGGCAGTTGGAAATAAAATACAACATTTTCATGTTTCAAATACATTTCATTTGTTTATTTAATTCCCCTGCTATAATTCACCATAAACAAAAAACAGAGGTTTAAGAGAAAGTAAGGATTCAGCTGTCCAAGTACGTCTCTGGAGGGGGGTTTAAAAAGTCAAGATTGTGGCTGAAATGCTGCAGTCAAAGACCTGTCCATTTTGGGGACGGGAGACAACACACCAAAAAAGGGCAGTTTGATTGCACAGTTGCAGCTGCCGTCTTGACTTTTTTGACCCCCCTGCAGATATCCCTGGATAGGTGGATTTTTCCCCTTATGTAAACATACACAACCCAATGGCAAACACACCGATATCCTCTTAACACTGTCAGAATCCAGTGAGTTTAAAAGAGAGGAGAAAATTAACTTGTAACCGTGGAGTCAAGAGCAACGTCCACTTTAAAAACCCCAATGGGCTGTTGACTACTCTGCCGTTCCCACTGTTCACTGCAGCACAATCTTGGATGGTAAACTCCCTTTGGGGTATCTCCCTCACCTTTATATATTTGGGATGTCAAATTCATATCATTATCATGTGTCCAAGATTCTTTTTCCCCCACCGAAAAACTGTTGCTACCGCAGGGAATGCATTTTGCTGCAGCACACTCCATTCCCTTATACTTGGCGTAATAGAGGACAGTCAGCTTTTAACAGGGAAGAGAATTAGAGTGGTGAAAAGGTTGATGGAGCAGCAGTTAAAGAATCATCTCCTTTCCCTTTGAAGGACACCTGGCTTGTGGCTTTGAAGGTCATTCAGAATGTTCTAGGGAAAGGGCCTACAGGAAAGTCCTAAAAGCCCTAATAAGGATCCAAGATTTTATGTTTTGAGACAGAAATGGAAAGAACACAATGCAAACCTGAGCAAGGTATTAAAAGAGACAGCATCTACCCCTCAAATCATTGGGACTGAAAAGTCCTGGTAAACCATAGAACACAAGTAGACCATCTGTAGCTCTCTAAGCGTTTTGCGCTACCACTTACCTAACTAAGGGTTAAGGAATATGGGAGTCAAAATCTGAAACAACTGAAGGGCATCAGATTGCCTGTCCCTGATACTGATCATAGACAGGTTAGTCACTCATCTCATATCCCTCCCTACTGTGGAATTTTCCATATATGGAAAACTGACATTAAAAAGTCATTTTTTTGCAGGCCAAGGCTCTGCCTTTCTTGTGTCCTCTGAAGTGCTGAATTGCTGGAAAAACATTGGGAAAGTTCCAATTCGGTTATGCTTCCTTTTGAAAGAATTCTGTTTTGCCTCAAAGAGCCTACTGGCAGAGGCATTCATGTGGGGTTGGGTCAAAAAAGTCAAGATGGCCATGACCATGCAGTTGAAGTCCTGCCCCTTTTTAATGTGCTTTGTATTCACAATGCATGTAAAGGGCTTTGATTTGCCATTGTGGCCACCATCTTGACTCTTTTGACCTGCTCCTGCCTTATCTCCACTTAACACACATCACTCATGTCCAGGGCCCCAGTACAATATCCTGTGCACTGAAATTGAACCAAACTGTTTCCCATTTTTAAATTCTTTATTATTTCTCCTTCTCAAAATCATACACAAAGCACCAAAATACTAAGAAACCAGCATAATTCAGACAATCAGTGAAAATGTTTCTCCCAAACGTACAGTATTCAACCTCAGTGGCTGCTGAATGAATCTTCTAAATCAAGTGTTACCCACATTGGAGTAGATAAATTTCTCCTTGGCTTTTCTTTCTGTGAAATATAAGTTCCAGACTCCTTTAGGTTTCCTGTTAGTAAAAGTGATCCACTGTGCCTTTGCTGACAACCTGCCTTTCCAAACACTTTCAGGATTGTTAACATTCATTCCATCTGGACTCCATGGCCTGATTTATTCCCTAATTTGACTTCAGCTCTGCTTTAAGTCTCTCTTCATCTGGCCCATTCTCTTTCTTCCTTTGTTTCTTTTTCTTACCTCATTATTGCTTTACCTTTGTTAAACCTTGTGTAAGAGAGAGATATTTTGCCCTTTCTCACATTCTGCCCCATGTTGCTTACTGTTTTGAGAAGGAGCTCAGTTAAAGGGCCTCTGAGTTCACCATGCCTGGGGCTGGTTCACAATACCTTCTCATGTCAGTTAGGAAAAAGTCCTCAGATCACATAGCTGACCATTTAGCAGATCCTGCACTGAGAAAGGACTAGATGACCTCTGAAATCACTTCCAATTCTATCAATTTACGGTAATAACAATAGCACAGACTGGTAAATTTGTGAACATCTTGCGGCTACTCCATGACGACATGATGGCAACAATCCTGAATAACAATGGCTCTCAAAGCGATCCATTTAAAGTGGAATCCGGTGTTAAACAGGGATGTGTTATTGCTCCAACCTTATTCGCTATCTTCATCGCTATGATTATACACCTTGTTGAAGAGAAACTTCCTACTGGTGTAGAAATTATATATCGAACAGATGGAAAGCTTTTTAATCTTAATAGGCTGAAAGCAAAAAATAAGGTAATTACAACTTCTGTTATAGAACTTCAATATGCTGATGATAACGTAGTCTGTGCACACTCCGAGGAAGATCTTCAAACTATCCTAAACATCTTTGCAGAAGCATATGAAAAGCTCGGCCTCTCGATTAACATTAAAAAAAAACCAAAGTGCTTTACCAGCAAGTTCGAACCAATCCCTCCGCAGCGCCATCAATCCAGCTTAAAGGTGTGTCACTAGAAAATGTCGACCACTTTTCTTATCTCGGCAGCCATCTATCTACAAAAGCCGACATCGACGCTGAAATTCAGCATCGCCTGACCTCTGCGAGTGTAGCTTTCTCCCGAATGAAGCGTAGAGTGTTTGAGGATCGGGACATTTGCAGGGAGACCAAAATGCTTGTTTACAAAGCCATTGTACTACCAACCCTTCTGTACGCCTGTGAAACATGGACCCTCTACAAACGCCACCTCCAACTTCTTGAAAGATTCCATCAACGCTGCCTCCGAAAAATTCTGCAAATTACTTGGGAAGATAGGCGGACTAATGTTAGCGTATTAGAAGAAGCGAAAACCACCAGCATTGAAACAATGATCATCCAACATCAACTTCGCTGGACCGGCCATGTTGTTCGAATGCCTGACCATCGTCTTCCAAAGCAGCTACTTTACTCCCAACTTAAGAATGGAAAACGGAATATTGGTGGACAGCAAAAGAGATTCAAAGACACTCTCAAAGCTATGTCTATGAAGGTTCTCAGTCATCCAGGTGGAATTGTCTGTAGCTTGAATCATGTCAACTGGATTTCTATTTTCTTAGTGGAAACGTTTCGCTCCTTATCCAAGGAACTTCTTCAGTCTGAGCAAAGTTGGTAAGGGAATCCTAAATATGTTCCTAGGTAGCTGTGTGACCTTACACCTGGGGCTAGGTCATGGTTATATTGAGATGTAATTTTTAAGTCCTTTTATCATCTAATGGAGGGTCGTTAAAATCACCATGCTGCTGTTGAGCTTCTGAAATGGTCTTAATCTTCCTAGGCACAGAAGACAACACGGGGAGGAAGATGGGGGAGAGTTTGTGCCTGAGGCCCCCACCTCTATTCAAGGAAGGATTTTCCAAGTTGGCATAAATGGATTCCTTGACCCCTCTCTCAAACCACCTATCTTCTCTGTCTAAAATGTGAACATTAATGTCCTCAAATGAGTGTCCTTTTTCTTTTAGATGAAGATAAACTGCTGACTCTGGTCCTGTGGTGTTATTTCTCCTGTGTTGGGCCATCCTCCTGTACATAGGTTGTTTGGTTTCTCCAATGTAGAGTTCAGAGCACTCCTCACTGCACTGGATTGCATAAACTACATTGCTTTTCTTATGTTTTGGAGTTTGATCTTTGGGGTGTACAAGCCTCTGTCTCAGTGTGTTGGTGGGTTTGAAATATACAGGTATGTGGTGTTTGCCAAATATCCGTTTTATCTTCTCAGACACGCCAGCCATGTAGGGAATGACCAGGTTCTTTCGTTTACTCTGAGTCTCAGCCCTATCTGTCGCTGTTTTAGGTCTGGTAGATTTAGATTTGGTGAAGGCCCAATTTGGATATCCACAGGCCTTCAGGGCTGTTCTCAGGTGCTGATTTTCATTCTTTTTGGAATCCATGGAGGTGGGGATGGTTTCTGCTCTGTGTGACAATGTCCTGATGACTCCTAGTTTGTGCTGCAGTGGATGGTGGGAGTCAAACATCAGATATTGATCTGTGTGTGTGGGTTTCCTGTAGATCCCTATTTCTAGCTTGCCACCGGTCCCAATGAGGACTTCACAGTCTAGGAATGCCAGTCTGTTGTCCTTGGTGTCTTCTCTGGTGAAGCTAATGTTGGCATCTATAGTGTTTATATGGTCCGTGAAGGCCTGTACTTCCTGGGCCTTGATTTTGACCCAGGTGTCATCCACATACCTAAACCAGTGGGTGGGCACCGTTCCCTGGAATGTGTTGAGTGCTTTCTTCTCCACTTCTTCCATGTATAAATTGGCCACAATGGGTGACACAGGAGAACCCATGGCACAGCCGTGTTTTTGTCTGTAAAAGTCACCTCTGTATGTGAAATAAGTGGTGTTAAGACACAGGTCCAGAAGATGGCAGATCTGGTTTGGGTTGAGATGGCTTCTCCTTTCCAGGGTGCTGTCCTCTTCTAGTCTCTTCCTGACAGCGGATAGAGCATGAGTGGTGGGGATGCTGGTGAAAAGGGAGGACACATCAAAGGAGACCATAGTTTCATCTGTATCCAGTTTCAGGATCTTTGCTTTGGAAACAAATTCTTCCGAATTATGGATGTGGTGTTCAGAGTGTCCAACTAGAGGTGCTAGTATGGTAGAGAGGTGTTTGGCAATGTTGTATGTTACCGAATTGATGCTGCTGACTATGGGTCGGAGGGGTGTTCCTTCCTTGTGGATCTTAGGTAGTCCGTAGATGCAGGGGATGGCTTCTCCAGGATACAGACGGTGGTAGGTAATCCTATCGATGGAGCCATCATGTTCCAATTGTTTCAAACTGTCTATTGCCTTTTTCTTGTAATTGTTGGTGGGGTCTCTTTTCAGTTTTTCATATGTATGGTGATCCTCCAAAAGTGAGGTAATTTTATTGTGGTAGTCTGCAGTGTTTAGAACCACTGTACATCTTCCTTTGTCAGCAGGTAAAATGGTGATGGTTTCATCTTTGCTGAGGGCTGTCAGGGCTCTCCTCTCTTGGACGGTAAGGTTGGGGGGAGGAGGTTGAGCACTGGACAGAGCTGCAGATATTTTAAGCCGGAGTTGTTCTGCTTCTTCAAAAGGTAGGTGGTTGTTGTGGATGGCAGATTCTGTGGCTGTAATGAGCTCCACAACCGGAACTTGCTTGGGAGTGATGGCAAAATTAAGACCTTTGGCTAGGACATCTCTCTCTGGTTGGGTAAGTTCTCTGTCTGAGAGATTTTTCACCCACATGTTCTTTTTGTCCTCTGTGGTCCTGTTGTTGTTCCTCCCAGTGGTTTCTCCAGTTCCTTGTTTCTGCTTGCTGCGAGAAAGAAGAATGTCAAATTTCTTAGTTTGCCTCTCCTTTGTCTTGTGATGCTGGGCCAGCTGTACTTTATTGCCAAGCTGAATAACTCTATCCAGGATTGGGTCAGGAAGGGTGGCTGTGAGTTCCTGGTGAAGGTTTTCAAAATTGTATTGCAGGGCATCAATGGTGAAGTGGACTTGCCTTATTCTTTCATTTAGAAGATGTCTTTGTGCCTGCTGCAGGATCTGATCTGCTCTGTGACCCTTAACTGTAGATTGCAGGCGTAGGCTTGTCGGGATGAGTCTCTCCCCCATCTTCCTCCCCGTGTTGTCTTCTGTGCCTAGGAAGATTAAGACCATTTCAGAAGCTCAACAGCAGCATGGTGATTTTAACGACCCTCCATTAGATGATAAAAGGACTTAAAAATTACATCTCAATATAACCATGACCTAGCCCCAGGTGTAAGGTCACACAGCTACCTAGGAACATATTTAGGATTCCCTTACCAACTTTGCTCAGACTGAAGAAGTTCCTTGGATAAGGAGCGAAACGTTTCCACTAAGAAAATAGAAATCCAGTTGACATGATTCAAGCTACAGACAATTCCACCTGGATGACTGAGAACCTTCATAGACATATTGCCATACATTTTGGGGATGAAACCCTGAAGTTGGTAAGGAAATTCGAGAAGACAGCAAGAAAGGTGGCAGACTATAGAAACCACCTACGTTTTAACCTCAGATGCAGACAACAGAGACTCATCCCGACAAGCCTACGCCTGCAATCTACAGTTAAGGGTCACAGAGCAGATCAGATCCTGCAGCAGGCACAAAGACATCTTCTAAATGAAAGAATAAGGCAAGTCCACTTCACCATTGATGCCCTGCAATACAATTTTGAAAACCTTCACCAGGAACTCACAGCCACCCTTCCTGACCCAATCCTGGATAGAGTTATTCAGCTTGGCAATAAAGTACAGCTGGCCCAGCATCACAAGACAAAGGAGAGGCAAACTAAGAAATTTGACATTCTTCTTTCTCGCAGCAAGCAGAAACAAGGAACTGGAGAAACCACTGGGAGGAACAACAACAGGACCACAGAGGACAAAAAGAACATGTGGGTGAAAAAATCTCTCAGACAGAGAACTTACCCAACCAGAGAGAGATGTCCTAGCCAAAGGTCTTAATTTTGCCATCACTCCCAAGCAAGTTCCAGTTGTGGAGCTCATTACAGCCACAGAATCTGCCATCCACAACAACCACCTACCTTTTGAAGAAGCAGAACAACTCCGGCTTAAAATATCTGCAGCTCTGTCCAGTGCTCAACCTCCTCCCCCCAACCTTACCGTCCAAGAGAGGAGAGCCCTGACAGCCCTCAGCAAAGATGAAACCATCACCATTTTACCTGCTGACAAAGGAAGATGTACAGTGGTTCTAAACACTGCAGACTACCACAATAAAATTACCTCACTTTTGGAGGATCACCATACATATGAAAAACTGAAAAGAGACCCCACCAACAATTACAAGAAAAAGGCAATAGACAGTTTGAAACAATTGGAACATGATGGCTCCATCGATAGGATTACCTACCACCGTCTGTATCCTGGAGAAGCCATCCCCTGCATCTACGGACTACCTAAGATCCACAAGGAAGGAACACCCCTCCGACCCATAGTCAGCAGCATCAATTCGGTAACATACAACATTGCCAAACACCTCTCTACCATACTAGCACCTCTAGTTGGACACTCTGAACACCACATCCATAATTCGGAAGAATTTGTTTCCAAAGCAAAGATCCTGAAACTGGATACAGATGAAACTATGGTCTCCTTTGATGTGTCCTCCCTTTTCACCAGCATCCCCACCACTCATGCTCTATCCGCTGTCAGGAAGAGACTAGAAGAGGACAGCACCCTGGAAAGGAGAAGCCATCTCAACCCAAACCAGATCTGCCATCTTCTGGACCTGTGTCTTAACACCACTTATTTCACATACAGAGGTGACTTTTACAGACAAAAACACGGCTGTGCCATGGGTTCTCCTGTGTCACCCATTGTGGCCAATTTATACATGGAAGAAGTGGAGAAGAAAGCACTCAACACATTCCAGGGAACGGTGCCCACCCACTGGTTTAGGTATGTGGATGACACCTGGGTCAAAATCAAGGCCCAGGAAGTACAGGCCTTCACGGACCATATAAACACTATAGATGCCAACATTAGCTTCACCAGAGAAGACACCAAGGACAACAGACTGGCATTCCTAGACTGTGAAGTCCTCATTGGGACCGGTGGCAAGCTAGAAATAGGGATCTACAGGAAACCCACACACACAGATCAATATCTGATGTTTGACTCCCACCATCCACTGCAGCACAAACTAGGAGTCATCAGGACATTGTCACACAGAGCAGAAACCATCCCCACCTCCATGGATTCCAAAAAGAATGAAAATCAGCACCTGAGAACAGCCCTGAAGGCCTGTGGATATCCAAATTGGGCCTTCACCAAATCTAAATCTACCAGACCTAAAACAGCGACAGATAGGGCTGAGACTCAGAGTAAACGAAAGAACCTGGTCATTCCCTACATGGCTGGCGTGTCTGAGAAGATAAAACGGATATTTGGCAAACACCACATACCTGTATATTTCAAACCCACCAACACACTGAGACAGAGGCTTGTACACCCCAAAGATCAAACTCCAAAACATAAGAAAAGCAATGTAGTTTATGCAATCCAGTGCAGTGAGGAGTGCTCTGAACTCTACATTGGAGAAACCAAACAACCTATGTACAGGAGGATGGCCCAACACAGGAGAAATAACACCACAGGACCAGAGTCAGCAGTTTATCTTCATCTAAAAGAAAAAGGACACTCATTTGAGGACATTAATGTTCACATTTTAGACAGAGAAGATAGGTGGTTTGAGAGAGGGGTCAAGGAATCCATTTATGCCAACTTGGAAAATCCTTCCTTGAATAGAGGTGGGGGCCTCAGGCACAAACTCTCCCCCATCTTCCTCCCCGTGTTGTCTTCTGTGCCTAGGAAGATTAAGACCATTTCAGAAGCTCAACAGCAGCATGGTGATTTTAACGACCCTCCATTAGATGATAAAAGGACTTAAAAATTACATCTCAATATAACCATGACCTAGCCCCAGGTGTAAGGTCACACAGCTACCTAGGAACATATTTAGGATTCCCTTACCAACTTTGCTCAGACTGAAGAAGTTCCTTGGATAAGGAGCGAAACGTTTCCACTAAGAAAATAGAAATCCAGTTGACATGATTCAAGCTACAGACTCTCAAAGCTAATTTTAAAAAATGTAATATCAACATTGAGAACTGGGAAGCCCTAACTCATGAGCATTTCAATTGGAGGTCAGCCTTTATTAATGGCGCTATGGACTTTGAAGAAGCACGAGTACAGGGCGAAAGGGAGAAACGAGCTAAAAGGAAGGCACGTCAGGCAAACCCTCATCATGACCGTCTCCCACCCGGAAACCTATGCCCTCACTGTGGGAGGTTGTGCGGATCCAGAATTGGCCTTTATAGCCACTTACGGATCCACCGTTAAAATTTTACCTTTGGAAGACAATCTTACTCGGCTACGAGTGACCGCCAATGATAGCACAAGAGTTCCAGAGACTGCTGGAACACATTCCAGGACCTCTATGACACCATCAGATGGGGCTTCCTCTTCTTATCCCTTCCTTAAGCACCCTCGGCCTGATCACTCAACACCTCTCTGTGCAAGGCTAGTGGCACAGAAGGCTGCAGAAAATCCTCCTATATTCCTCTACACTTCTCCATGCCTTTTTGGAAAGGGATGAGGCCTCAGACTCTTCTGAGCTTGATAGGAACTCTAATGGAATCTATCTATCCCACATGCTTCAACAGGAACATGCTATACTTTACATACCCCCAACATTAAAAAAAAAAATTGAGTCTCTTCCCCCATATTTTTCAATGTAGGCTCAAGGTTTGATTTGAACAGGAAGCAAATAGGTGGGAATAAAAAGGAACTGCATGATTTGCAGTGTGCTACAAGATTTGTAAGATAGGGCTGGTTGAAATTTTCATTTAATCAAGCTTGCCTGTGTTACACTTGAGTACAACCACAAACACAATGAAATTATTCAGTGGGAAAAAATTCAGTGGGAAGTGTTGCATTATAACTAAAAAAACAGAGCTGGTGTTTGAGAAGTTGTGCAGTTGACAAGGTCTCAACATCTTAAAAAGGCCCTCTGTTAGTTAGAATTTTTGGTTCTTGCATCTGGTCCTTGTTCTGACTGAATTATGTTCCCACCTACTCTCTTAGTGGCACAGCAGGTAAGTAGAGGAAGAAAGAGATGCTGAATAGCCAGAAGTCAGTGAAAGGATTAGTAATGCAGGAGTAAAGAACAAAGGGCAACATATAAAGGACATGATGAAAGCAGGAAAGTTTTGCAAGGAGAGAAACATACAAAAAGATACAGCGAATGGTTCTGCTGTAAACTAATTCTTGGCTGACTTTTCTTTTTCTTATCTCATACCTTTAATTTATTTGATTCACTCTTTTTTAGTCAATTCAGTTCAGTTCTTTATTTTGCTCACTGACCAGACTACGAAAATTAGCAGCAGATGGAACAGAATAAAACAGTATAGTTTTTATGACCATTTCTTAGTCCTTTTTGCACACTCCATATGGTTGCTTGAGCATGACAGCGTATATATGTAGTGATGAAGCTGGCATCTTCTATTGGTCCATGTCACTCAGCAACTTTCTCTACCTAAAGTTGCCAGGGATTGATCATGGGATCTTCTGCATGCAAATCATCATGCCTACATGGCAAATGGTTGACTATTCTGAGCAAAATAAATAACTAATCTGATACAGTGTTAATAATTCCTTTAAAAATGGACTGTAGAAATCTGAATAACCACTAGATGACAGCAGAGAGATGCCAAAACTCTAAATCTTTGTTGCCATTTAATGATCACTAAAATGAAAGCAGTTATGGTAGCCTTCATTCTGAAGTCAACACTAGAGATCAGGCCTGTCAAATTAGAAGCATTGTTTTTTGTTTTTTTTTTTTTGAAGAAGCCTAAGATTCCTATTCAGAGTTACTTCTACAAGAGGATTATTAATGACAGACCATTAAAAATGTATCTATAATCACCAAGGATCTTTCCCTGTAGTGTTCAACTGCTAGAAAGGTATGCATGTGTTTTGGGATAGAGTTTCCAACTGGCTATGATCTACAAAATGCATCCTATAATCATGTTCAGTGCACAGGATTAAGTGGCAAATACCCAGGAATATCTCAGCAGAGTCGTCATCACCAAAAAGATTCCCTGAAACAGATGTTAGACAACTCCAAGATCGTGTGCTCCTAACTTTAAAAAAGACATATGTTTATCTTCTGATATATCTGAAGTGTATCACCTAAGAACACCTGGTCCCATGCAGACTACCAATGCTTTAGAATGACCCCATCAAATGTTTTCAAATTGTCGTTTTTAACACAATGGGGGAAAATATTAAACATGTGATTGGTGAGTAATCATATGAGCCATTCTAATTAAGTGTAACTGATCTAAATTAAATGAGATGCCTTTCTTGTCATGCAATTTTCTCTTTTCAGTGTGTGCATAGCTCCTGGCACGCTAAAGGCAGCCCTTAGCCCAGAAAAGCATGTGCATCTTCCCATCATCTCTATTGATGGTTTCCATTCTCTTCACTTTCATACTTTATCTGATTGCTTGTTTCCACTTAATGGTTGACCATTAAGAAAGTATCAAATCTTTGACCTCTTAGGAGAATACTAAACAGAACTAAGAAGTCAACTTTGTTAATATTTCCAGGATCGGATTCTTTATGAGTGTTTCTACCCTGCCCGTTCTGTTCCCACAGACCTTTCCATGCAATTTAAGACTCTTCACTTTCTGAGATTGTCTTGATGAAGAGGGCAAAGGAATGAATTACAACATCCTGCTTTGGACAGGGGCACTATTGTTTTCAAGGCAGAATTAGTATAAATAAATCGTCCTGTTTAAAGGTCTTTATGTAAGTCACCAGCCAAAAAATGACAAATTTCACAGGCTGGTCAGGGTTAAATTGGCAAATTATACAGTCAGGCATGGGTTAAACCACAACAGAAGTTACTATTTAAAAACACACACAATGCTGATTACATTGTAACAAATGACTCCCAGATGTTAAAATGTTTTTTAATTGAAATGATGGGTTTTATTCTCAGTTTAAGAAGCACCCACAAGTAAATAGAATGGCCATATAATCTACAGCCCTTTTTTTTCTTTTAAATAAATCAGTGTTTCTCCACATGTCCTTGGAGCTGATGAAGCAAAAAAATCCCAAATTTTACAGATTTCACACAAAATGCATTAACTATAATCTTGTCATAGTAGATGTAAGATGCAGTAATTTTTCAAATCTCTACGATATTGTTATTTCTAAGATGGCTTGTGATTTAAAACATAACAAAACACTGATTACAAGACAATATGTCCTTATAGCAGCTACTCAGTAGAAATGACTCACAGCCTCATCGTCATATCTAATAGGCTTCACTAGCCCACAATGCAACATTAAAATTTTGGCACAGTCTGCAGGCTAGTTACATGCAGGCTGGCAACATCCCTACATTCAAACTGCATCTTCCATTGTCTCTGGAATAATAAACTGATGTACAATGTGATGACTCAATTTTCTCAGGACTTTACTGAATAATGATTTGGCATTATGGAATCTGCCCAGATTCAAAATATATACCAAAATGTTTTAAATCCCATGGGAGAGAAAAAAACACACCACAAGGTATTTCATCCATGTTCTTCCAATCGGATTAACCAGGGATAACCTTCCATCTGTAAAGGTTTTCATCAAAGAACTTTTAAAGGTAAATAGTTCCAAGGCATATAGATATTTTTTTTTTGCAATTCCTTATTCTGAAATATTAGTGGCAACAGCCTCCAATTTTTCCTTCAGACAATGCCACTTAGCTGATCCTCTCAGCTGGAGAACAAACAGGGCATCCCAATCTTCTGTCCTTGGATGTGAAATAATGATGGCTCATTGCTAGTACTGAGAAGATTCAACTGACTGTCCAGGCAGTTTCTGTGCATGGAATGACAGAAAGGGAGCACCCAAATTTTTGTTGCAAATTGGGGCTGTCCTGGATTCTACATTAACAAGTCCTTTACACTTACTAATAGCTGCAGTTTATTTCTCTATACTGTAGTTCAAACTAGAGTAAGACTGGGTGGATTTGACATGGAACGGGTTGGTATAATCTGGGCTAAGGCTCCAGATCTGGGCTGCAAAATTTGGGATAACTGCTAGATATCAAAGTTTGAGTTTACCCTAATAGCTACTGTTGTAGGTCACAGTGAGGCAGACCTGCACGGCAGAAAAGCATTTTCACTAGTGAGATTTTTTCTTCCAGTCTCTTCATAATATCAGAAGCAGGATTAGTCCATGCTATCCCATCCTATCTGAGAGATAAAATCTGTAGCTCTGGTTTCTTCCATCAGTTTTCCTCCATTTCCTCCATATCTGGGCCACATGTATAGGGCATCATTTCTTGAAATTCTGGGTGTTGTAATTCCAATACATTTGGAGGGCACCAAGTTGGGAAATATTCACTAAACTTAACTTGTTCTTCCTTCTTTTGACTGCAGTGATAGTACAGTGCCCCCAAGCATACCGTTTTACATTTAAGATGTATAGAATTTTAGGAATTCCAAATCCCTATAGAACATAATCCTATTCAGAACTCTGCCCCAAAAGAATGGGGCCATAAGTAGGAACATCCATACCAATGTCTGGATTATGGATATGATTTTGGATAATAGTGATTCTAAACCTTTCTCTTTTAGCATATCCTGCACTGAACTACCTACAACATTGTGGCTTGCAAATCAAACGTCCATACCTGAAGGACATATATAATGGTGCTTCGGCATGGAGAGAAATTCTCTTGGCCTTTTGTCAGTTTTGTTCCATTTTCATTTCAAAACAACTGCCTCACCCTTCATTGATCCTTCAAGCAAGGATCAACTAAATTATTATTAAAGTGCAATCCCATGGTCAGTTTCCAGGGAGTAAATCCCATTAAGCTTATCCTGACCTGCTTCTGAAAAAACATGTGCAAAGTTGTACATAGGTGACAATTATAGTCATTCCCATTTTTCAACCCCACAGCAGTCATGATGCTATTTTCAATAAATACTCACCGAGACCAAGAGCAAATCAATTATGATCTATAACAAATGGTTTTTGGACCACCATCTTACGAAAGCAGCTATTTGTTACGTTTACTGTTATGTAGGTGCTACAGCAGCTCTGCGGGTAACATGTTTATGGTTTTAGCTGAGCTGGACTCAGCTCACATGTCCCAGGAGGATCCTCTATTTTTGCCAATAATGCAGCAATTAGAGGCAGAGCCACCTTAAGATAGCAGACTAAAGCCCGGGTGAACAACCTTTGGGGAATGCGTCCTGGGCTAGATTAGGGCAACGAGTTTAAATTAGAACAACAGCATGCCTAATTAAGAGAAAACATGATTTTTCTTCAGCTTTTTTCAGAAATCAATTTCCTATCCCCATCCACTCTGTACCACTTTGCTTGTCTTAAAACCATTATTATTATTATTATTATTATTATTATTATTATTATTATTATTATTTTGGGGTCCCTTTGAGTCAGTTTTTGACTCCTGGTAACTGCAGTTTTCTTACATTGAACTAATATACTTACTCAGAATGGTGGCACCAAAATAAGGCTGGAACTGCCCAAAAAGCCTTGGGGGACCCTTGAATTGTGTAGGTTGTACACCTTAATCTTTGAAGTAGTTTTTTATCCCATATCAAACCACCACAACAAAAGAAACAGAGGTCCAACCCTCAAAGGATCCAGACGACTTGCTTTTATTTTGCCTTGTTATTAAGTGCTGGAGACTATGGATATTTTGCTTTGCTCTACTTCAGGGGTACAGACCAGTCTGGGAACTTTGTCCCTAGAAAATCAAAAACAAACTCACAGCACTGCTATCAGGAACTGAAATCAAATCTTATATAAACTGAGAATTGGGGGGGGGGGTTTGATAATCAAATCTTATATAAACTGAGAATTGGGGGGGGGTTGAATTTGATTTTTGAGCAAAATTTCCATTCAACTGTCCCAAAATAAGCAGCTACTTTAGACTGTTAGAAGGGTTCAAGCAAACTCCCCTCCCCTTCTCTTCCAAACTGCCATTTTCGAACCACGTCTTCCCCCGATAGACGCTTCCTGCCAAAAACACTTCCCGAAACCAGGTAATAAGATGGAAACTTCAGGACAAAAGACTAAGATTAAAAATAGAAGGGAAACGACTTAAACATAAAGGATCACAATAGAATAATAAGAGAATACCAGCATGAGCCATAAAGGAACCTCCCGATAACCCGATCAAATTCCCCGCAAGCCGATCAGGTCAGGAAACTGAGAGGACAAAGGCGGAGAGGCAACACCTTAGCATAAGTAAAGGAAAAGGGCCTTCCCCTCAGAATAACAATAATCTGAACCCAACGGGCAAAAGCCACAGCCCTGCAGAGAGCCTAATTGACCAAAGCAGAGCTTTCCAAACTGTGTGTCGCGACACAAAAGTGTGTTGCCACACACAGCGTGGTGTGTCGCCACACCACCCGGAAGCAGTGGCACGCGCGTGCACGGCGGCCGCCATGCACGCGCGTGCCACTGCACGCCCCCCGCACCGCCGCCCGTCCCCCCGCGCTGTCGCCGTGCACGCACGCGCCGCCGCTGCCGCTGGTGTGTCGCCAGCGGCAGCACTTTGGAAAGCCCTGGACCAAAGAGTAAGAAACCGCAAAACAGTAGGGGGCGCAACCACAGGAATGCCTCTGATCTTTAGTCAATTACCCTCTCTCAGAATTCTTAGAGAGCACCCCCTTTCCAGGAAACCAACTAAGCGTGATCCGGCTAAGGCAGAACATCGTCTTTCCCGCCCTTTTCACTAACAATAAGGCCTGCGTCCCTATATAAAGGGCTGGTGGGGAAATACAAGCGTGGCCACCTCCGACAGCTGACTTCTCAGTATTTCGCGCTCTCGGACAATAAAGCAATCACCTCTGTTCAAGCAACTGCCTGTGTATCTTCATTCCCGGCTCAGAACGGACCCTGGTAAGATTTCCTTCTAACAAGAATTGGAGGTAATGATGATCCCCAAATCAGTTGCTCTGGTTTGATTGTTGGAGATCAATTAACATATGATACATGTGGAAATATAAAAAATATGCAAGAACAGGAGTCTTCAACCAATTTAGCCAAAATTGAAGGCTTATTCTTGAATCCAAAGTTCTCATTATCTCATGGAACTGTACAGTAAATTACCATCTTGCAGCTTATTCCTGTTCCCGCATTCAATGCTTTCTTATACTGTAGAATTATGATAGCCATATTGTGCCATATTTACACATCACTCCCAATCCCCCTCCACTGCTGTGCAAATGCCAGATCGGCTGACATTTATTCTTTGATCTATTATTGCATTTCTAGTTCCTTGATCTTCAGATATATCATTATACCTGCTGTTGAAATGCTACTTTGTTATAGACAGGTGCTAGTTCTTCCAAGAACAGGGATCTCAAATTTATTTGAGTTGATGACCCACTTAACCCGTGAACGGTGTGTCAGGGATCACATCACATTATAGACAAGGCCAGCACAAAAAGTAAGGTGGATTATAGTTCATTTAAGTTTCAATGTAATTTAAATTAAATTATTAGATGTGATAAATATGATTACACTCTATATATTTAGCCATTTTTTTCCTTCTATCACATATGTTAATAATTATAATTCAGTGGCAACTCTTGGAACAGCTCAGGGGCCACACCCAAGACTCTGGGGTCTACATGTGGTTGTTTACCCTCCAGTTGTGTATCTGCACCCAAAAGGCACCTAAATTGAATTAAATAAAACAAAGAAGAGAACCAGTTTGGTTAAGGCACCAGGCTAGCAACCGGGAAGGGACCGCGGTGGCTCAGTGGTTAAGACACTGAGTCAGAAGCCATTAAGGCTGACAGCTCGGCAGTTTGAAACCCGAGAGCGTGAGCCGCATGCTGGAGTGAGCTACCGGCAATTAGTAAAAACCAGTCCTAGCTCCTGCCGACCTAACAGTTCAAAAGTATGCAAATGTGGGTAGATAAATTAGGTACCACTCCGGTGGGAAAAATCACAGGGACATGAAAGGAGCCTCCTTGGGCGTCCCCCAGGCAACGGTGATGTCACCGGCAAATCCTTTCACTACAGAAGTGCTTTGGTGCTTCTGACACGAACACACACAGCAACCGGGAGACCATAAGTTCTAGTCCTACCTTAGGTACAAAGCCAGCTGGGTGATCTTGGGCCAGTCACTCTCTCTCAGCCCTAGGAAAGAGGCAATAGAAAACCACTTCTGAATTCTTGCCAAGAAAACTGCAGGGACTTGTCCAGGCAGTCGCCAGGAGTCAACACTGACTTGAAGGCACACACACACAAAACAAACAAATAGGCTGTGTTTCTATGGATTCTAACTGCAGATCCTAGGCAAAGGATTAATAATACTCTGTGCTTGTCAGATACTTTATCTAGAAAGGGTGAGGACCTAGTTTACAATTTTAATTGCATGGTCATTGCTGCCTCTCTCATAATGTTAGCATTTTCTGTTGATCTTGCTGCATTCATTCCACAGCCAGACATTATAATAGCATTCAAGGAGTTCAGAAACCATCTCATTGAAGGCCCATTAAATTCACATGACAAAGATTTCCTGTCATTGCCCACTTATTTCCCCAATCACCTTCTTTGTGTACTTGAAGAACTCAGAATGCTGCTGATATTGTCCTTTTCTGCTTCCTATGTTCATCATTACTGTATGTTAACACTACAAAAAGGAAAGTGGGTATCCACAACTCTTCTTCTTTTAGCCTGAACAATATCAAACACATGCTTTTTACCCCTATCTGGTTTTTGCATGGGTTCCCAAATGTTTTTTTATGTTGATCACAGTTATTAAAACCTCAGCAATTTAATTGCAAAACCATTAAAAAAACACTACTTAGCTATCCAAACAGCAAATGCTTTTTTCTTAGTTCACAATAATTTGGAAACTATTGATGCAAGCTAAAATTTCATTTGCCCTCTGTACCCATGCCACACTGCTGACAAATTCAGCTTGTGATCATCTGCAATTCCAAAATTATTTTCCTATGTACCGTTCTTTTCCTATAGGAAGGCATTTTACTTGCATTTATCTCTATTAAACTTCATTCCATTATTTTTAGCCCACCTCTGTAATCTATTGATATAATTTTGAATTTTGTTTCTTTCTTTAGTGTACTAGCTATCTCACTTCAGAGTAGTAGCTAAATTAATTTCATGCATCTGCAAATTTGATAAGCATTCCTTCTACCTCTTCATCCAGATTCTAATTGAAATGATTTCATTCCTTCAAATGATACATTTGTCCTTGTTTGATGAGGAACTGTTGTCAAGTAGACATATCATTTTGTCCATGCTTTATGAATATTATAGGGCATTTTGTCAAAGCCATTGCTGAAATCAAGATATATTATATCCATAGCATTCCTACAATCTACTAAGGAAGTTACACAATAAAAAACATGAAATAAGATAAGAAAATTTGACAGATCCATGCTAATATACAGTAATTGCTGCATTGTTTTCAAAGGGTTTACGGATTAATTGCTTTATGGTATGCTCTAGAATTTTCTCAGTTAAGCTCTATTCATTTTCTCAGGCATTTTAATGAATTGCATTTTCAGTCTGAATAATTTAATTGGGCTACTATTCAAGGTCTGCATGACTGTCAGTTTGCTATCCTTCCTGAAGTTCTGAAATGAGCAAATGTGTTATATGTAGAGCCTGAAGAATTAGTTAATTGTTGTTAGTTCTTTTGGTCAGCATTTGAGGATTTAAAACATTCTGAAAATAGCATTTGTCAGGCTAAGCATGCTGTTTTATTCTTCTCTAACACCTTTAATTAATTTATTTTTTTCACATCCCAAACTGCTTTTGTTATTAACTGCATTAAGCATCTCCTAGCTCTGACATTTAAATGCCTGCCAGGTTTCTGCATAATTACATTGTTTTCTATCAAAACACCCATTATGCTGCTCCGTGTGTTAAGATGCACATTTTTGCTCATTTTGCTTGTTGGTCTAATGTTGTCCCTTTCACACCACTTACCTTGTTTCACCAGTTATTATAGTTTTTGCCTTGGTTGCCATTTATCAAAATGGGGCCAGTTTCTTACATATATCCTCCACCTATTTTATGTCTATGTGTTGGCTTGGGGGGTGCAGTGTTGCCACAGATACTTTTATTTTTCTCTAGGGCAATGATTTCTAAACTTGACAATAGGGAAGAATATCCCATCATGTGGGAGGCCCATCATTCTTGGTGAGAAGGTAGGAGAATTGCTTCTTGGCAAAGAACATTTTTAATAATGCAAGTTTAAGTTGCAAGTTTAAAGCAGCGACAGGCCTAGAAAAGTGTCCTGGGGATAGGCAGAGATCCTAATACCAGTGGGAGGAAATAAGCAAGAAATGTTTCCTATTTCTACCAGTAAGAACTTTGCATCCCTTACCAAGCATTTGACAAACATTTCATGAAAATGCTCTACCATGAAGGTCCCTAATTCACATGATTCAATCTTCCAGATGTTATATGGTATGCCTGATTTATTTCTCCCCCTCCCCACCATGGAGAGGAAACAACCTTCTAACTCAGAGCTTTCCAATCTGCCGCTGTTGGCGACACACCAACGGCGGCGGCGGCGGCGTGGGGGCACGCGTGGGGGCGTCCATGGGGGCAGGGGCGTGCACGGTGGCGGTGCGGGGGGGCGTGCATGGTGGCGGCTACGGCAGCGGCCTCCGCTAAAACACAGAAGTGCTGATGGCGCGCCGCTGCCCCCGCCGCCATGCACACCCCCGCCGTCGCTTCCGGGTTGTGTGGCGACACACCAAACTGTGTGTTGCAACACACTAAAGTGTCGTGACACACAGTTTGGAAAGCTGTGTTCTAACCCTTCTAACCCAATCTTCTCCAACCTGCTTCCATCCAGATGTGTTGGAATTATACCACCCCAAATACTTTTCCAATATAGAAAGCAACTATGGTAGATAGGGTTTAGGGAATTGTAGTCCTTTTAAATTTGGAGATTCTAGTTTGAGGAAGATTGTTTCTGTTAATTCAAAAGATATTTGAATTAGACCAATGACATACAGTAACTAATTAAAGGGTAACACTATGTAACTGTCCTGACTTCGAGTGAAGGAAAACACGCTGAGACTTGGTGTACAGGCTCTAGTGTTTTATTGTTCTACTCTGCTAGACAGAATCCAGCTAAACTAAAATGAACTAGTAATGCTCAGAGAAAAGGCCCAGGAAATCAGGGCGGGGCCTTCTTTAGCCTCCTGGGAGGAAAGCAAAGCGATTCAGTACTATGCATGCGTTTATCACCCTGGAGGGAGCCCCCTCCTTCTTCACCAGTTATCTCCCTGACAGTAACTATCCATACAATAGTCTTTTTTACAAATTTCAAACAAATAATATTTAGATAAAAAAGCTTTGCAGTTACCAAATTCAGAGGCTCCAAAATACCTCAGTATGAAGAATTCCTTCAGGACAAATAAATTGTAAGATACTTCTAAGAAGTGCACTACTTAATAATGTGTCAATTTTTCCTGGCATAATTATTTTGATGTCCCCTCCTTTTAAATGCAGTTTGTTCCCAGTGCAGCAAACCATTAGAATGTTTCTTGAATGTTAGACATGCAGTATTCCAGATTGCATCCAAGAATTCCACTGAAATAATTTTTAATTTAAGTTATATCACTTGATGAGATAACTGCATTGAGAACATGCTGTAGACATCCACAAAAGTGATTAAAGTGTCTACTTTATTACTTTATTTGTCTCTAGATAATACAGTGGGGTAGGGGACAATGTTAAATCTCATTGCTTCCAGCATAAAATGATGAAGTGTATAACTATGTTGTCACATATCATAAAGAACAGAGATGGCCATACTCTAGCTGGCTTTAGCATGGACTTTGAAATGCTCGCTAAAACTTGCTGTCACCAGTACTTGCCCCTTCACAAATGAGATGTTTTTTTCTGAATAAGCAATAGCAAGAAAGCAAGATTTTTGAACCTGAGGGGAATTAGTATTTTGGTTTAACTACACTGGCACCTGATGCAATAGAGCAATGTATCAGTGGGCACTGCATTACAGATCTTACAATCAAACATAAGGGCTAGTCAACAAAGAATGGCGGTGAGTATTGGCTTAGCACAGCTTGGTTTCAAAAGCATAACCACACTTGGCTGGATCAACAGGAAGTGATGTCACACATTTGTGACCATTAGATGGTCATCAGGATTTTTGATGCCCAGTTTTGGTAGCCCTAGATATAAATAAAATGAATTAGTTAATGAAGTCACCATAATGTATATTACCTGGAAATATAAATCAATCTTACACTTTACATGAATGTTTGTATATTACATTTTGGCATTTAAGTACTTACACAACTTGAAAAGTTAACTTGTTATAAGCTTATCCCCTGACTTTTGAAGAGATTATGAAGATGAAGGAATTGGAATGTATGGGCTTGGCTTCTACTTACAGTATTTAAGTCAGGCCAGTGTGATGCCAAATTGATATCTAATCTAAAATGATAAGGTTGTGGCATTTAGTTTTTCAAAGGTCAATGGTGCCTTGGAGATACATATCTGGAGACAGTTTATGTAAGTCAAAGCCTGGTAGAGTGAACGCGTTAGAAAAGAAACCTATCTGCTTGAGAAGACTCCACTGGGAAAAGTAATTCATGAAAAAAGGAACATTTTTTTTAACCTGGCAATGACCCTTTAGTAATAACCAAGCACATAACTGACAATTATAGTGCCAAAAATTATGTATATGACAATGATAGTGGCCTCATTCACAGTTAATTAAACCAGAGAATTCCTGTTATTGAGCAATATAAAAGTAAACAAATAAAGAATGTATGTCATTTGTGTACTAACCCCTCTTTTATTATTTATTACTGCAATTTATCTGCCACTCAATCCCAATGAAAGGCTCTAAGTAGCTTACAAATAGTAGAAAAGGAAAAATAAAAATAAGAGTGAAGTAATTACAACAACAAAAATATCTATCTGTAATCATCATAAAAACTTCCTATTTGTCACCACACCAACAAAAAGCAATCACAGTCTCATGACTCAGCAACTGTAAGGAGCAGATCCACCATACCATCAATTCCCAAAAGTTTTCTGGAACAGCCAGGTTTTAATGGCTCTCCTAAATGCCAACAGGGTTAAGGTGGCTTTTCTTCCTCCAGATCAAGAGATCAGAAGCTTTGCTTCATCCATGCCCAGTTAGTCTAAATCCTGTCTTAACAAAACAGAGTAACTTCAAATCATTGTATAGGAAACTGGATTGTCTCATATTTTAGAACTTGGTTGTAATGAAAAAACGTTTTCAATCAAAAAGGGAATTGAAACTTTCAATCTCACACAGCTTCCTTGTTTGCAAAGGTGGGAGGGAAGGACGTAAATAAATATATTTCTTATTGGTGTCATGTCGCTAATCTCACTCAAAGACATTCCAGATTCTAAAAATATATACCAGATTTGAAAGAAAAAGGGGTGCTGAACAATATTATGGAAAAAACCCTTACACAAATGTGATTTATTTGCTTGATTTACATTGGTGGAGGAATTGAGATTATTCTGATACCCTCATCATCATAGGACAATTAAATTATAGGCATACTTTTTGTTGCTAAAAGAGCTCCTTAGCAAATGGATTTACATTTTATTTTTTTATTTTAGATCTGGATTCATGAACCGTAACAGGAACAGGCAATTATTAGTGTACTTTCAGTGTTTCCTGTCAGAATATCTATTAGACAAAGAAAAGTTAGTGTCATGGGAGAAGAACTATTCTGTAGGAAATTAAATTTCTGAAAAGCACTTCTGTATCATTACACTTGTCAACCCCAGCTCATCATCCTGCCTGTACAGTGCTCTGCCTTCGCCCTTCTGAGCTAAGGGAATTATAGATGGGTGTGGTGTGAAATGCTTGCATCACATAGCGTATGCGGATATGTTCCATTCATTTTTGAAATATTGTACAGAAGTCGATGGTAGAGTGTGCCTTTGAATACTGGAAAATTAGAAGATAGAAGGGTGTGCATTGCCATTGTCTTATTGCTCCCAGGCTCCCTCTAATAGATATGATCATGTCTGTCCAAAGAATCAACCATGTAACCCAATTTTTATATCATTTTTGACCTTGCAGAGTGGTTTGTAGTCATCATTTTTATGCAGTGTGACATCTCTTCTATACATATTTATCATGGTAAGATCTTTCAAAGCTATGGAAACTATAACATCTCCACAGCTTGTGGAATCTTGAGTGTTATTTAGCAGGGACACATCCAAAGATACTGCAACCATGCAAACATGTCAAGTAAGAAATATGAAAAAGGCATGAGAAAACTGAAAAATATTCAGTTGTAATGTGAGTATCTCTACTGTTGTAATGGTGATGTCTTTTCTGAGATTCATGAATAGCCAATTCTGGGATTCCGGGGGTATTTTCTTAAAATCATGTATGGATGTAGATTTAAGGTGTCTTGCATCGTGAAAAGCTGCCAAAGCAAGACATATCTACATTTCCAATATATACAGATTTTACACCACTGTTATTATTCTGGTTTCCTATTAAAAACTACAAATGCAGGGCATTCTGTCACAGAAAACAACAGTCTTCAAGAACATTCAACATACCCACATTACCCAACCCGGTACTCATCTTGGAACCACATACTTTGGCCATTTGTTTGGAATGCTGGTTATTGTAGTCCCTATACATCTGGAGAATAACCAGGCTAAAAGCTTGTGAGGTCAAAGCCAAGCCAGTAACTGCATCCCATGTATACTAGACCAGAGCTTTCCAAACTTTTCATGTTGGTGACATACTTTTTAGACATGCATCATTTCGTGACACACTCTTACAGCAGGGCATCATCTCGCGACACACTCTTACAGCAGGGCACAAGGCGGGCACTAGGACCTGCGTGGAATCACAGGAGGTTTAGAGGCAGCAAGGCACAAGGCAGGCACTAGGACCTACGCGGAATCACAGGAGGTTTGGAGGCAGCAAGGCACAAGGCAGGCACTAGGACCTGCGTGGAATCACAGGTTTGTGGGGGCAGCAGGGCACAAGGCGGGCACTAGGACCTACGCGGAATCACAGGTGGTTTGGAGGCAGCAAGGCACAAGGCGGGCACTAGGACCTACGCGGAATCACAGGAGGTTTGGAGGCAGCAAGGCACAAGGCGGGCACTAGGACCTACGCGGAATCACAGGTGGTTTGGAGGCAGCAAGGCACAAGGCAGGCACTAGGACCTACGCGGAATCACAGGAGGTTTGGAGGCAGCAGGGCACAAGGCGGGCACTAGGACCTACGCGGAATCACAGGTGGTTTGGAGGCAGCAAGGCACAAGGCAGGCACTAGGACCTACGCGGAATCACAGGAGGTTTGGAGGCAGCAAGGCACAAGGCAGGCACTAGGACCTACGCGGAATCACAGGAGGTTTGGAGGCAGCAAGGCACAAGGCAGGCACTAGGACCTGCGTGGAATCACAGGAGGTTTGGAGGCAGCAGGGCACAAGGCGGGCACTAGGACCTACATGGAATCACAGGTGGTTTGGAGGCAGCAAGGCACAAGGCAGGCACTAGGACCTACGCGGAATCACAGGTGGTTTGGAGGCAGCAAGGCACAAGGCAGGCACTAGGACCTGCGTGGAATCCTGGCAAGGCTCGGAGGAAGCAGCAGCCGCGACACACCCAGACACTGCAGTCGACACACTAACGTGTCCCGACACACAGTTTGGAAAGCTCTGTACTAGACTAATTATATTTAAATCAATGTAATCAATGTAACTTCTTTCAATTCGGTTGAACTTTTTCTTTAGATTTTTTTTAACCTGCTTTTATTATTTTTATAAATAACTCAAGGCGGGGACATACCTAATACTCCTTCCTCCTCTTCTTTTCCCCACAACAACAACCCTGTGAGGTGAGTTGGGCTGAGAGAGAGTGACTCCCAAAGTCACCCAGCTGGCTTTCATGCTTAAGGTGGGACTATTACCATTACTTTTGCATTTTCTGTAACGTTTATCACATTTGGCCCACACTATTGCTGCCACTTCTCACAAATGTTACCAAAAATAAGGACACCTGAGAATATAAGCTACTTTAGAATCCAATGCTCTCTTTCAGCTTTTTAGCCTGGTTTACTTCAGTGTTGGTCTTACAGATCTAACATGTTAATAACAATGATCATGGCCACTAGCTCTTGATTACTTGCAAGCCGTGGCAAGTGAATAAGGTAAAGGTTCCCCCCACACATTTGTGCAGTCGTGTCCGACTCCAGGGGCCGGTGCTCATCTCCGCCTGCCAGATGAAGAGCCAGCGCTGTCCGAAGACGCTTCCGCTGTCATGTGGCTGGCATGATGCACGCGGAACGCTGTTACCTACCCACCAAAGTGGTACCTATAAATCTACTTGCATTTGCATGCTTTCAAATTGCTAGGTTGGCAAGAGCTGGGGCTAGTGCGGGAGCTCACTCCGTCATGTGGGACTAGGGATTCAAACCTCCGAACTTGCGATCTTCCGATCGACAAGCCTGGCGTCTTACCCGCTGAGCCACCACGCCCCTTGGCAAGTGAATAGACAGCAAAATTATGAGTCAGAGTAGTGTAATGGTTAAGGTGTTGGGCTAGGACTATGGAGACTGAAGTTCAAGTCTACCCTCAGTCATGGAAGGTGGACTCACTAAACCAGTCACTTCCTCTCAGCCCAACTTATCTTGCAGGCTGGGGGAGCTGTTGTGGAGGGAAACAATGGAGGAGGGAACATTGCCTTGAGCTTGTGGAGGAAAGGCAGCTGATAGATCTAATAAATAAACAAACAAACAAACAAACAAACAAATAAAGTTATAACTTGTATTTATTCCAACTGAGATCTAAAAACTGAGTGGGCCAGATCTCTCTTTCCTTTCATTTCTTCATAAGGATATGAACTGCCTTTAATTGACCTTCCAGAAGGAAATATGGATTAACATTTTAAAGCTGATTTTCTCACTTGGTCAGTGTGCTGAGGTAGCTCTATCATTCCTCTACTCCAAATCTCCCTCCTAGCCCTTTTTCCCCTGTCAAGGAAGGGCAAAGGTGCTTGGAGAAGAGAGATGAAGTGGTTAAAAATCCACCATCATCCCTCCCTTCAAACTGCCCTTCCCAGAACAGCTTTTCCTGAAAGAAAATGAAAAAAGTATGCATTAATATCTAACAAGCAATTAGATCTTACATACCACAGTCATTTGCAAAAGACTTTGGATAATGATAACATTTGCAATGGAAATGTAGATAACTCCAGGCAGACAGAACAGGGAAAGTTACAGATATACAGATCTGAAACTCTGTGTATGCAATATGACTGTAGTCAATCAGATGATAAATCACCACATTTTGTGGTGAATACCTGCCTTAAAATTATGTCCCAAAACACACAGAGAGACACTGTATGTTAAGGGAGACTGTGTCCAAAGAATAAATTATGTTCAAAAATCCATCTTTCTACTTTTTTAAAATACGATGCAGGCTGAGATGGAAATGAGATAGAACAGACTTATGATTGAATACATGCAAAACTGACATAGACTGGAAACAGATTAAATGTATTCATCCCTATTTATAGCCAACTTAACAACTATTTCTAAAGAAATGGATTGTCCATTCTACAATCTATACTACTACATAATACTGTGCACTACTGTAATATATATCTCAATCTGATGGGAAGTACAAATAGTCCTCTCTTAACAACCATTTGTTTAGTGACGGTTCGGACTTATGACAGTGCTGGAAAAACTGACTTACAACTGGTCCTCAGACTTACAACCATCGCAGCGTCCCCGTGGTCACGTGAACACGATTTGGGCACTTGGCAACCAGTTCACATTTATGACCATCGTAGCATCACATGGCCACGTGATTGCCATTTTTTACCTTCCCGGCTGGCTTCTGGCAAGCAAAATCAATAGGGAACTGCATGATTCGCTCAACAACCACGTGGTTTGCTTAATGCCCACAGTGATTCGCTTAATGGCCACCACAAAAAAGGTCATAAAATCAGGTTGGGTTCACTTAATGACCATTTCACTTAGCAACCAAACTGCCAGTCCCAATTGTGGTCATTAAGCAAGGACTACCTTATGTGGGGCAAATATGTATTGCTATACTATTTAACATGAGAAATCCTGTTATCATAGGTTATATAAGGTCCTCCTAATTAAGAAGTTTATATTGGTGGGTGGAATTGCTTTTAAACTGCTGTTAAAATAGCTCATTTAGTTACTTTCCAGTTATTTCCCTCAAACATACATGGACACACCCATTGCCAATGCCTAGATTCATACAGTAGTTCTGATTTATTTTGTTCAGACTTTTTGGTAGAAATTCCAAGGGCACATCACTTTAAAAAAATAGGAAAACAGTTAAAAGCAAATGAAACTAGTAACTAATAAACCATCGTAAAAGGAGACTGAAAAGGCAAGCAGATCTTAAGAATCAGTTAAAAAAACAAACAATTGGGTAAAATTAAACATTGAAAAGAAATATAAAAGTCTTTGGCTGGTGTCTAAAGGACAACATAATAGGCAGATAACAAACATCTCTAGTTAATACAACTACTTAATTCCAGTTTAGGCTGCATAGTTCCAAGATATTATTTTCCTTCAAAATTAAGCACAGAGGGACTATCTTTTATAACACTACAACAATTCAAACAGGATTATATCACTTTAGAAATATTATTACTAATTGATTGAATTGTGCAGGCTTAATTTACATTAGGTATGACATTTTGATATATTATTTTCTGGAAACTGCATTGTACAAATTGTCTAAACCCAGTTGGCTCTGAAATGGAGGCACCACTTCCAAGAAGACTTTCTACTGTCTTGTGTCCAACAGTAAGAATCCTGCAGAAACTCATGAACTGAAAATCTTAACGTGAGAAAAATAGGGTGGCTGGTGATTGTTGCGATTCCATGATCTTCATGTACCCCTTAACTTTTCAGCATAGAATTTCACCTGGCATAATGGCAGAGAAAATTAACCATGTCCTACTGGTGACTTCAATTGATATGGAACTTCAGTATGGGATCTGACCACAAGCAAAAACAACCATACCACAACATAGTGTTTGAATCATTATTTTTGCATCTGGACCACCACATTATTTTTTGCGACATGTCCTTAAGGTTGAACATGCCAGTACATAGATTCTGAAGATCTAACACAATTGCCACTCAGGCTGGTCCTACCAATAGGCAGTGACACGAGTACTTCAAATGATTAATGCTGAGAAGAACTACGGTACTTACAGCCCCTCAGCCATTCCATATGAACCCCCTGCTCCACACAGATTGTCTTATATCTCCTACATTGTCTTACTGCTGTCAGAAGTGATGGAAAATCCCATTGCCAAAGTTGAAGAACAACAGGCATTTCCACTGGCATTTTAACATGAAATACAGTAAGGGTATCTTATCAGGCAGCAAAAGACCTTGGGCCTTTTGTGAGCAATCCACCCATGCTCATTTGAAACCAACATTTCTATTCCACGAACTGGTCCTTTTTAAAAAAACTAAAATAAAAAATAAAAATCTCAATTTCAATAATTTGGTTCATGGGTTTTTATCAGCACGTTGGTGCTTTTAAGGTTGCATCTCATTTTATTATATCCTAGACTTATTTCTTTGCACAGCAGTTTAAAGAATTAGGCTGTTATTGAAAAATTGCAAAAACCATGAAACCAAATGAACTTGCTTCAAATAATGTTAAACCATGCAGTCATCTGGTTAATTCCAATTTGTGTTGCATAGTTCCATGACATTTTTCCATCAATATAAAGCACAGAGACACCATCATTTGTAACAATATCCCAGTGCAAAGAGGATTGTAGCAATTTAGATATATTCTTCCTGGTTTGGATTGTGTGAATTGTGTAGACTTAATTTCCATTAGCATGACATTTTGATATGTTTTTTTGGAACTGTATGTAGAAAATTGGCAGAAACAAAGAATGGCAACATGCTGCCAGTCAAGATTTGTCAGATTCCCTTGAATGTTCATGAAACTTATAAACAATAACAAGTTTTATATAGGTTATACACTATGCAGATGCATACGTATGTGTAACAGATTTGGATATACATTTTCCACTATACTGTATGTGTACAGTAATCTTTTTTTTCAAATGTTTCAGAGCATATAGCACAGAATGTGTGCCAGTTTGAATAAAATTTTTATATTACTGTAACACTGAACCACTGGGAAAAGTCCCCAGTTTCTAACAGGCAAAACAAAACATTTAATTTGCTATATATGATTCCAACATGAATTGTATTATGGAATATTCAGCAAAGAATCCCACAAGATACCTCATTGCCTTTATAGTTTATATCATAGATATTTCTAACAAAAAGATCTGAGGGTAGGAATGAAAAGCAGGAAGTCTCCCCTATAGATGAGAAAAAGCATTCTGTTGCCAAAAGGAATTTGGTTATCCATTTCCACATGAAGGAAGGAATATAATCCTTTTTTAATGCATAATATCTCAGGTTCCATTGTCAACAATTAAAGATTCCACACAACCTGTGGAATGAGGAAAACCTCAGCTTAAAGTGATGGAAAATCAGTGTTGAACTGAAATCAGTGTTGAACTGAAGGCAAGTGGGGGAAAAGAACAAGTCTTCAATTGCCATTTGAGATTCTTTCACCAGGTTTAAGTTTACTGTAACTCAGAGGTGAGTAACATTGGCTTGCAGAGCGTACAATTCTTCAGTTTTTTCTGGCCTGCTATGGGTATATAGCATTCTTCCCTTTACAGAGGACAATTCTCCACCTGAAGAGGACTACATCTGAAAACTTTCTTCATTTTAACATTTTCAATATATTTTTCACCTTAGGAAGTAAGAGCAAAGATGTAAAGGTTGTCCAGCCAAAGTCAAATGGCTCTCCATCTGCATTTCTCCTGCTTGATCAGAGTTAGAGATTCTAATCTGAATTTCTTTTAGACTCCCTTTTGGTTTTAAAGGGCCCAGACAGCAAAGGAATCCCTACAGGAGTGGGGCAGGACACATGCAGGACATGGGGTTGAGGCCAGCATGTCCAGCTTTAGGATCCTACACAGTTACCACCAAAGTGTATACAGGTGAACTCTTTGAAGAGAGTACGTTCAATTTGGTTCAAAGAAGAGATATTTAAACACTCGGTGATACTAATGGCATAAATGGCAGGAATTTTTCAAAAAGCAACATTTTAACTCCTGCGCCACATCTTATCATAGATACTAAACAAGACCAAGAAGAAATAGGTATTTCTTAAATGTCATGTTTTTCTCTTCCCTAATATGACCACAGAGTTGAAAACCTGCTGATTTGATCTCTCTCAGTTGAGGGTTATGTTGGAGATGGAGATGTTTAATTGCCTGGAGACTTGATACTTTGTGGAGATGACTCCACAAAGTGGAGTCAGAAGTACTTGCCTCAATTTTGCTGGACTATATAGTGATTGTTTTCTTCATCTCAAAAACACCTTTCCCTCTGAGACATGGCAGATGTCCTTCAGTGTTTCTATGGTAGGTTATGGATGCCTGTAACATTATGGAACATAATTTAGAGCTGGTTTATGATTCAAGTATGCCATGGCAACATCTTTCTTATTCCCATTTTGTTGCCTTCCTATTGTCCCTAATCCATGGTGTTTAACATCTAAATGAAGCTGCTGGGTGAGGACATCCAATGGCACAGGATGAAGCATCATCAATATGCCAATGATGTTCAGATTTATATCTTCACCCACGCCCACCCAAGTGCCGAGTGATGCCATGGGGATTCTCTGTCTTAGCCTCTGGAAGCTGTGGAGACTTCAATTCATCCTGGCCAAACTGAGTGGCTAAGGTTCTAAGGACCGCTGGTTCTGGGGATTCTCCATCTCTTGTTCTGTATGGGGTTGTACTGTCCCAGAAAGAACCAGTGCACAAGTTGAATGTCCTCCTTGACTCACAGCTCCATGACCAGGAGAACGTTTGCACAGCTTTGTGTTGTGTGCCAATTACAGCCTTTCCTTGATGGGGAGAATCCCAATTGACTATTGCAGTAAGCTCTGCATGGGGTTGCCCTTGAAGAGCATCTGGAAGCTGCAGTTCATACAAAGTGCAGCAGTGCCAGCAGATATGGGCACTTCTCAATCTGCACATGTTACACCTCTGCTCCATGAGCTGCATTGGTTGCCACTATGCTTCCAGGTTCAATTCAAGTTACCTACAAAGCTCTCCATGGCATGGTCCAAGTTATTTGCAAGACTGCCTCTCCCCAATCTTGTCTACCCATCAGATCCTGCAGGAGAGGCATGTTACTGGTCCCATCCATTAAAGAGTGTACCTGGTGGGACACAGGAAGAAAGCTTTTACTGCACCTGCCTCATCCCCCCCCCGAGATCAGATTGGCCCTAACCCTGTTGGCCTTTCACAAGGCCCTGAAGACATGGCTGTGGGCTTGGGGGTCAGACTGTTACCTAACACTGTTACCTACCCACTGAAGTGGTACCTACTTGCATTTGCATGCTTTCGAATTGCTAGGTTGGCTAGTAGAGCTGGGGCTAGTGCGGGAGCTCACTCCGTCACGCGGGGCTAGGGATTCAAACCTCCGAACTTGCGATCTTCCGATCGACAAGCCTGGCGTCTTATGCACATTAAAAAGGGTGGGGCTTCAATCACATGGTTGTGGCTGCCATTTTGACTTTTTTGATCCCCTGCAGACCCTTATAGTATATGTGTATGAATGTCCCTATGTATATACACATACGTATATGTAAATTTGACTGACATTCTTGCTCTCTCCGCAAGGTTGGTATTTTTTAAATTTTGTGATTATGTTCTTTTTAATAATCATTTTATCTTTTTATAATGATTTTCTTATTTATTTACTGTTTTTATCTCATTGTTGTACACTGCCCAGAGTCAACTTGTGAGGGATGGGCGGCCATATAAATGTGAGCAATAAATAATTAAATAAAATATATGTGTGTGTGTGTGTTTCCTATTTGATATTACTTGCTATGCTATTGTTACTGAAGTTTTAAAATGTATTTTCATCCTTATTGCTATCTGCCTAGAGTCCATGACGATTGAGATGGTAGATAAATTGCATAAATAAGGAAAAATAAACAAACATGGTAAAACCTGGAAGGCAACATCTGTATAAAAACAACGGGGAAAGGGAAGCAACATCCTAAGAAAAAATGATGCTTGAGTTCCCTTTGGGACTCTGACCTGGGGCCATTCTTTCCTTTCTTCCACTTGCAACAGAACAAGGTGGTGGTGGAGGTGGTAGAGAAGTTACTTAGAAATAATGGAGAGAGCCCTGCAGTTAGACCAGCCCCATTCCTGCTGCTGTGCCATGTTTGGTAGATGTTTTCCGCACCAGTTGGTGACCTGCTGAAAAGGGAGGGCAGCAAATGAGAAGGACTCAACCAGGGCAGCATTGTTTGACTGTGACTCAGAAGAGAAGCAATACTCCAATCAGTCACTCATGCCCTGGTCATCTCCCGTATAGACTACTGTAATGCGCTCTACAGGGGGTACCCTTGAAGAGTATTCGGAAGCTACAGCTGGTTCAGAATGCGGCCGCACGAGCAGTCTTAGGAGTCCCAAGGAGGGCACACATAACACCATTGCTCCGTGAGCTGCATTGGGTGCCAGTTTGCTTCCGGGTCCAATTCAAGGTGTTGGTTATCACCTTTAAAGCCCTACGTGGCATGGGTCCAGGCTACCTGAGGGACCACCTCACCCCCGTGACATCGACCCATCCCACCCGGTCAGGCAGAGAGGGCATGCTACGGACCCTGTCCATGAGGGATTGCCGATTGGCAGGGTCCAGGAGGAGGGCCTTCTCTGCCATCGTGCCTGCTCTTTGGAATAAGCTACTCCCGGAGGTAAGACAGGCCCCCACACTCCTGGCCTTCAGGAAGGGAGTTAAAACCTGGCTATGCCACCTGGCTTGGGGTGGGAGGGGCGATAGCCATGCATGGAGGTGATTGGCTCCATGATAGTACCAACAGTAAGATCTCGATTTCCCATCTGGTATTTATACATCATATTTGTATTTTTTATGTATATCTTATTTATATATACTGTATTTATATGTATTTTGTATTTTAATGATACGTTGTTTTTATTGTTGTGAACCGCCCAGAGTCGTCCTATACGAGTTGGGTGGTCAAGAAGTCAAGTAGGTAGGTAGGTAGGTAGGTAGGTAGATGATAGATGGATGGATGGATGGATGGATGGATGGATGGATGTAGGAGAAGGACTGGCAATAGGGACCTAATAGTGTTTTCTGTTGACACAAAGATGGTTAGATAGCATTCAACACAACAGTGCAGAAAGGCCCTTAGGCTCAGGTATGTCTACAGGGGGATGCACATGAAAAAGCAGCAGGGCTTTGATCATCATCCACCATCTTGAATCTTTTGACCCCTGAGCCTGCATGAGTGAATGATACACTCTGGTCGTTCAGATGCTTGCAGATACACCCAAAGCTGTGAAAAATCTCTTTGTTCTCAGCCTTTGTTCTGCTGAAATTTTTCCTGAATGCAGAAGCATCAAATTTGGGAGGGAGGCAGAAGAGGAGTACGATACCTTTTTACACACTAGGAACCCCACATGGCTATTTCTAGCTTGCCAGCACTAATTAAAAGTGTTCACTCTGGACCGTGTGTATTGCTGGAGAGAAAACCCTAATAACTATTAATTGTGGAAATCACCTTTTAGTCCAAGCTGGAATGAATAGATCTGGGGATGTAAATCCCAGCATCTTTGAAGCAAATGTAGCCTGGTTAATGCAAAATAAAGAGATATAATCCAGAACATTTTGGCATTCTCTGTAATTGTATACCTAAGTCTAAATAAACAATTATTTCCTCCCTGCATCACACCTCCAATGCTTCTTTTTGCCTTTGTGACTTAAAAAGAAGGAAAAAGCCAGAGATACAATCATATCTATTCCATCTCTTGTTCTTTTTTTCCAGTAAACAGCCTGGTGTAGGCCTAAGTATGCTTTTCAGTTGCACAGCACTGAAGAGCTCAAATCATTCCTACTGATGTGTTATTATTTAGAGTTTAGGCTAGACAAAGGTTTAGAAGACAATGCTCTTATATAGGGAGCAATTCAGAACAAAGGGAAATAAATAGACTAACTGAGCTTTCCATCTGTATTTGCTTCTCCTACACCATCAACACAGTAGATAAAAACCTTTCTTAAAAAGGAAAAAAAAATGTCATGCATGTCAGCCTGCTTTTAGAGTTGAGAGAGAAGCAAAATATAATGAAGGGATTTCTTGTGACAAGGCTAGAAATACAAACATTTCAGAATGTGTTCCCACCACATATTTAAATGAACGATCTGGTGTATATGTATACATAAACTCTTAATCTGTACACATGCCGCCATTCATGCATAACATCCCTCACATGTGCACACAAAGCATACTGGGTAAAACGTCTAATCTGTACGTGTGCAATGGTGTATGGATATTCATACAATGGTTTCTAGATGGTAGTTCAGAATCTTACTCATTGCTTTTACCATTTTTTTTAACTCACATGGAGTCAAATATTTAGCCAAGAGTTCCAGGAGCTGTTACACTGATATAGCCTTTACTGTTCAGGATTTACTTGATCTAATAGAAAGAGGATCTTCCTGTACCCACCCTGAAAGATACCAGAGGAGCTAAAGACCCAAGATTGACTTTCTCAGTAACAGCCCCCTCCCTAAGGAGCAGCCTGCCCTCCCAAGGTCAGCTGTGCCCCTACCTTGATGATGTTCCAGAAGATGACAATAGCAATCTTCTTTAAGAGAGCATTCGGACTCATTTGATGGCAGCTATAAGTTGTTTCATTGTAGATTCAGTTATTATTTATTGTTTTTATGGATGGATTTTATTATTCTATTAAGATTTTATCTCATCTGTCCTAAGTCACCTAGAACTGGAACAGTAGGGGACATATGAATTTTGATAAATAAATAACCCATTGAAAAGTGTGATTAGTCTATCCATAATGAGTAGATTATGGATAATGGAGATGATGCAGAATGGAGAAGATGCTGATGCTAGGGAAAGTGGAAGGCAAAAGGAAGAGGGGCCGACCAAGGGCAAGATGGATGGATGATATTTTGGAGGTGACGGACTCGACCGTGCGGGAGCTGGGGGGGGGCAACGGCCGACAGGAAGCTCTGGTGTGGGCTGGTCCATGAAGTCACAAAGAGTTGGAAACGACTGAACGAATAAACAACAACAATGAGCAGACAGAAGTGATTATTGGTACCATCTGAGAAAGTAAATAGGGAATCCCATTTTTAATGTTCTAGTCCATAAATGTAACCCAACAGCAGCAAATGGGCTGAACTAGATTCTTTCTCTTGCTCTGTTACCATATATACTCATGAATAAGCCGAAAATGTTAGATTACCCATGGATAAGCCAATTGTGAAAATTAAAACATACGAACATTTTCAGGGTTGGCTTATTTGCAGGTGGCACACTTTTCACGGTATTTTGGTTAAAAGTTCAAGAGTTGGCTTATCCATGGATGGGCTTATACGTGAATTTGTTCAGAGTTACTTGTACAGTGAGATGGGTGGCATATAAATTTGAACAATTAAAAAAATAGTATATGGTGAAATCTGTATAATTTTCAAAAAGAGTAATCACTTTGCCTCTTCTTCTAAATCTCAGATTATATAGATGCACTAAGGCAGTGCTTTCCAAAGTCCCACCATTGTTGATATATCAATGGTGGCGGCAGCGCGGTGGCACGTGGCGGTGGTGGTGTGCACGGCGGTGGCGCGCACGGCGGCGGCGTGCACGGTGGCAGCGGTGGCGGCCTCGTGTGTGGCACTAAAACCCGGAAGCGTTGATGGTGCACTGATGGCCATCAACACTTCCCGGTTTTGTTGCGACACACTAATGTGTCGCGACACACAGTTTGGAAAGCTATTCACTAAGAATTAAAAAAAAATTCTATACAGAATCCTGATGGGAACAAATTTAAATGCCAGTAGATCTCAGATGAGACAGACCTAACTAGAACCATTTCTGGAGGGGCTTCATGATGACACAGTCCATCCAGAAAGTACCTGATGCTGCTAAAAGTCTAGAAGCTTTTTAAAATTAAAGAAAAAACCTACAGAAGAAGGCAGTGCTCAACCTTCCTATAAAGCTTATAAAGTACAACCTCCCTCTGTCCCTGACTCTAATCTAGTGAACTTCTTTCATTTTTAATTTTTAAAAAAATGGACTTGAAATTGGCTTATTGAAAATCTGTCCCTAAAAGTGGGCTGCTAAATAAAGTGGACTTATCCACTACATAATCCCTAGATGCCCATATTGCTTCAGAAGCATTTTAAAAATAGGCCTACAGTCAATAACCCATATCACAAAAGACTAAGAACAAAATAAGAATCACAATAAGCCCCCAAAAAATAATGGACAAGAGGTGAATGGTTAGATTATCAGAAAAAGCATACTTGCTTTTGCAGCCTACATTTATAAAAGCAATGCTGCTTGCTAACAAGGAGGGGGGGGTTGAAGAGATAAGACTCCATAAATCATTCTGATACATGAGGAAGTAAGTAGGAAAGAGGAGAATTCATGGGCAGACTTTAAAACGTTGGGCAATCAAATCATATATTTTAAAGATATCCTGCCTCACACTAAATCTGAATCAGCAGCCAGGTTGAACTTGCAAAAACAGAGAGATAAAATCCCATTTCTTTTGCAAATGCAATGTTATCTAAAGGTTGTGAATAATGATTCAGAACCATCTTCCCTGCCAGGTTCTCTGCCTGCATTCAGAACTGAAATCTGGGGTGGAACTAATGGTTCTAGTTATGCGCATATACATCTCACCCAAGGGAATGAGGTGTGAACACAGCAATATTAAATGCGCCTTTAGTAGAGGCTGATCTAATCCTACAGGCTGACTTTGCTCAGGGATCCTATTTTATGAGAGGTGATGGTGAAAAAAGTGCCAGTTGAAATGCTGAAAGAGGAAGGAGGGGTATCCATTAAAAGCAAACAAAAATACACTAAAACTTTGTATGGTCTTAAGTTTATGACCTAGAAAACAGAATTGAAGTTCCTTAATGGACACAGCTCATTAATTCTAAGTAATTTCATCCTGGGAAACACAAGGGTATTTTAAGAAGTACGGGTACAAAGGCAAGTTTCTTTCTAACAGGAAAAACACAAAACAATGAATTATTCTGCTTTTTAATTTTTGAAGCCCAGGCCTGAAGTACCAATAAAAATACCTGTTTATGCTTAATGAAACAAGGCCTGACATAGTCTGATCAATATTTATCAATTCTGCTTTTTCTCATTACCCAGCATATTCCAGCACTTCAAAATAGGATTAGATACAGTAACAACTCCATGTTTTTATACACCTTATTAGCCTGGCTTGCCTCCCACCAGATTTTTATTTTAACTGTATAAGCCTTATTTCAACTTATCCTCAATCCTTAAAATGCTAAATATACATTTCAATGTATATAATTTTTCAAGCATTCAACAGAATATGTGGTATAACTAAAAGAACTTTAGTTTTGGAATTTTGTCTTACAATGCCTGCTTACATTAGCTTGGATCTTAGAATAAATTAATGCAAAGGACATTTATGAAAAGAAATGTTCTTGTTCTTTCTCCCTTGCAGCCGTGTGCATCTCCCAGACAAACTACTAAGGGTTGTACTGATGGATGGATGGATGGATGGATGGATGGATGGATGGATGGATGGATGGATGGCAGACAGACAGACAGACAGACAGACATAGATCTCATTGGTCTCCACTGAACAAGATGGTGGGAATGAAACAATCAGGATTCTCTCTCATCTGGACTCTTGTAACATCATCTATATAGACTCACTCTTTTAAAGTTTCTCAAGGTTGCAGATGGTTGCAGGATCCTATATACCAATACTGAAAGGTCTGCTTTGGTTGTTAATTGCTTACTGGACATAGTTTAATGTCTTAGGGCCTGGCTATTTGAGGGACTACTTCTTCCATCACAATGCCTGCTTGGCCTTGAAGATCTGCAGAAGTCCTTCTGAAGATGCCCTCATGGGACATCCAGCATGTAAGATAGTGTCTTCTCCTGAACTGTTCCCAGGCCTTGTGGAATGTACTCCCTCAGGAGTTTTGTTTGGTGCTCACTCTCCGTTTCTTCCTCCCTGCCTCCCATTCTCTCTCTGCTTTTAGAGAGCAATCAGGATACATCTGTTTTGCTATGTTTTCAATTGTTAAATATGTTCATTTTAATCCATGTTTCAAAACAACTCCCCCTCCCCCTCCAATATCTGAGTAGAAAGATGGATATAAATGACTTGAATGGGGATAGATAGGTTTAGCCAAGTAAACATTGGGTTTAGCTTTTATCATAACTTAACCTGAGGATGTTTGCAGAACATTTTGCATCTCGTCCTTTCCTCTGTAGCCCCACACATCTATCCCACAAGATGCGAGAAGCTCCCCAAATCATCCAAGGAGGATTTTAATTGGTTGCAGGGGGGATGAAAGGCAGAAAACTTTGCTTCTATGCACCTCTGAGTCAATGACTTCACAATCTATATCACCAATGTGAAGCAAGGTTAATGCTCCATTTCATCTAACACATCAAATCTAGTATGGCCATTTGTTCCTGACTCAGACATTTAGGATGAATGAAGTTCAGAGCTATGGTCAACAGGGTTGCTTAAACCCACAAAAATCAATGAAACTTAGGTCTCGGGCCTCTACCATCCTTATTACTTTCATACCTTATGAATTGCAAAACTCTAGTAATTCCATACTGTTGCCACACCCATGAATTATTTAAAGATCAAAGTATTTAAAGTATCAGGTAGGTTGATACATGTCCCACCCACACTTCCCTATACGACTTCCTTTCTTCCCTTCTTGCCCCATCTCCTCAGCCCTCTTTGATAACATAAACATTTTTTTTCTGTCAAAAGGAGCAGAACAAGTCCATCTGTGCAGATATGTTTATGTAACACTGCAGATGGCTGGATCTGAAAAACAAGGAAGGTCTGCAAGCAAAGTGTGAGTGGACCTTGCATCTTGTGCCAGAAGCATTTTGACTGGACCCGAAGAGTGGAGATGTGACATGTCCATAGGCCAGGAAAGAAAGCTGCAACAATCTGACAAGCCAGGTAGGAAAATAGTTCTCTGCCTGCAGGGGTGGAATAGATGAATAAAATCTTTGGCCTGTGTTAAATATAACACTGGAGTTCACATTTCAGGACTAACTTTTGATTAAAGCATGGGGATCTGTTCAAAAAGCTTTGACTAAGAGGTCAACAGTACTGAGTATAGATGTTGGCCAAGAAGGCCCGTGACTCGGCGCGAGTTGTCACCCAATAAACCACACCGAGGTGGGAAGGTCCTTTGTTCTCTTTTATTTCTGTGCACAGCAACAAGAGAGGGCTCCTGCCCAAGTGCAAGAGCCCCGAACAACACACCTGACTTCTCTTTTATACATTTTCTAGCAAGGAAATAAAGGCAACAAAATCTCTTTATTGGCTGATTCTTTTAGCACTTGCACAGTAACCTTACATACTACATACTATCCCATAATATTCCTTAGCATGTTCTATGTTTTCTAATATCCCCACCTTAAGGGTGTGCGTTCTACTATGCTAATTAGCCTTTAGGTTACAGCTAGGTCAGCAGTGGTCCCATAACCAGGTCACGCTGTGGGTTTTTAATACCTCGAAACCCGTCTTCTTCCCTTTTCCCAAGTACAGCAGATTTCGAAACCAGTCTTCTTCCCCTTTTTCTCAAGTACAGCAGACTTTCCTCCTACTGTCAGATACCTGCTGTTCGACCCACATCCTCTTGAAACTTAACCACAAGCATCTAATATTATCTGCTAGCAAGCAAGCATTAAACAATAATTTTTCTTATGATTACCCAAGCCCTCATAGGGACCTTCACACAGAGCTATTATACTGATATATGAAGGTGATCACGCATGTTTATGCTATTGCATGGTAACTTGGAATATTAGAAATTATAATGGTAATATACTGCTATTTAGTATTAATACACAGGAGGATGAAATGATTGCCATTTATATTGCTGTAGAAATTGATTATATGGATTTCTGGCTGAGTTTCTCCTACTTTCTTCTGACCTTGTCTTGCTGTCTTCTATCAGTTTAGTGGCATGTCCATTAGTTTCCTCACTATTAACAACAGCAGCGGCAGCAACAACAACAACAACAACAACAAATCAACATTTCTGTACTTCAGGTGTCCATGTTACTGACTCTTGGAAACGTTAATGTGTTTACTGAATGGAGAGAACACACTGAAATATGATAATTACCCAAGTTTCAGCTGCTAATGCAAAGTTAAGGGCGAACAAGTCCTGTTGATTTGAATAAGATATATGCAGCCTTAACTACAATAGCCTGTGGATTACAACAGAAAAGCTACATAGGCCTAATTTTATCCACATGGGGGAAAAGAAACATATGTACATTCCTTATTAATATACATCGCTTGCTGCAGAAGGTGCAGTTAAAATAGTTAGGAAACGCTCAATTGTATTCCTGCTTCCTTTGTCCTCTACTCCTCTCTGCTCCATCCCACATATTATTTCTTGAATTTAGCCTATGAATATTAGTGATAGAAAACTGTCTATTGTATACAGAGATTTTACAGATAGAAGATATAAGAGATGACTTCTGTGTATGTTTAACGATTGAACACTGTGCATGTATTGAATATACACAAGAAGGGGATCTGTGTATGTGACAACATGTAGTAGATACCCCTCCAAAACATTCTCCTTCTCTCTCTCTCTCTCTCTCACACACACACACACACACACACAGAGAGAGAGAGATGCATGGATAGATAGATGATAGATAGATAGATAGATAGATAGATAGATAGATAGATAGATAGATAGATAGATAGATAGATATAGTGTAGCATGGGATCATTGTGGACTAGATGATGGTGCTCTGTAATATAGTCTCATTTTTCTTGTTTTTTTTAGCTTAATTAAACACATATTTTTTTTAAAAAGGAATAGGAAGCATAATGGGCACCACCAGTTGCCAAAACTGGTCCATGTCTTCAGACTCATCAACGGAGAGAAGTGTGTGGGTCCTTTGCTAAGAAGAGGCACTCGGCTAGAAAATGAAATTACTTTTCTCACCTTTGTGTTACAGGAGAAAGAAGTACTTGTTTACATACTCACTCTAGCCAAGCAAATTGTTCTCAAAAAAGGTTTTCCCCCTTTTTTATTTTTCTTGAGAACAGGTTAAGTTCTCTGTCTTGGGAAGTTCAGACAAGATTAGTATTCTGCCCTGTGGCATGTAGCCAAGATTCACATTGCACTGGGGCAAATTTTTGCTTTAGTGGATATACTGACTCTGATTTGGGATATCTCATAGATCTTCCCCTGGGTGACTTCCACTATCTGAGATACTTCAGGGATTGTGAGAAATCACAGATGATACTGTAGGTGACATAAGCAAGCCACCAGCTCATGTTTTGCATAATTTTCATGAAAGGAGATATGGAAATAGCTGTTTGTGAGCAAAATCTGCCCAAAAGTAATTTGAGAATCACCTCTGAAAGTAGTGAAACACAGGAAAATATGTGAGAAATGTTCCCTGCCAGAAGATGTTTGTTTATGTTGGTAAGGGATACTCTGAATTCCCAAGGAACCACAACAATACATTTGTGTTCCTACCTTTTCTGGAAATGGCTGATCCTGTAAAGGGAGGAATAGGATTAAAGAAAGGAAGGAAATAGTTGAAATGTTCAGTTTCCACTGGAACAAGCCTGAATAGCCTTGAGCTGACAGATGTAAAAGTATGATTGTTTAACAACTTCCTCCTTGCCAAGAGACAATATTACACACGTTTGTAAAATACAATACCGCATATAAAACAATACAATACAAGTGCATTTTGTCAGCCGAATACCGTACAATAGAAAATGTTACAACTTGGCCAGAGTTTCTTGGCTTCCATATTTCTAGTAACAAAAAAGAAATGATTGTATGTTGATTGTTTCACTTGATTTTTCTATTCCTGTTACCTCTTGCTGTGCCTCTGAGTAAGTTGAGAAGGTCTCCTTTTGCCACAGGATACCTTTGTTTAATGAAACAACTTTATCTTGGACATTTAAAACAATTCTGGATCAATTGGTGCATGAGTTTTAAAAATAAATTATTTTATGCAGTAGAACAGCAAAACACCTTCTGCAGTAAAACTAAACAAAAAGACTTTTCAGCTGTACTGTTTATAGGAGACCTGACTGAGCATGGAATGTCTACATTTTGATCAATCGAATAAAACTTTGCTTTTGATCAGTGTTTCTCAGATTTGGCAACTTTAAGAGGTGTGGACCTCAACTCGCAGCCATTCCCAGAATGACTGGCTAGGGAATTCTGGGAGTTGAAGTCCACACATCTTAAAGTTTCCAAGGTTGAGAAACACTGCTTTAGATCTCGGTTTATTATTATTATTAATATTATTATTAGCCATCATGGGATTTAATTGGACAGAAAGGAAAATAAAGAAATGTACCTCATGTGTGCATTTGTCCATTTTTTTAGAAAACTGTAAAGTTTTTATTCAGAAGGGATTAACAAATGAAAAAACTGCAAGTATTTAACAGAAACAAAACAACTAGCTATTGAACTGGAAAGGCAACTGATGACTATATAATGTAACCAACATCAGATAAAATTCTGGATAAATTTTTTTAAAAGTTTTGGCGAGATACTGAAAGGAATCTCGTGTCAATGCCAGTCAAATTCCCTAGGGAGATGTTCCAAAGGCAGCATTATCTCTCAAGACAATACTATCTGCCCATGAGTGTGTGTTTGTATGTGTGTGTGTGTGTGTGTGTGTGTGTATCAAAACAGTCAAGATGGCAGCCACAACCATGAAATCAAAGTCCCCATGCAAAAAAAGAGGCCCAGCTTCAATCACACAGCTGCAGCTTCTGTGCTGATTTTTTTACACCCCCCTGACACCTTAGTATCCCTTATTGAGGACATTTGGAGAAAGATCTCATTTAATGGTTTCAATAACATGATCACCTTTCTGCTGCCATGGCCTGCACTTTCTGAAAACTGTTTTGGAGCCTGCTAGACGTCACCAGAAGACAGGTTGTGCAGGCGGGAAGGTGGGAGAAGAGGCAGGCAGGAGTTATTTATTGATTACGAAACTTAATCGTACCACACACAAACATCTGCAGAATTCAGGTCAGTGACCATAATAAAGAACTACAGTATACTATACACACAAAAAGGTGAGTTCCTGTCAAATTGCAGCAGTGCGGTCTTGGTAGTTTCCAGAGTTTATTAAAAAATGGGCTGAGGGACAGTTGACAGCATGCAAGTTGCCAACCCACAGTTTTAATGCACAGACTACAGGTAGTCCTCAACTTACAACCATTCGTTTCGCAACTGTTCGAAGTTACAACAGCACTGAAAAAGTGACTTATGACCAGTCCTCGCACTTACGACTGTTGCAGTGTCCCTGTGGTCACATGATCAAAATTCAGTTGCTTGGCAATCGGCTCATATGACGGTTGCAGCATTCCGGGGTCACGTGATTGCCATTTGCAACCTTCCCAGCCAGCTTCTGACAAGCAAAGTCAATAGGGGAAGCCGGATTCACTTAACAACCGTGGTGATTCGCTTAATGACTGCAGTGATTCACTTAACAACTGCAGCAAAAAAGGTCGTAAATTTGGGCATGACTCACTTAACAACGGCTTTGCTTAGCAACTAAAGTTCCAGTCCCAATTGTGGTTGTAAGTCGAGGACTAACTGTATTTGAAATGGAGGGAAATGTTACTTCAGGTATTTCAATTGCAATAAATGGTATGTATCCTCTAAAAAAGGTTAACCTCCTACAGCTTGTCTAGTTTGAGTTGGATCAGTCTAACTTCCAAATGCTTGGCTGGAGTTCTCTTTCTAAATCAGGCAGCCAAAGTTCTATGAAACTCACAAGCAAAATGAACTGTGATGAACCTTTAAGGTGAATGATTGTAAGCAGGACAGAGGCAACTTCTGTGCTTGTGGCAGCTTGTGAAATGCATTTGCCCTCTTCATCTGCTTCAGGTCCAGAAGCTCATCTTGGAGCTAAAAAGAAAGCTGTGGAGATGACAGGAAGGGGTGCTCCCTTCAGTCAGTAACTAGGGCTATAAATCCCAGAATTCTGAGTGGCAAACAAGTTCATTAGGCAACATTTCTTTCTAGAAATATGTCCTCCAGGGACTTTGCAGAGTACTTTTATTATTGGAAAGTACCTGCCTAGTGTCAGATTCCCATTGGAGATCCAGGGAATGAATTACAAGCCCCAGTAGGAAAAGATACTGTCTGCTGCCACATTTCCTTGCCCTGATCAAAGTTTCTGAGACTGAGACACCATCCCATTTTATCCCCAAAGATACAAATCATAGATAGGGCAAACATACTGCATGTAGTAATTATGATTTAGTGTGTTTCTTATGCTAAAATTCCAGCTATAGTAAAGACTGCATTTACTTGTCCTGTGTTTTGATCAGTGGAATCAAATTGCTGACTTAATTTGGTGCTCTGAATCTAATTGGGTGCCCTCAGATCTATGCAGTGCCTTCTATATATTCATTTATCTATATACAGTATATATATATATATACACACAAACACAGTATACGCGCATGCACACACACACACACATACATATACACACTGTATACACACACATACAGTATATATAAAGAGGAAGGAAGAAAGGACGGAAGGAAGGAGGGAGGGAAAGAAGAAGCTTCTGATTTCCTTTGCAGCAAATATAAGTACAATTACAAAATTATCTCTTACTCTATGATTACAAAAAAAACCCTCACTTTTTCTATTATCCAATTTTTTTCTAATCATCAAAACCACAAATAAGAAGTGCATTTTTCCCCGTTTCATGCAGAAAGTCTATAAGGGGCCTTTTACATATTCTCACACACTTTTTAATCAAATCAAATTCGACTTGTTTAATTGAATCAAAGATCTGAACTGGATTAACATCGTTGAATTGAATGGATGACTTGAATTGGACCTTGGGTGATTCACAAACCCAATTTGCATGACAGAACCCCCCCCCCAAAAGTAAGAAAAGAAAATGTGCATGCCTCCTTTGCCATAATATCTGAGAATATCAATTGTTCTTCCTTTTTTTAAAGGTAAATTATTTAATGAATAAATTATACTCCTCCTTTCATATAAATGCAGTACAAGCAGTTTCGAACCAAAAATCTGGCTAATAGATTATAATAAGTATATAAAATTCTTCTTACTTGAGCTACTCCTTTTCCCATTCTCTGACCCATCATCTCCAAACTGGTTCAGTCTTTGTGGCTGCTGAAATCAGCACACAACTCCTCCCACAAAATTTTCTTTTCTATGATATGAAATGGAGCAAAAGCTCTTCAGGTCTCATTGTGTTACTGGCAAGGGGAATCCCATGTAGAGGCAGAGATAAGTCCTTTTCCCCCCACTCTGGTTTGAAAAGAGCTCATGGTAGCACTCCTCCTTCTTTTTAATATTCACCTCAATCCTGTGACGAAGATTAGCCTCAAAACTTGTGACTAAAGCACACTTTCCCAGTGATAGTGGTGGACAGGTGGAGATTTAAACCAACAACTTCCTTCACATCACACAGGCTCTGCCTAGAGCAGGGTAAGTAAAAACCAGTGTGTGAATACTCTCTATAATGAACTGGATGCTGAATGTGGTGTGGGGGCTGGTGTATTTGGCTCCTTCTTTGTGCAGAGCTGAGCATGAGAAGACAATATATATATATATATATATGATGCTTCTTTTGGCACATACTGCACAGTACACTACTCCTACCTGATCTTATTCTCCTTCTCCATGGCAACAGCAGCTCTGCTATCCCCATTTGAAAGGCACAGAAGGGTCCAAAGCAACTTGTGTGCATCTGTTGAGAAACTGCTCAGCTAGCTTTGATCTGCTTTTTCCAATACAAGCACACTCTTGCCTGGCCGAGAGTCAGGAGTCTAAGCTGAAGCAAATGATGGTGGTTCTAAGCTAGTTTTTTTCCCACCCAAGTTCCTTCAGTTGCATTGGACATGCTAGGAAGTACTCCAGAAGTAGGAGTCCCCAACAAAGGAGGCCACCAGATTGTGGAAGACTGGCCTAGTCTAAGGAGGGTCAACATTTTCTATACACTTTGTGTTGAAGACAGCATGCCAATGGTCAATGGAGCAAAAGGAAGTGACAAACAGACATACAACTGAAAGTGAACGGATATTTGTTCACTTTCTCTCCACATAGAAAGATTTCTATGGTTCAATTGTCTGCGCTGGGTGTAGTAACAAAATCTGGAGTCAGTATTACCAGTGCCATTTTTTCCTGCCTGTACATACAGTAAACACTTACTCTTCCACCAGTCTATCGTTCCAAGATGGAGCAAAACCAAGTTGCTTTGTGCTTTGTTTTTACCAAGCAGACTGATACCCTTGGGGGTTAGCTGCACCCTTAGCGAAAAAACAATAGTTGATGATCTATTCCATGAAAAGCTCTCTGTAGAAGGTACTGGATATATGGAGCTGAATAGATCAGCCTCCAGGGAGACAGAAAAAAATGAAGAGATTTATGTGGAGATATTCACATTTGTAATTCACACTACATTTATTATATATGACTCCACAATGTATAATGTATAGGCTGACCATATTTCAGGATGGCAAAACGGGACGGGGTCTTATGTAATATTCCATATTCATGAAAAAGACAGGGGTCCCTGCCCCCGGTCCACGCGATTGGCTCCCGCCTGCAAACCCTGCCCCCAGTCTGCGTGATTGGCTCCCGCCTGCAAACCCCGCCCCCCGGTCCATGTGATTGGCTCCCGCCTGCAAACCCCACCCCCTGGTCCACGCTCCGGCTTGGATCCTCCTTCAACACCATTCCCGCCAGGTTTGAAAAACGGGACAGAATTGAGATTTTTATGAAAACGACGGGACGGTTGAAAAATGCTTAAAAAACGGGACTGTCCTGTTCAAAATGGGACGTATGGTCAGCCTAATAATGTAGGATTTAAAGAAAACAGATGATGGCTACATGGGGGTAATGGAGTCTTCCCATTTTGTTCCACTTTCTAGAGTCAATACCAAAAGCCAGCTGAATGCTGAAAGACTCAGGCCTATTCTAATGCCAATAATGTTCTTAGTTGGCTTGGACGTAAACACAACATGCCAACATGATGACATTGTTGTTGTTGTTGTTATTGAGAGAGTGGGAGAGACATGTCAAGTGGGAGAGACATGAAAAAAATGCATGGTAATGGGATAGTAACAGCTCTTAGTTCATCAATTATTTGTATCTGTGTATGTTACTTCCATACTAATCAAATTGTCTCAATATACATATTTGCTGTTCCTTCCTACCCTTAAGTTCTATATATTCTACTTTTACCCCACTGTTTACTGGATCAGGTTTTATTAGTAAGAATTTGCCAGCCTTCACATTTTCCTGTTGTCAAATCCTGACAAGGTACTTTGAGACTGGCACAAAGGTTGCCATACCCTCACCAATGCAAGCAAGTACATAAAAGCAGCTTGAACTTGTATTCCTTCTTCTGATGGCAAAAGTGAGTCTTGGCCCTCTCCATAAGTGATCATGGTTGCAAATTCTTGAAGTCACATGTATAAAAAGATTCTTTTATGAATCTTTCATAAAAACAATGGGAACAATGGGAGTATTTGTGTCAGGAAATGTTTGCTATCAGTAGCAATGGGAAACCAATTCTAATTTGGTTTGAGAAGAGCTAGGGACTCAGCTGCAGTTTAACAGATCCCAGTATTCTGTCCTCCATCTGTGGTATCATCTAGTGTACACCTCTAATGTGGTCGTCCAGTTTAGCACCTTTCTCACTTAGGTAATTAAATCTAATCTAAAAACTGGTGTTTTCTTGGTATATGAAACCAATAGACATAGTTATTCTAAACCATTCATTTACAATTCACTACAAAGCACAGATACTAACACACTGCAAAAGTACCAAGTGCACATATATATCACGCTCAATGGAGTGGTTCTAAGTTCTGTAGCTCAGTGGTGCAACACATGCATTGCATCCAAGCATCTACAGCAGAGCTTTCCAAACTGTGTGTCGCGACACAAAAGTGTGTCACCACACACAGTCTGGTGTGTCGCCACACAACCCGGAAGTGCTGATCATCATCTCATACGTTGCAGCAGCGCTTCCGGGTTTTTGCGCACTGCCGCAACGGCGGCACTTCCAGGTTTTCCCGCAGCGACACACCAACGGCGGTTGGTGTGTCGCCGCGGGAAAACTTTGGAAAGCCCTGATCTACAGGTTGAGTCCTTGGCATTTGCTGAAAACAACACCAACACACTGAGACCCTTGAAAGCCACTGACAGTCAATAATAGCAATCCAAACATATGCAAATGGACCAAAGGTCCAAGGCATTTATGAAAATAACGCTGGAAGTAATAATGGAAAGGTAAAAATGGTGTGGTGGACTATTTGCGAAATGCAGGAGGGCGAAGCTTGCATGGAGATTTGAAGATTAGGCTATAAATAGAATAGGGTATATTAGACAAAGAATTATTCTTATCTATTGCATGAAAAACCAGCACTTAGGATGGATTTTCTTGTTCTCATGACCAGGGATAGATTGGAAGTTACCTATGTTTCATACTTTTCTTTTTCTTTTAATTTACTACACTTTTTCTTTTCTTTTCTTTTGTATTTCTATTTCTTTTTCTATTTCTAACTTTTAACTATGTATTGTAACATTCTAATAAAAAATTATGAAAAAAAAAGAAAGGTAAAAATCCAAAATGTATATTAAGTAAGTGCCTTCACACATCATGGAATGACCCAACCCCAGCCAGCCCCACTCAGCCTGTTTAGAAATTAACCACAATGGTTATACTGGAAACTGATCTCTTATAACAGTCCAGATTACTTTAAACCCTTTGTTTTTAAAAATTCCCCATCATAGAGGGTAGAGCAGTCTACCCAAGCTGTGATATTTACAAACTTTTAAGAGGCCTCATAAAAAATATTAATTCAGATTCGAGACCTACAAATATATATACCTTGATTATAAAAATATTCCACGTCAGTCTTTCATTTTCCTATGTCACTCTATCAACAAGTCTAGCTTGTCTGATCCTGCTTCAAAACTCCCCACCAACCTCTGTGATATGAATGCACTCCATAGTCTTTCAGTGAATGCCCTCAAGCCCTTGAGGGATGCTAATATTAGGAAATGCTTTAATATTCCTCATCCTCAAGGCTCATGATACTGAGCAACTTTCCTCCAATGAAGTGTTTTTCAATAGCTTCTTTTAGCTTTCTTCATACATGGCTTGGCTCTCATTCCACTAAATCCATTTTAAATTCCTTCTTGCCTACCTCAAGGACATTGTAGGCATCTACAACTTAATGAGGTTGACGGTTATGTCTATTACTCAATTATTTTCTCCCAGATAAATCACCGCATCTGATTTTGTCAGCACAGTTCAGATTTAATGTATAGATCACAGGATTGTGCGCTATACATTTTTTCATATATTTTCCTCTTTGCATGATGAAAGTGAGCAACCACCCCCCTCGAGGCTGTCATAGCAACATTACCGCAGTGATCAAACTTTATGCCTCATAATTTTCCCTTTTAGTCTTCCTAAGCAATTCACATGACCTCCATATGCTGATACCAGGACTCAGATTTCTAAGCTGTATATAATCACTGGAAGTTTAACATATTTAAATTTGGTGATTTTTTCTTTGTCTGACCATCCTGTAAAATGCATGTGTCTTAACACAAAAATTATCCTTCAGATAAGGATTGTCAGAGAAGCTGGAAGCTGCTTCTAGGCAGGGAAGCAATAGAGTGACAGATGATAAAAAGTCATGAGTGTCCATAAGATACTGTATGGTCAGAAAAAGTCAAGATGGTGGCTACGATGGTATGATCAAAGCTCCATCATGTACATCACATACGTGGAGCTTCAATCGCTTTCAGCCACCATACTGACTTTTTCTACCATACCTATCAGACGCTCTTGTAAAAAAATAAAGAAGCCTTCAAATGGAATTAAGTGGTAACTGAATAGGCACGTTGATGTAGTTCTCTTTGCAACAGTAGGAAGTGTTTTGCCATTGCTGCCTTTTGAATTTTTTTTAACTTAAAAGTCTAGTTTTCAGTGCTGATGTGGGTTGCTGGTCTCCCATCCAAGTACTAACCGAGTTTGACCATGTTTAGCTTCATAGCTCACAAGGTCAGCTATCACCTGCTGAGATGACAGATTAAAGCAGGGAAGTTTTGATAGAGAGGTAGGTATTCATATGCACACTAAGAAAATGCTGCTGCTATCATAAGTCCCTCCCCCCTGCTTTTTTTTTAGAGGCAAACCTTGCAAATATTTCTCTAAAAGAAAAGTCCAAAGGATCATTCTTATTCACTTATATGAAAATATATATTACATAAACTAGATAAAAAGTAATAGCTACACAAATTTGGAATACTGGGAACATTTACTACAGATTTTCTTCAAGGAAATGGTTTGGTCCACCAAAATTAAATGTACAGACCAGATATTCACAAAAGCCATGAGTGTCTGTCTGCAATTATTTGTTGGCTGAAAAACTGATTATTGGGGTCAGTTCCATATAAAAACCTATTTATTTCATAGAATGGCATAAAATGCATACTTTCTGGAAAAAAGTATACAAGAAGGCATATATTAGGCTGTCATACAAAATTTGATTGATTGGTTGATTATGTGCCATCAAGTTGGCATCAACACTTAGCAAACACATGGATAGATTTTCTCCATGATGATCTGTCCCTAACCTAGTCCTTCAGGTGCACCCATTGTCACTATAACTGAGTCCATCCACCTTGCTGCTGACCATCCTCTTCTTCTCTTTCCTTCCACCTTTCCCAGCATTAGAGTCTACTCCAGAGAGCTAGGATTTCTCATAATGTGTCCAAAGTAGGATCATTGGAGCCTGGTCATTTGTGCCTCAAGTGAGAACTTTGGGTTGATTTGTTTGATGATTCATTTGTTTGTTTTCTTGGCTGTCATCCAAAATACTAGGCAGGATATATGTGAATTAACTAGCAAGTCCTATTTATTTATTTGTTCATTTAATAAATTTATATGACCACCCATCTCACTGAATGTGACTCTGGGCGGCATAGAACCAACACTTAAATAATGTCACAGCTGTTAAAAAAAACTTATTAAAAAAAGCAAGATTGTGGGAGAAGAACACCCATCTAAACACAATATAACCATCTTGCAGGCTTCCCATGGGATCCCCAAGGCTGCTGGAAAAGCCACGTTTTCAAGGCCCTCTGAAAGGCTAATAGGGATGGGACTAACCTCACCTCAGGGGGAATGATGTTCCAGAGGGCAGGAGACACAGCAGAAAAGGCACACTGTCTGGGTCCCATCAGATGGAACTCTTTAGCAATAAGAGTTCCATCTTAGCAATAAGGTCCATAAATAGGATTGTCCACTTTTAAAAAAAAGTAAAAGCAACCAAGTATGCCTTTCTGCCTGTCCACAATGGCAGATGGGAATGGTCGTGTCTTAGTTGCACTAGAGGCCACTGCAAGTTAGAGCATGTGGGTTGCTCACATGTCTGAGATCTTATCCCATGTTTTCTCTAATTTGCTTTATTTGGTTATGGCCATGAAGAAAATAATACTGCTATGACCATCAAAAGATATTTCTGGACATTGCTGTTCACCATGCTGGTCAGAGAGATTGTTTCTGGTTCTGAAACCATATTTTTTAACATCATGCAACCCTTTGCGAAGGAATGAGATCACACCCTGCTTAAATGTCTCTTCTGGTCTGAATACCTTTTTCAGACAATGGACATCATCACTTGATGTTGCACAACAGTGTGGTACCAAATGTTTTAAGAAATGTAAAACAGAATCTAATGAGGGTTTAGTAATCTCACTGTGGGATCTCTTGCCAGACTGCTGAAACCTCATGAGATTATAGTGATTTTTAAAGAAATAAACATTACAAAGTTAAATGCCATTTAAACTTGAAAATTCATGTGTACTTTTAGGACCGTTGCAGACAGGATTGTGCCTCTGGGCAATGTATTGTCAATCTAAATACGAATCCTTTCAAGTTCATTTTTAATTTATGTTTTATCCCATGACAGTCTAAATAATGGATAGAAGAGAACCTGAAAGAAACACCTCAAACCAAATTTCTTGCTTGCTTTTCCTCTCTTCCCTCATTTCATCAGATGCTAGGAGTTGTAGGCTAATCTAAAATGAATGGTTAAAAGGTCTCTTCTGTTTCATCTCAAATGTGCACAAACTATTACAAAAAGATAGGTAAGAAGTGGAGAAACTAGATACTCAAAGGCCAATACTTTGTTTGGTTGGCTGAGATCCTAGAACATGATTAAACTCTCTAAATGGGGGGAAAAAGTCATTTGAGCTTCTTTAAAATAATATGCTTCACATTAAGAGCATCTCTTTAATAGACTCTTTTCTTCCAAAAGCCTTCGTACATTTTTCTGTGGTAACTTGAATTGCTTTCCTGAAGTCCTTTTTTTTTTTGGATTTTCAAGGGAGATATTATTTAGGAGTCTTTTGTGTCTACTAGCATGTGCTTATGTTCAGTTAATGATTTCAGCCATTGGTTAAGGTGGAAATACGATATGAAGACACACAAAGGGCTATGAGACACAGAAAATGGCTTTCGTCCCCCTTTTCCCCCTCGCTGTCTTCTCACGCAACCCTACGCATGCACTCTCCTGCCCTTATCTTGATTCTTTTAATCTTTTTACTTGAAATCAAGTAATATAGTACATGAAAATCAGCACGGGCATTTTGCCATTAGGGTTATCATCTCCAAATTGGCCTCCAAGTGGCCTTACTTCTGAGTCTTCTAATTAGTATTTCCTCTGCTGCTGAGTAGCTAAAAGAGGTCAAGACACTTTCCTTGCCTGTTATCATACTGGGCTCATCATGAATGTCAGATGAAAAATAGGGAAAGGGATATGGCTGCTGTGATTGCCACAGCTTCAGAGCTCCTAATTCCAGAAATTCCAGAGGTGGCCACTGGGAGTAGACAAGATAATCTATTATCTGAATTCAGTTAGAAGGTCACCAACCTTTCCCCCACCTCTCTGGGTTCCATCACAAATCTCCTATGATACACCCAGTCATGTGAAATCTTTCATGATTTGCAAATATTACTTTTGTTGTTTATTTGTTCAGTCGCTTCCGACTCTTTGTGACTTCATGGACCAGCCCACGCCAGAGCTTCCTGTCGGCCGTCACCATCCCCAGCTCCCCCATGGTTAAGTCTGTCACCTCCAGAATATCATCCATCCATCATGCCCTTGGTCGGCCCCTCTTCCTTTTGCCTTCCACTTTCCCTAGCATCAGCTTCTTCTCCAGGGTATCCTGTCTTCTCATTATGTGGCCAAAGTACTTCAGTTTTGCCTTTAATATCATTCCCTCAAGTGAGCAGTCTGGCTTTATTTCCTGGAGTATGGACTGGTTTGATCTTCTTGCAGTCCAAGGCACTCTCAGAATTTTCCTCCAACACCACAGTTCAAACGCATCTATCTTCCTTCGCTCAGCCTTCCTTATGGTCCAGCTCTCACAGCCATAAGTTACTACAGGGAATACCATTGCTTTAACTATGCGGACCTTTGTTGTCAGTGTGATGTCTCTGCTCTTAACTATTTTATCAAGAATTGCCATTGCTCTCCTCCCAAGAAGTAGACGTCTTCTGATTTCCTGGCTGCAGTCAGCATCTGCAGTAATATTTGCGCCTAGAAATACAAAGTCTGTCACTGCCTCCACTTTTTCTCCCTCTATTTGCCAGTGATCAATCAAGCTGGTTGCCATAATCTTGGTTTTTTTTTGAGGTTTAACTGCAACCCAGCTTTTGCACTTTCTTCTTTCACCTTCGTCATAAGGCTCCTCAACTCCTCCTCGCTTTCAGCCATCAAAGTGGTATCATCTGCATATCTAAGATTGTTAATGTTTCTTCCAGCGATTTTAACTCCAGCCTTGGATTCCTCAAGCCCAGCACGTCGCATGATGTGTTCTGCGTACAGGTTGAATAGGTAGGGTGAGAGTATACAGCCCTGCCGTACTCCTTTCCCAATCTTAAACCAGTCCGTTGTTCCGTGCTCTGTTCTTACCGTTGCTACTTGGTCATTATACAGATTCCTCAGGAGGCAGACAAGATGACTTGGTATCCCCATACCACCAAGAACTTGCCACAATTTGTTATGATCCACACAGTCAAAGGCTTTAGAATAGTCAATAAAACAGAAATAGATGTTTTTCTGAAACTCCCTGGCTTTCTCCATTATCCAGCGGATATTGGCAATTTGGTCTCTAGCTCCTCTGCCTTTTCTAAACCCAGCTTGTATATCTGGCAATTCTCGCTCCATGAATTGCTGGAGTCTACCTTGCAAGATCTTGAGCATTACCTTACTGGCATGTGAAATAAGTGCCACTGTTCGATAGTTTGAACATTCTTTAGTGCTTCCCTTTTTTGGTATGGGGATATAAGTTGATTTTTTCCAATCTAATGGCCATTCTTGTGTTTTCCAAATTTGCTGGCATATGGCATGCATCACCTTGACAGCATCATCTTGCAAGATTTTAAACAGTTCAGCTGGGATACCGTCGTCTCCTGCTGCCTTGTTATTAGCAATGCTTCTTAAGGCCCATTCAACCTCACTCTTCAGGATGTCTAGCTCTAACTCACTGACCACAACGTCAAAGCTATCTCCAATATTATTATCCTTCCTATACAGATCTTCCGTATATTCTTACCACCTTTTCTTGATCTCTTCTGCTTCTGTTAGGTCCTTACCATCTTTGTTTTTGATCATACCCATTTTTGCCTGGAATTTTCCTCCGATGTTTCTAATTTTCTGGAAGAGGTCTCTTGTCCTTCCTATTCTATTGTCTTCTTCCACTTCCGCACATTGCTTGTTTAAAAATAATTCCTTATCTCTTCTGGGTAACCTCTGGAATTTTGCATTTAATTGGGCATATCTCCCCCTATCACTGTTGCCTTTTGCTTTCTTTCTTGGGCTACTTCCAGTGTCTCAGCAGACAGCCATCTTGCCTTCTTGGTTTTCTTTTTCTTTGGGACGTTTTTTGTTGCCGCCTCCTGAACAATGTTGCGAACTTCTGTCCATAGTTCTTCCGGGACCCTGTCTACTAAATCTAGTCCCTTAAATCTATTCTTCACCTCCACTGCATATTCCTTAGGAATATTAGTGAGCTCATATCTAACTGATCTGTGGGTCTTCCCTATTCTCTTTAGTCTGATTCTAAATTTTGCAATAAGAAGTTCATGATCTGAACTACAGTCAGCTACAGGTCTTGTTTTTACCGACTGTATAGATGTCCGCCACCTTTGGCTGCAAAGGATGTAGTCAATCTGATTTCGGTGTCGACCATCTGGTGAAGTCCATGTATAAAGTCGTCTTTTAGGTTGTTGGAAGAGAGTGTTTGTTATGCACAGTGAGTTGTCTTGGCAAAATTCTATCAGCCTATGTCCTGCTTCATTTTGTTCTCCCAGACCATGCTTGCCTGTAATTCCAGGTGTCGTCTGACTACCTACCTTAGCATTCCAGTCTCCTGTAATGAAAATAACATCTCTTTTTGGTGTATTATCCAGTAGGTGCTGCAGATCCTCATAGAACTGATCTACTTCTGCTTCTTCAGCATCTGTGGTTGGGGCGTATATTTGGATCACTGTGATGTTAAACGGCTTACCCTGAATTTGAATTGAGATCATTCTATCATTTTTTGGATTGTATCCAAGCACTGCTTTAGCCACTTTATTATTAATTATGAAGGCTACTCCATTTTGTTCTGTGGTCCTCTTGTCCACAGTAGTAGATCTGGTGGTCATCTGATGTGAAGTGGCCCATTCCAGTCCATTTCAGTTCACTGACACCTAAAATGTCTATATTTAATCTTGACATCTCACCAATAACCACATCCAATTTGCCCTGGCTCATAGATCTTACATTCCAGGTTCCTATAGTGTGTTGATCTTTAGAACATTGGATTCGTTGTTCACCACCAGCACCGTCGGCCGCTAGCCATCCTTTCGGCTTTGAGCTAGCTGCGTCATCACATCTGGGGCTAGTTGAATGTATCCTCTGTTCCTCCCCAGTTGCATTTTGACCATCTTCCGACCTGGGAGTCCCATCTTCCGATGGTATACCGACATATCTCTGGTTGTACTGATCCATTTAGTTTTCACGGCAAGAATACTGGGGTGGGTTGCCATTACCTTCCCCAGGGATCGTATTTAGTCTGACCTCTCCGCCACGACCTTCCCGTCTTGGGTGTCCCTTCACGGTTTAGCTCATGGTTTCATTGAGCTGCTCAAGCTCCAGCACCACGACAAGGTAACAATCTCCTTTGCTGGAGGCAAATATTACTAGATATATATATATAATAGCAAATATTACTAGATCAAGGCAATCTTACACCTAATTCACACAGAATCTTGCATAGGAACACGAACATCTCATGAGAACTTATGTATGAGCACCACAGTTTCCATGCAACATTTTACCAGATTTCAGAAAAGATTGCTAACAATTCCCAAGGTTTCATTGTCTTGTGAGATTTCTGGCAATTTTTAAAATTCTGTTTATTTTTAACTAATTGGGGTGTTATAAGTGCAGCTTTGGGTGCTTGTGAACATCATGTATGTGGGCATCACATTGCCAATCTCTATAGCACACAAAATTATATTAGATGGACAAAGATTCTGATCAAGGATGACAATCTTCCATGTACGTAGGAAATCTTTCAATGGGACAACTGGGTTGAAAAGAGATGTAATATCCATTGAGTCAGTACATAACTAGGACTTAAATTAGTCATAATTAATTCATGAAATCAATGGGATTTAACTATGTCTAAGTTTGGATGCTACTCATTTTCATTTCCTAAAATGCTAAATTGTTTCTCTCTGTTATGTAATTAAGATAAAAAGCTCTCAATTAATAGGTGGTGTAATCAAGTAGAAATATCAAATGATTGTCTCTGTTGATAATCAGTCTTATTTATTTTAATGAATTAATTAATCAACCAACCTATTAAAATCAGAGAGATGATAAGCCATGAATTAAATAAATAAAAAGAGATTGTTTGAGAAAGGTCCCATCAAGGGTTAAAGCATTAGAACAATGGTTGATTAAATTGAACCCAGGAAAGTTGCTGACAGGTGAAAAATGAATTACAGGCAATGACCTTTTGCTATTTGTCCAATCTGATATTGTTTATTGTTATTTAGTATGTATTGATTGCAAGATGAATAAATGGTTGATGGCTATTCAGAATGAATACACCATCATGGGCTTCATGTGGTCTGAAATTTGCAAGCAAGGAGAGTAAATATTAGGCAAACTACTTAGTTTTCATGTCATGTATTTCTGAAAATGGAACAATTTATAATTAGCAGGTAATGTGCTGTATATGAAACAGAGATCCTGAAGATCCCTTTTACAGGAAATTTGTTTTGGGGGGTTAAATTCTTTGGGGATCTAAATCATATTGGATGCAGAACAAACTGTGACAGCTGTAATAAAGTGAGCAGTACAACAGCACAGGAGGGAAAAACGCTATGGAAACCAAAACTTCCAACAGTGGGTATTTGTTGTGTAGATTCACACTGAAATATGACCTTGAATAACTGCAAGCCCTTGAAGTATTTCCTTCTCATTTCCATATGTTTCTCTAAACTTTCTAAATCAGAAAGTAAAAAAGCATTATTTTATAAATTCAATGCAGTTTATTTCTTTTCCAGAATGGGGGTTGAGAGTATCAAAAAAGCAACAACAACCCCAAGTATGTAACCTTGAGAAGATATGCAAAACCTTCCTGTGGTGCTTCTTATTATGTTATTTATAGTCACTCACTATTTCTTGTCAACTGCCCTGGGTGGAAATGCATTAAATTGATCTGAATCATACAATTAAATTAATAGACATACTATAGGCCATGAGCTCGGGATTTGCTCAACCACTGTAAAGCATAGTTTTCTCTCTCAGTAATGATATTGGATAAAGCTAGGAAGCACTTCAGAAAGGACATCACACATGACATCAAAGAGTAACACTTTAAGCATTGTAGCTGCATCAAAAAGATATTCTATGGGTTCCTAAACCTCAGCCATTTTAAGATGTGTGGACTTCAACGCCCAGAATACTCCAGCCAGGGCTGGAGTATTCTGGGCGTTGAAGTCCACACATCTTAAAATGGCTGAGGTTGAGGAACTATTAGCCCTGAAGGGGTCCAGGCACAACCTTGGTAAGCCCTTAGGCCAGGGCTTTCCAAACTTTTCATGTTGGTGACACTCCTTTTAGCCATCCATAATTTCGTGACACAGTAATGAGGGGTCCCCGCCCCCCCGGCCCACGCGATTGGCTCCTGGCTCCAAGCCTCCCCCAGCCCCCAGTCTTGTACCGTATGTATTGTATTGTATGTAATTGTAGATAAAATACAAAAATGCCCTCCAGGTGTGCTTGATGGAGAGGTCATGGACCCAAGACCATGAGCAGTGTTTTTCAATCTTGGCCACTTTCAGGTATGAGGACTTCAACTCCCAGAATTCCCTACCCAGCAAGGCTGGCTGGGGAATTCTGGGATTTGAAGTCCACAAGTCTTGAAGTCGCCTAGGTCAGAGCTTTCCAAACTGTGTCACGACACATTTCTGTGTCACGGCTAGGGCCCAGGTGTGCCGCAGGGGAACCCGGAAGAGGAGGCCATGCACCACGTGGAGCCCCACCCAGCCCTTGCCGCCGGTCCCTGCTCTGTGCCCAGCTCTCGCTGCAGAAGCCAGGTAAGGTACCAGCCCGGCAGGGCCACAACTGGGGGGGAGGGTGCAGGGACATGAGTAGGCTGCCGCGCTGGGGGGTGGGGGGTGCAGGGATGTAGCACATGTGATGTGGGGCAAATGTTAGTGTCCACAACAGTGCAAGGAAGAGAGTACAAAACATTTCAAATGCAAAACCTTGTGTTTCAACCTTGCCCTGGTCACGCCAGGCAGTGTTTTGGGGCTGGCAAGCCTGCTTTGAGGGTGAAGCGCCCAGCTCTTGGGTATGGGCCACATCAAAAAATGCCAGCCCGCCAACCCCATTTGTGTGCAGGACGACCGATTGGCACTACAGATGGTGCCTTTTGAAGTGGGCACGGTTAGGAATAGAAACATTTTGCACATCTCCGATGGCCTGGACCTAGCGGGTGAGTGAGGTTTGCATGCTGGCTGGGGAATTCTGAGAGTTGAAGTCCACTCATCTTAAAGTTGCCAAGTTTGAAAAACACTGCTCTACGTTCTTCCCTTGTGTCAGGGGTTAAGGCAGTGACATATACTTGGTTGGATTAATCCCCATGAATTTAACCTTTTCCTTTCCATCCCATTAAGCATGAAAAGACTTTGGTAACTTGGAGGGGTGGGCACACAAGATTTTGCGGTGCCACCGTTTGCAAACCTCACTGCCTCGCTAGGTCCAGGCCATGTAGTAAACTTGGGTTCTTCAACTTGATTTTATCCAGTTACTGTACTTGGAATCGGAGATGTACAAAATGTTTCCATTCCTAACCGTGCCCACTTCAAAAGGCACCATCTGAAGTGCCAATCAGTCGTCCTGCACACAAGTGGGGTTGGCGGGCTGGCATTTTTTGATGTGGCCCATACCCAAGAGCTGGGCGCTTCACCCTCAAAGCAGGCTTGCCAGCCCCAAAACACTGCCTGGCGTGACCAGGGCAAGGTTGAAACACAAGGTTTTGCATTTGAAATGTTTTGTACACCCTTCCTTGCACTGTTGTGGACACTAACATTTGCCCCACATCACATGTGCTACGTCCCTGCACCCCTCACCCCCCCAGCGCGGCAGCCTACTCGCCTCCCTGCACCCCCCACCCCCCAGCGCGGCAGCCTACTTGCCTCCCTGCACCCCCCACCCCCCAGCGCGGCGGCCTACTCGCCTCCCTGCACCCCCCACCCCCCAGCGCGGTGGCCTAGTCGCCTCCCTGCACCCCCACCCCCGAGCATGGCGGCCTAGTTGCCTCCCTGCACCCCCCCACCTCCCAGCATGGCAGCCTAGTCACCTCCCTGCACCCCCCCACCTCCCAGCATGGCAGCCTAGTCACCTCCCTGCACCCCCCACCCCCCAGCATGGCAGCCTAGTCGCCTCCCTACACCTTCCCCCCCCAGTTGTGGCCCTGCCGGGCTGGTACCTTACCTGGCTTCTGCGGCGAGAGCTAGGCATGGAGCAGGGACCAGCAGCACAGCAAGGGATGGGCGGGGCTCCACGTGGTGCATGGCCTCCTCTTCCGGGTTCCCCTGCGACACACCTGGGCCCTGGCCACGACACAGAAATGTGTCACGACACACAGTTTGGAAAGCTCTGCCTTAGGCCTTTTCCTTTTCCTTAAGCACCAGTAACCGGGCTGGATCACTATAGAAACCATCAATAGTGATCATTTTGAACATTAACATATGGGAAAACAGTGTCACGGTGGGTCTTGAGGATAAAGAAGATTTATTAAGATTTATGTTTTATGAAAAGATTTATATACATGTGTGTGCCTAATGTTATGGTTAAAGAATAGAAACACAGTAATACAGTTAGGTAATTTCAGACTCTGCAGTAATAATCGCCCAGAGTCCCCTTCGGGGGAGATGGTGCGGTGATAGAAATTGAAAGATAAATAAAATAAATAAATAAACTTAGGTTTCCTCCTTTAGAAAGTAAGTCAAATGATGTTTAGTGACCTCACCTGTTTATTCTGCCTCAGACCTTCTCTGGGCTTGGAAGCTAAACAGGGAATGGGAGATCTTCAGGGAATATCAGGACTGTAGGCTAGACAGGGAAGTTGAAGTAACATCCTAGTAGGTGACTGAGGCAAATGACTTCTGATTTAGTTCATTCACTATATTTAATTTCAATCAAATAATTTAAATTATTCAGTGATTCAATTGAATAACTTCTGATCTATAATCGAGAAAATGCACACTTGAGTCTGTGAAATCACCAGCCTGACTTGGAGATATTCCTTACTTTTATATTTATTCCACCACAGCTCTAGCCTTCTGTCTTACCTGACACCATAGTTGTACAGATGTCTGCCTCCCTAGGTTTGAAAGACTCAGTGGGCCTTTTCTTTGCAGCATTCCGCTTTGCTGATGACTTTCCACATCAGAAAGGACTGATGTGGAAAGTATCCTGCTCAGTTTAGTACTTCTTCCTCCTCAGAGTTTGCCTGCACCAGTGAGTTAGCTGAGGGATAAATGTGGCTACCTTATGTTTAGAATCAACTGACCTGTAAGCTTCTCTGGAAAGTCAATGTAGCCAGGCTACCTCCAATCAACAAAAATACAGTACGAAGGGTGTGTGTAAAAGACAAATGAATTTAAACCACTTAATTTCCATTTTGAAAAAATAAAACACTATTTTGCTTCAATTACAGCGCAATCGTGCTCCTCTGAATGGGCTTCACAGACATTCCCTACAACTTTTCCTCTTAATTAGATGTTTGTTAATTTAAAGGTTCCTACCGTGATTTTGGGGAACAAAACAAAAACATTATTTCCATGATAATTGAGTTCCCTTATTTCCACCCATTTTTCACAATCAAGGCCCCTTGATATAATTTAGTCTTGGGGTTTTTTTCAGTAGTTTCCATGGCAACTCTTCTAGATTATGGTGCAGCCAAAGACTACAATGCTCTTGCGGCCAGAGTTGCCAAGAGATACATTTCCCCCTGTCCCTCTCAAACACATGCTTCTCCTATTTATTTGCTTCCTTGCTTTTACAAGGAGTGAGTGGGAGAGGGGAATACTTCCTCGATAGAGCCAGAAGCACTTATTTGGTCTTGCGTCTTCCATAATGATAGGAAGGGTGGAATTGGATGTTACAGTCATAAGCATTTAATGAGGGCCCCCATTATCCCTTTCTGCTGTGAAACTGTATCCCTAATTCCACATATGTTAAGAATGTAGCTCTACCACCATGTCTCAGATGCTGGGCTTCCAGGAAAAAATTGATTAAGAGAGGAAATTACCTCAGTGTAAGATCTTACCAATGTCAAAGGCCTAGTATCCAAAGCCAGCCAAGGAAGCAAAAAATCTCAGAAAATGCAGAAAGTCGGTAGTCAAGGCATTGGACTAGGACTTGGGGGGCCCAAATTTGAGAATACCACAGCAATGAAAACTCAGTAGAGGAGTTTGGGCTAGTCACCAGTTCCCAGGCTAGCACAGATTTGGAATTGAACAAATAAGAATTTACTGCTTTTTCATGGTACCCCACCGGTAGCTGAGATGTCTGGTTCAGTTTACCTAATGCAATGTTTCTCAAGCTTGACAACTTTAAGATATGTGGACTTCAACTCCCAGAATTCCCCAGCTACATATCTTGAAGTCCACATATCTTAAAGTTGCCAAGGTTGAGAAACACTGACCTAGTGGCAGAATAGCTTTGGGGTGAAGCTATTCAAGGCAGCCTCTTTTCTGTGGTTGATGTTATTACCCACCTCCTGATTTGACTAGCAAGTACATAATTATACTTGCTCGTTTTATTTTTTCTTATTAAAATATATTCTTTCTACAACATGTTGTTTACTGCCAAGTTGTGTGCTTCAAATCTCCTTTCAGCATGAAATTCACTGGGCGCCCAGGGGCAAACACTGTTCTGAGCCTAAATTATTTCACAAAGTAACTTGTTTTGGTTATCCTCAAGAAAACTTCAAAGTCCAAAGTCAGGCGATATCTTGTCAACCAGGGCAGTTCATATACCATTCTTACAACCTGCTAAGTTTTAAAACCAAGCTTGATTTTGATCGTAATGTTATTCCTTTTCCTTTTCTTTTGTGGCTTAGTTCAATTTGCAGAGCAACCCCCTTAGTTAGTTTACAATTCAATGCATTTTGCAAACCCAGAAAAACAGGTTAATTCAATAACCAAGATAAGTACATTATGTGAAGGCAGTCACTCTGTGACTGCAAGACTTTATAAGGTGAAGGATATAATACAATACCGTCTTGAAGTCCATGGAGGAAAAGCAAGTTATAAAGAAAATAGTTTTCAAACATAACAAAAACATATTATTTTCCTACACATAGATATTTCACAAAGCTGATCAGTGTTTCTATCATGGACCACTGTGGCAATCACCTAGTAATTTTACTGTATACCATGTACAAATCTTCAGGCCACATTTCAGTGGGCTGTGTCATATAACACATTAAGCCATACAATTTGTTTGATTTGAGTTTAGTATATGGACCTAGCAATTCTGTTTTTTAAAGTTAGTTTATGGTTTACCATGCAGGTGAAACCAACTAAGTTTATTCAAGGAACCATAGATACACAAACCATGGCTTACCTAACAGATGAGCTCGATCAGTATGTTTTCAAAGTAGCAAATTCAGTCTGTGCACAAACTAGGAACTTTCCATAAATTCAGGAACTCTTTTCTCCCCATGCGGGGCGTGGTGGCTCAGCGGATAAGACGCCAGGCTTGTCGATCGCAAGTTCGGAGGTTTGAATCCCTAGCTCTGCGTGCGGAGTGAGCTCCGCACTCGCCCCAGCTCTTGCCAACCTAGCAATTTGAAAGCATGCAAATGCAAGTAGATTAATAGGTACCACCTCGGTGGGTAGGTAACAGCGTTCCGTGTGCGTCATGCCGGCCACATGACCGTGGAAGCGTCTTTGGACAACGCTGGCTCTTCGGCTAACAAACAGAGATGAGCACTGGCCCCTAGAGTCGGACACGACTGCACAAATGTGCGGGGGAAACCTTTACCTTTTTTCTCTCCCCACAGTCACAAACACAGCTGATGGATGCAGTGGTTCAAGTCCTTGTTTAGTTCCTTATCTTCTCCAATTTGGATTGTCAGTTTCATTTAACAGATAAGGCAAGTATGACTGAAGAGAAACAATTGGAGAAGGAATTGCATGTTAGCCTGTTGCAGCAAAAGCAGCATTCATCATAATTTTTTATGTATTATGTCACTTTATTAGTTCATTCACAATCATACATGTAATCCTTTGTGTTCCTCACAGGAATCCCATCAGCAAGATGCAGTGGATAGAGTGTTTGATTTTAAAGAAATATGTACTGAAGGAAAAAAAAAAGATGTCCTCTAGTTAAGCTCAACTCCTGGTGACTTCATGGGCACAACCATGTAATTTAATTGGCATGAGTAAGGAAATGATTTGCAATTTTCTTCTTCTGATTTGTTTTTTATTTTCCAAGTCTAGTTACAGCCTCTTGTCAAGGCTCAAAAGCAAAGTGGGGTCAGCCTAATTACTACTGGGGTGGTAGACCACCAGGAAGATGTAGGACCAGCATTTAAATTTCTATTCTGCTGCAAAGTTTACTTGAGTGAATTTGCTGAATTTGTTATCCTAATCTATTTCCTGTTATGAGAATGGCATAGGAATGGCAAATTATTGTTATGGTTGTCAAATAAGACCTTTTCCTGATTTTTACTTTATCAATGATGCTTCCTTATTGACTGAAATATATTTCTATAATGGTTTTTTGATAGTAGACTTCTTGGTGCTCTCTAAGCATGGTTGTTCGTTTGCAGACATTTCATTACCCAACTAGGTAGCATCATCAGCGCTAGGGAGTGTGGGGTTTGCTGCCTGTTTATATGCAGAAGTTTGCCCTGCCAGTTTTGCTGGGGGTGTAGTTTCCTCCTTGATAGGTTTTTTCATAGAGGCCAGCTATCAGGATTTCTTCTTTATTTTTATCCCGCCTTTATTATTTTTATAAATAACTCAAGGCGGCGAACATACCTAATACTCCTCCCTCCTCCTGTTGTTGTGGGGAAAATATCCCCACAACAACAACCCTGTGAGGTGAGTTGGGCTGAGAGAGAGTGACTGGCCCAAGGTCACCCAGTCATCTTTTATGCCTAAGGCGGGACTAGAACTCACAGCCTTCTGGTTTCTAGCCTGTTGTACCTTCAGAGAGGGGGAGGGGACTGCAGAAGGGGCTGGGAAACTCCAAACTAGGTTGGAAGGTGTGTGTGTGTGTGTGTGTGGTCAACAGAAGGAAACTATCCTGTTTGCCTGGAGTGCTAGGTGAGTGGTAGAATGGGTGCCATTTTGAAATTACTTGTATTGTTGGGGTACTTGCCTGTTCCATCTTGCTGAGATTGTATATTTTTAAACAAATAGGTATCACAAAATATGAATACAAAAGAGATTAGATTCATTGGCTAAATCAAGCCTTCCAGTTTGATAGCTGTGTTCATTTGCCATGGTTTACTGAAGCAATCCAATTGGATATGCATACACAATGCATGGAAGCACACACTAACTCCACTGACTAGGTCCCCAAAACATCTTGAGCCACAGACTAGCCAATCACATTTTAACATTGTGTGTTGTACATGTATCTATGATTTTATAACTGCTGTATCCTTTCTGTGAGAAAAATGTACCAGTGGTTCCAGGAACATCTTACAGTGTGGAGCTATAGGAAACATTACACCAGAGCTTTCCAAACTGTGTGTCGCGACACGTTAGTGTGTCAGCTTCAGTGTCTGGGTGTGTCGCGGCTGCTGCTGCCTCCGAGCCCTGCCAGGATTCCGCGCAGGTCCTAGTGCCTGCCTTGTGCCTTGCTGCCTCCAAACTGTGATTCTGCGCAGCAGGTCCTAGTGTCCTGCTGTAAGAGTGTGTCACAAAATGATGCATGTCTAAAAAGTGTGTCACCAACATGAAAAGTTTGGAAAGTTCTGCATTACACATTAGCTTGTAAATTGCTATTGAAATCATTATAATGTTTAGCAACCTTGTGTTTGCCTGTCAGAGAAAAAGGCATGTCCATCACAAGGTAAGTGACTAAAATACTTGAGATGTAATTTGTTCTTGCCGCTTTCCAACCTCTAGAATCTGTGGCCATTCAGATGATGCCAAAATGGTGTTCACATCCAACAGCCCATCCAAAAAACCTCAGCAAATACTCCTTTCCATTTGCAATCATCAGCTTGTTCCACTCCCAAACCCCTGAGGATTTCCACTTCAACATCTCTCTGCTGGGAGAGAGTCTAGCCTATTAACTAATTTATCAACATTTACATTACAAACATTAACTAATTAAGCAACATCTCTTCTTCATAGGTTCCGTGTACATCATTAGCAAAAATTTTAGACTGGGAAAAAGAGTCTCAAGGGTGCAAATACCTCTAGATTTTCAATCAATCATTTCAACTGTACATGCATTCATTTCTTGTCCTCCTATAAATACATTTAAACTTGAGTGGAGATTTGGTGTGTTTGTCAGTTGACTCTTTTAACCCCCGAGAGCTTTTGCTGCTTAATGGAACACTTATAATATAGTTACCAGCTAAATCTTGTTAATGAATTTTCACCTTGTTTCTCTTCTCAGAATTTCTCTCCAATCCTCTTTCTCTCCTCTTATTTGCAAAAAATATTCCATTTTCTAGGATTTGACTGATGTGCTAATATAAACTAACTCACAAGAGCTCAGATAAATGCTAGATAATTCATATTCTGGGACCAAGGACCAGGAGGAACTGTGGTTGTCATATCCTGCTTGTAAATTTCCTGAGGACATACTGTATCTGGTTGCAGTTGAGAACAGAACCTCCTACTTGTTATTGAATCTTTATGCTGAACCAAAAATGTCATTTCCTCCTTCCTGGAAGTGAAATAATACAGTGGAAAATAACCCAACATTTGTTACCCTTTGGTATCACCCAAAAACAGTTGTCTTACATAACTGCTTCAGTATTCTGAAGAGTACTGCTAGTTCTGCACAGACCTGAGAATCTTTATATCCATTATACTTACTGATTGTCAGCATAAAAAAAGTAAAGGTTCCCCCCGCACATTTGTGCAGTCGTGTCCAACTCTAGGGGCCGGTGCTCATCTCCGTTTGTTAGCCGAAGAGCCAGCGTTGTCCGAAGACGCTTCCGCGGTCATGGGGCCGCATGACGCACGTGGAACGCTGTTATGGTATGATTGTCAGCATACAATTCCTATATTACATCATCCATCAGCCTGTTTTTCCTCTTTCCTTGTAATCTGAATGTGCTCATCTGCAGATGCAAAATGGTGAATTGTCTTTCTCTGCAGCACTCACCTTTAGCAGAATAATTACATAAATAAAGGTCTGTTGGAATAGTAGAAGAAAAAATTACAAACTGAGAAAAAGATCATTTATAGTGTCTTTGGATTACTACCACATTGGTAGTAGCAGATTCGGTTTCTATTGTCCCCCATGTAGTTACAACTTTTAATAAGTATTCTAGTTCCAGGGTGTGGTCTTGGAGCAGATCAAGGTTTGACCATGATCTATGACTATGGGGACCATAGATGTTTGGTGAGTCTGGAACAGAACCCAGGAGCTTCTGAAAGGTTATGAGGTCAGAGGCCAGGAAAACTGGTCCTATTGACCTAAGAGTTCAGCTAAGTATAAGAAAACAAGCAAACCAAACCAGCTTTTTGTTTTTCTGACAACAGGTCCAACATCATAAACAGTCTAACAAACTGGTCACCCTGGACTGTCAGTAACTCCAGCCTTATGAAACATATAAGGAAGTCAGTGAATGTAAATGCAGACTTTTGTCCTACATCTTTGTTAAATCCAAGATTGCTGAAAAGTATAACTTTGCTGAGAGATTTATTGCTTTTTTTAAAAAAAAATATTGGACTGGCAAATTCACATTATTGCTAGATTAATTAGAGTTTCAGTATGGTACCTACTGCTGAGCTGTTGACAGAATGGGATTTAGTCAAAATCAGCAGATCCAATTAGACCCAGGGGTCCTTAAATCAACCACTTCCAGAGTATAAATTATTCGTGATTATTCTAAAATGATTAGCAGGAGAAAGCAGAACACACATGTTTTATATGCTACATCAGAATATAGTTCTACCAATGATTATGGAATATTTCAAATACAGAACTGGGGTGTGAGGAACTTTTCATTCAGCCTTCATGTTGCTGTTTGAATTTTTATTTGCTTTGGTATCTGCTTGCAGAACAGAGTTTGGGATCCAAAATCCCTCCAGTAACTGGATTCAGACCTTCAGACATACTACAGCATCTGCAGAAACTTTGCTTCTGGTATAGTGCTAATCTAGGCTCTTCAGACTCTTAAGTCCTTATTCAAGAATTAGCTACTCAGTGGAAGGGTCATAAACACAACTGCGTAGATTGTCTCGTTATTGCAGTCAAGAGTGAAGTCATGTACAATGGAAGACCAGTCTTTGACTGCAGTTTATAGCAGTCAAAGCCTATATATACAGTAAGTCTATATTTCAGGATTTAAATTCTAGGCTTTTTCCTTCTTCTTTCCAGGTCAAAAGGATATGTTGTTATTCTCTACCATGAGGGATCATTGGGATATGTTGATATAATAGTTACTAAATGTGGTCATCTGGAAGTCACAGGACTTTCTTTGTTTAGTTTTTTCTTATATTTACTTTTTGGTTTTTTGTCTAGTTTTTTATTTTTTTTACTTTTAAAGTTATTTTTCATGGGTTTTTTTACATTTATGTCAACCAAAATTATAGCATATAGATGTGTATGTCTCTATATATTCATATTCCTATATGAATGTTAGCCCAATATAGTGTCTGTACATGGAACATAAAAGGCCTTAACCTTCACTCCAAAAGGGCCCCTTAAAACCTAAAGTTGCTTTATTTGCAACAATCTCTTACCAAGGGTAAAAAGTTGTCAAGTATATATAAGTGGAAATTCAAAATCTGCTTGAGATGAAGTAATTTTGATTAACAAGTACTCCCCATTTGTGCTGGAATAAGAAATAAGGGATTCAGAAGCATATTTTTACAAAATATTGGTGATTACATTCTTTAATAAATGTATTGCATTTATTAATTAATATGGTCCTACTAAGATTTTCCAGATACTGTATATTATACTAATGTTTAAAAATCTTTTTACTTTGTCTATGGATCAGATAATTATGGCTGGGAATTTTAATCAACTTCTACAACCTTTATCAGTTCAGAATATTGCCCCACCTACATGTAATTTTCATACATAGGAAGTATTGCAAGCTCATACGTTGGAGTTTAATTAGGTGGATATATGGTGACGTTTAAATACTTTGCAACAAGATATTTTTTTTATTGCACGTTGGATTTGTTCTCAATTAGATTGTTTTCCTTATTTATTTATTTATTTATTTATTTATTTATTTTTATTTATTTGTCATATTTATTTACCGCCCATCTCATGTACGACTGGGCAGTTTAAAAGGTAAAGGTTTTCCCCTGCACAGTCATGTCTGACTCTAGGGGGCGGTGCTCATCCCCGTTTCTTAGCTGAAGAGCCAGCGCTGTCCGAAGATGCTTCCGCAGTCATGTGGCCAGCCAGAATTCTGGGAATTGAAGTCCACACATCTTAAATTGCCAAGGTTGAAAAATACTGCTTTAGTTATTCACCATTTTTATTTTCTTACAACGTTTGTGGAACTTACACATTCATTTCTTTGATTTATATCCCATTTTTCTTCCATAGGAGCAAAATAGCCTACGTAATGCTCCCTTTTCCAATTTTCTCCACGACAATAGTACTGAGATAAGTTGAGTAAGAGATTGTGAGAGCAGATTCTCACACTGAAAATGAGTCTAGTAACCATTGTATAAATGATATCCAGGTACAAGCTGGCCCACTGTTCTCCCCACAAGAAGCTAAAATTTATAAAACATAAATTTCCTATACATAAGGTTCACATTTGAAAGCAAAAATACTCACTGGAATTCTTGCAGTAACCGGTTTCTTAATAAACTTTGTTCATCAGAACTCAGAATTCTTTGAATTCAGTTCCTTGAATTTTTATTTCCAGCCCCGATTACTGTTAGAAAGTTCTACTAAGAGTTGGTGGTTTGTTTGTTGGGGGGGCTGTGGGTTTTTTTGGTGGTATACTAGCTTCTGATGTATTTTTAATTGATTAATTAATTAATTATAATGTTAAAAAATAAAAGTCAGGTCAAGAAGTCTGACAGACATGAAGGGAAGTTCTATAGGCACATTAGTGCCACAAGGACATATTGCTATTCTTGGACCAGGCAAACTCTTGCTCTAATCAGCAGAGTTTTCTTATATTTATTTATAACTTTATTTATTATTTAAATTTATATGACCGCCCATCTCCCCCAACAGGGGACTCTGGGCGGCTCCAACGGGGGAATCTGGGCGGCTTATATTCTTAACAATGTTCTTGGTGGTATGAAATCATAGCACCTTGAAGCGATTTCTTTTGATGGCTTTGTTTCAATCACAAATTTGCCACTCCAGGTGAAATTCTCCCCTGGGATAGATTCATTTTACCATAGAAGTAATTCTATATGTTGATAGAAGAGTTCACAGTATCCCGCTGCTTACATCCAATGGAGGTCAAACTTTGGTGAGTTCTTCAAGTGAATAATCATAAAAATGTGACTCCTCCAACAAGATCAATTTTGAATGCTTTCAAAGAATCCACGGCATCCAAAAAGGATCTGACTCTACTAATTCCTCTTTCTCCTACCCCAAAGTTCAGAAATCTAGTTTAGACTAAGTAAGAACACTGTAGAAATTCCCAAACTTCTTAGGGTGCTGGTTGAATTCTGTCATGTTTTCATTTTCCATGAGGAATGATAGAGAATAACTATTTCCAGTCCCCAACTAGCTTTTTTTGAGAGCCAGTTTGGTATTGCTGTTAAAGGCACCGTAAGTTCTAGTCCTGCCTTATGCCCAAAGCCTGCTGGGTGACCTTGGGCCAGTCATTTTTTCTCAGCCCTAGAACAACAACAGTGGCAAAAATGCTGCCAACAAAACTGCATGATTTGTCCCAGCAGTCGCCAAGAGTCAAGACTGACTCAAAGGTACACACACACACACACACACACACACAGAGAGAGAGAGAGAGAGAGAGAGAGGGAGAGAGAGAGAGAGACCTTGCCTTTCAAACTCACTACCATTTAAGTATGAACATTCTCTTCTTTGGTAAATTTTTACACAATTTTAGATGAAATGCAAGGAGCTTTGAGAAGAGAAGATTTCAAGAGAGTGCTATCAGTTCATTCATTTTGCAGAACCTTATCCTGAGAAAAAATCTGAGCCATCACTAGGGGACTCCAATCTCAGTGTTCAGAACTACACCTGGAAAGCCCATAAATTAGTGAAAATTAGGTATCTGGTGCCACTGAATGTCCATATGGAATCTTTTTGAATCTCTATTGAAACAGTAGCTTGATCAGATTTCAGGTGCAGATCCTCATTAGCAGCAAAGGAAATTCCACATATGCCATAGCTGCAAAGGATCTTGCCACATTAAGTAGCGTAAGTGTATCAAATTCCTTTTTTGAGCAAGAACCAGAGTGATGTGTTATTACAAAAAAGGGTGGGAGGAATAATTCTTCCTCTCTTCTGGTTTCTTGCAATAATTGCTTGACAATTCTGCAAGCTTCAGATAGGAAAAATGCCCGATTACTCTATAACATCATTGTGAATAACAGTTCCTCATCATGCATGTACAGAATAAAAAGCTGTATTGTACTGTATTTTCAGTTGTGGAGTTTTGTTTTGTTTTGTTTTTCATTCTACTTTCCAGTTAAAAGTTTAAACTGGAGTACTACCAATTGCTTTCCTTCCTTAAATCTCTCCACAAAGCAGGTTCCTTGTCTTAGGAGTTGTGTTTGATTATTCATTTGTAAGTAATGTTATCTTATCTATCCATAGCACCATGTTTATTTGCCTATGGGAACATAATAGCATAAGCTTGTTTATCCTGTCATCTCTGCAGACTCAACTGTAAAAAAAAACGATTACAAAAATTATTTTTGTAATATTACTGGGCTACAACTGAATCAGCTGTTTAGTGCTAAACAGCTTATAAGCTAATGGAACACCAGACATTTGGAGAACTGTCAGAAGACAAAGTGCAACAACATATATCTCGTATATAAAGATTAGAAGGTAATTCTAGATAGGCTTGCTTAGAAGAAAGCTCCCCTAAGTGGACTCAGAAGCTAAGCTGGGTCAGGACTGATTAATATTTGGATGGGAGACTTCCTGTGACTCTCAGGCTGAGAGGTCAAAAAGCATCCCAGAAGAAGGGAATGGCAAATGACTTCTGTAATTTTTATAAGAAAACTGCATGGATGTGCCCATGAAGTCTTCAGGAGTTGAGATTGACCAAGAGACATTACCTTCTACATTAAAAGGGTACTTGCTGTCATGCATGTTTGCTAGGATTTCATGCAACCTTATCAGAGAGTAAGCATGTTGAGCCAGCTGTGATTTATTTCTTAGAAAACATGCATAGGACACGCCCCCCATGGGCCACAAAATAACAAAGAGCAAATGGGGATTTGTCAGCAAAGTGCTTTCAAAGCATGTTGCAAATTTATCAAATAACACTTAGCCTCTCCTACTGACTCCTTTTTGTTACAGTGGAAAAAAAATCACAACAGTGTGATAATAAAAACACTCTTTCTGGTAAACAGCTCCAACTGCTTCTAGCAGAAGGGGAGCACAGATGTATTTTGTACCTACGTGAACACTAAGGCTGCCTGTTGTGTCCAACCTGCTATTTCATATGCCACAGTAAACCTCACAGTTGGTGAGGTTTGCTTTTAGCTGTTGATGACATATTGAAGCAGTTCATCTGTAATGAAAAAGTAATGTTTCATACTACGTGGACAAGCAACAGGTTCAGCATTTCCTCTTCCTTCAGCAAGGAGACAAGGAAAACATTGGGGGCATCCACATTCTCTTCTTAATGAATAATCGTCTATGGCTATTTCTTTAAATTGATTTAAGCAAAGATGTAGGAAATTGTTAATTTAAACAAGCCAGGATCAATCCTTGGTTTATGATCATAAACCAAATCAAAATTCTCAGGTTGGACATAACATGAATTCTTCAGGAAGTAGAGCTGTCTGTTTCTTCTTAGTGACCATGTTTTGGGGGGAGTAATGGAAGGGAAATACTTCCGCCTGCTCTTTCACATAACAGTAAATCCTAACTTGTAAGTCCAAACAACGGTTTAGCATTACATTCAGACTGGGTCACTGGTGGAAGTTTCTCTGTTCCTTGTAAACCTTATCTTACAGAACTAACACTCTTAAATCAGCAAAGGATAAGCTGCTAAACGAGGCAGGGTTGACCTTTGAGTGGAATGTAATTAGGGGATACAGACAGATGTTTCTGTTATAGGAAGATGGATGGTACAAGTGTCTGCACTATTTTCATCTTTGAAACATTAGGCAGTATATACTTAGATATTTCTGACCTTGGAATTTTGCTGCCTAAATTGAGGTTTGTTTTTTTTCCCCCTTGCCTACCATCCTGGCTTGTAAAGTGACTAATCACATGCAAGTCTTCAACCTGAAGAATCTGTCAAGTAGAACTTACATTCTGTAGCTGCAATCTTATAGTAATGGGAAGTTCAAAAGCTCTTTGAAAAATCTCAACAAATGAAAATCTTTGCAAGCAAATGCAAAACTCAAAACGTGTAGGTCCTGTTGAGAATACTATTCGGATAACAAATATGTTCACATTTGTTTCAACTGATTCCTTACAACCCCAAAATGGAGTGGAATAGTGAAGTTTAAATGGTACAATTCATAAATTCAATTTAATAAACTGTTAAAATGAACATAATAAAAGAAAAGGGGAAACAATTAACACATGAAATTAGGCCAATTCAAAGTACAAACAAAGGAGAAGGATGTTCAAGCAGTCTTGTTAAGCTTAATACACCATTTTAAAGGTAAAAAACAGAAACACACAAATGCTCACACACAAAACTTTCAGACAAAAATCCTAGTTACACCCAGTAACAATGATGCTGTATATGGATATCTGCAGGGGTGTGCATCAAAATCCACAAGATGGCATGCGTGATGTCATGATTGAAATCCCACCCCTTTTGTATGTGTGCAACAGTGCAATTTTATTAACAATTAATAAAATACACCCTCTAGCTGCTCAGAAGTTGTCAAAAATGATTAAAGCAGCAACAGATAATTAATAAATCAAAGCCAAAGACTGCATCTGCTATTTTAAAATAGTCAGATAAAACAGAAGTAAAATAATGGTTTAGTCCAGTCTAGTTTTTTCAGTTCTGAAACAAATTTTGCTCACTCGAAACCCAAGATAATGAGACCCACAACTGTTTTGTTCTGAACATTTTAATCTATGTTTGTAATCAGGGCAGAAAATGTTTGAAAGTTTTTAATTAAAAAAGCTCTCTCCAAAATATAACTTTTCTGCATTTTAATTATTCAATACAGCAGAGATCAACCTCAAACTCATTAAAATTTAACCAGTAAATATTACTTTAAAAACAGCTTTTATCTCTGGACATCATGGAGAAAAAATCAGTACAAATATAATTTAAACATATAGTCATGGTGCACCATAAAGGTACCATTTTGAAGCCCATTTTGAAGTTGTACTACAGTCACATTTTCTCTTATACAGCCTGTTCTGATTTTGTGTTGGAATCTTGGCTTTCAAGTGAGGCATCCACAGGTGGGGTCAAAAAGGGCAAAATGGCAGCCACAACTGTGCATTCCAAGCCTACCTCTTTTTTATGTGCAAAAAAAAAGCACATGAGGCTTTGGTCACACGGTCATGGCTTACATCTTAATCTTTTACACCCCTCCCCTCCCCTCCCCACCTATAGGCGGCACTCCCTACAGGCCTCTGAATCAGGCATAGCTCCAAACTACAGGTAAGTACAGGTAGTCCTGGCTTACCAACTGACTCATTTAGTGACCATTCAAAGTTATGTCAGTGTAAAAAAAAATAGCTTTGTGGCCAATCTTCGCATTTACGACTGTTGCAGCGTCCCATGGTCACGTGATTGCCATTCGGGCACTTTGCAACTGGCTTGCAACAAACAGTTAACAGAGATGGAGGAAGTAAAATCAAGTCGCGGTCACAAGATTTTCCACTTAGTGACCATGGTACTTAGCGATGGAGTGCCAGTCCCAATTGTGGTCACTAAGCGAGGGCTACCTGTACACAACAAATGATTCTATTAACAGAGCAGTCTTATTTGAGCAAGTCTCAAATACAGTAACTGACCCATTTCTTGGAAGCCTCTATATCATTTGAAAGTTCAGAGTCCAATATTTATTTATTTAATTAATTAATTAATTAATTAATTTTTATCCCACCTTTATTATTTTTTATGCAATAACTTAGCCAAACTACCAAACTTTTCCCTCCCAGCTGTGGAATCATGAGTGATTTATATATCTATTGATCTGGAGCAAGGGGATTGAATTGAGCCAATCCACATTTTGTCTTTGGCTGCAATTCGATCCTAATGTTTCAGATGCCAGTCAAGCAGTCCAAGGTAGGAAGACCTTCCCCTACAAATAGTCTTTGCTGGAAGACAGAGGCTCTTCCTAACAGTCATGTTCGGACAGTTTGATAATACTTGGAAAAAATAGCAAAGGATACCCCAAATTTAAGGACTGAAAAGGCTCTGAGAAATTAAGCTATCAAAAATCCATATACAGTAGGTAAAGGTAAAGGTTTCCCCTGAACAGTCGTGTCCGACTCTAGGGGCCGGTGCTCATCTCCGTTTGCTACCCGAAGAGCCAGTGTTGTCTGAAGACGCTTCCGCGGTCATGTGGCCGGCATGACGCACACGGAACACTGTTACCTACCCACCGAAGTGGTACCTATTCATCTACTTGCATTTGAATGCTTTCGAATTGCTATGTTGGCAAGAGCTGGGGCTAGTGCGGGAGCTCACTCCATCACGCGGGGCTAGGGATTTGAACCTTCGAACTCGCAATCTTCCGATCGGCAAGCCTGGCATCTTACCCGCTGAGCCATCGCGCCCCTACCCATATACATATACATCATACATACATACACATACACATACACACCATATACAGCATACATCATATAAATATTTCTCCATGGAAAATAGTACTGTAGCCTACTTCTAGACAGAAATACCCTGGATCCTCTTCTTGTGATGTGATTCAGACATTTCTTCAGACTGATTGCAGTGTGATCAGTTCCTTTCACCATCATTTCAACATGGATTGGATCATTCACATGTTTGCAGCACACATAGAGAAAATGAGTTCATGAGTTTATTCGGATGTTACAGTGTTGTCAAATCCAATACATATTAACTCTATAGCAAACTCCATTCAGTTCTATCTGGTTTATCCTGGAAAGGTGTTTAGGATGGTAGGTGTTACTCTCTCTCTCTTTGATATCATTGACTGGGGCTAGTTATTTATTCTTTAAAGACAGTTGCTTTCCCCAGAAAGTTTACCAGAAGTTATACTCCCAGAAATTAGTTGCTGCTCTCAGTAGTATCCAAATATTTATAGAGCGTTGCAGTGGGCTGTGAATATCTTCCTGGTCTACAGTATCAGCTTTGATAGGACTTATCACCTGTTGGGAAGGGGAGACACAAATTCCAGCATATCCTTCTTCCCTAGCTACAGATTTTCATCAAAGCTAATTATGTTTCTGGCAGACAATACCTACACATGATCAAAATCTCTGGATTGGGGCCAAAGTAATTCATTCAGTTTTAGAATTCAGAGCATATTCTGTTTAAATACACATATGAAGGTCAGGCTTTTGGAGACTATAATCTATATGTGCAGTATTGACAAGCAATAAGTCTTCATTTTGGCAGCTGGGTAATGGCTATTAGAGAAAACCTGGGAGGACAAGATGTCAACTTCCCTCCCTCTGCTTTTGTGAGAAAGAAAGAAAAAACCTTTGTTCCAGCTTCTCTGAAAATAAAAGATAAATTGGCAAGCAGAAGAAAAATAAATACACACTTCAGAAAAGGGTTGATTAAAGATTCTGAGATATTCTCAGTCTTGAACTGTTCTGGCTACAACCAAAATGAAAACATCATTCATCCTTCTTCCTTGCTGTCTTTGATTTTTTTTTTTTTTGTTATGACATTTACTGAGTTTCAAACAATGATGTGTAAGTATCAGCGGTTGAAGAACTTGCTAGACTTAAGGTGGAACGGTTATAGGACTGCTTGTTCAATCACGGGAATCAGATTTGTTGCATAAGTAGGGACTGGGAATCCATGCTTTCCAGAGGTTGAACTGCTGACAGGGGTTGAACTGCTGGCAACTCCCAGCAGTTTTCATCCCTGGCCATACTCACAGAGACTCTTCGGAACTGAAGTTCAGCAACATCTGGAAGGCTACAAGTTACTCATTAGTGGCACTGAGGGTCAAATTTGAGCTCAAACATCACGATCATAGTTCTACATGCTTCATCCCTGATGCAATTCCTCAGCACAATAGAGTATCATTGCAATTTCCCCCACCCTGGGTAGAGTACCATGGGCTTCATCTCCCAGTTGCTGCCTCCAGGCTGGTGCCATAGTGGGCCATAGCACAGGGTTGCAAATGTGCTCCAGGGATTTTTTTTAGTTTCAATATGGAAGCACAGATCAAACTTTCCAGGGCAGGCTCAATGCAGTAGCATGAGGAATGAGACTAACCAACACTGTTATAGGACCTGAAGACTTTGTTTGTTTCTTTATGGTTACCTGTCACAGACGTTACCTTCAGGATTCATTCATGGGACCTGATGCCACGTGATGGCCAGGAAGGAGAGTTGCAGTGGTCTCTGCTGGCTGAGCTAGCCTCATCCTGGTAACTGAATGGCTACAAGGCTTCCTCTCCTGGTGTCTGGGTTTAGCATGTGGACTTTGGGGATGGGTGTAAAGGAATGTGGAGACAACCTTGATGCAGGAATGAATGAGCCATTAAGGGAAAAAACTGCCTGCGAAAGTGGAAGGTGTGAGAAAGAAACTAAAAAAAAAACATGTCTTGATTCTGCTTGATATAAGAAGGGACAGAAAGAAACTCTGGCAGGTTTTCAAGGATCTATTATCATACCCTACAACAATAAAGTAGCAGTCCTGTAATTCTTACAGTATCTGTTTCCTGACCTGGCCTTCTTCGAAGGGATGACATCAATTTTGAAAGCCTACCAGAGTTTCTCTGTGGTCCCTCTTATGCCAAACTGAATCAAGGTGGGGTCATTTTGAGTTTCTTTCTCAAGACTACTTTTTCCAGATGCAAAGAAAAAAAAAGATAAATGTATATTCCATGAGCAACATTGTCTATTTCAGCTCCCAGTGATAAAGTGATGGTTCCTCACTTTCATGAAGGATATTTAGACACTGTTTTTCAATAATGGCATCCGTCCTGTGCAACAGCCTCCTTCTAGAACAGGGTTTCTCAACCAGGGTTCTGTGCAATCCTAGGGTTCCACGAGAGGTCACTCGGGGTTCCCTGGGAGATCATGATTTATTTAAAAAAATATTTCAAATTCAGGCAACTTCACATTAAAGAGGTAAGTTTCATTCTTTATTTTTAGTTTAAGAGCACTGTTAATGCATATATACAGACCTACACATGAAACAAATATAATAATTTTGTAACTTCTGGCCTATATTTGAGCCTGAATGTGCAGGGGTTCCCCAAGGCCTGAAAAATATTTCAAGGGTTCCTCCAGGGTCAAAAAGTTGAGTTGTTCTAGAAGTTAGATTAGCCCCCTCTTTCATAGCCTTCTGGAGGTAGTAAAGATGGTGCTGTCCTGGAGGATTTTGGAGGAAATAATTTGTTGCTGCTATTGTTTGCTCTATTTTAGCTGAGCTGTTCATTTAATAGTATGTATGTATGTATGTATGTGTATGTATATAAGCTGCTCAAAAAAATAAAGGGAACACTGAAATAAGACATCCTAGATCTGAATGAATGAAATATTCGTATTAATTACTTTGTTCATTACATAGTTGAATGTGCTGACAACAAAATCACACAAAAAGCAATGGAAATCAAATGTAAGCAACACCTGGAGGTCTGGATGTGGAGTTACACTCAAAAATTAAAGTGGAAAAGAACACTACAGGCTGATCCAACGTTGATGTAATGTCCTTAAAACAAGTCAAAATGAGGCTCAGTAGTGTGTGTGGCCACCACGTGCCTGTATGACCTCCCTACAACGCCTGGGCATGCTCCTGATGAGGTGGCGGATGGTCTCCTGAGGGATCTCCTCCCACACCTGGACTAAAGCATCCCCCAACTCCTGGACAGTCTGTGGTGCAACGTGGCATTGGTGGATGGAGCGAGACATGATGTCCCAGATGTGCTCTATTGGATTCAGGTCTGGGGAACGGGCGGGCCAGTCCATAGCATCAATGCCTTCGTCTTGCAGGAACTGCTGGCACACTCCAGCCACATGAGGTCTAGCATTGTCTTGCATTAGGAGGAACCCAGGGCCAACCGCACCAGCATATGGTCTCACAAGGGGTCTGAGGATCTCATCTCGGTACCTAATGGCAGTCAGGCTACCTCTGGCGAGCACATGGAGGGCTGTGCGGCCCCCTAAAGAAATGCCACCCCACACCATTACTGACCCACTGCCAAACCGGTCATGCTGGAGGATGTTGCAGGCAGCAGAACGTTCTCCACGGCGTCTCCAGACCCTGTCACGTCTGTCACATGTGCTCAGTGTGAACCTGCTTTCATCTGTGAAGAGCACAGGGCGCCAGTGGCGAAGTTGCCAATCTTGTGTTCTCTGGCAAATGCCAAACGTCCTGCACGGTGTTGGGCTGTAAGCACAACCCCCACCTGTGGACGTCGGGCCCTCATACCACCCTCATGGAGTCTGTTTCTGACCGTTTGAGCAGCCACACGCACATTTGTGGCCCACTGGAGGTCATTTTGCAGGGCTCTGGCAGTGCTCCTCCTGTCCCTCCTTGCACAAAGGCGGAGGTAGCGGTCCTGCTGCTGGGTTGTTGCCCTCCTACGGCCTCCTCCACGTCTCCTGATTTACTGACCTGTCTCCTGGTAGCGCCTCCATGCTCTGGACACTACGCTGACAGACACAGCAAACCTTCTTGCCACAGCTCGCATTGATGTGCCATCCTGGAGGAGCTGCACTACCTGAGCCACTTGTGTGGGTTGTAGACTCCGTCTCATGCTACCACTAGAGTGGAAGCACCACCAGCATTCAAAAGTGACCAAACCATCAGCCAGAAAGCATAGGAACTGAGAAGTGGTCTGTGGTCACCACCTGCAGATCCACTCCTTTATTGGGGATGTCTTGCTAACTGCCTATGCTTTCCGCCTATTGTCTATTCCATGTGCACAACAGCATGTGAAATTGATTGTCAATCAGTGTTGCTACCTAAGTGGACAGTTTGATTTCACAGAAGTGTGATTGACTTGGACTTACATTGTGTTGTTTCAGTGTTCCCTTTATTTTTTTGAGCAGTGTATATATATATATATATATATATATATATATATATATATATATTGTATATATATATATATATGTGTGTGTGTGTGTGTTTATATATTTACTGCAGACAGTTTAATTTTTGCATTACTATTTATAGTTATGTCATTCTTGTAATCTGACAGAAATCCGTAAACATTACAGTGGTGTACAAATTTGATAAATTAAATTAAATAAATAAGTTGTTAACAATGGAGATGGAATTCTCCCCTGGGAATCATTAATTACACACCTAGTGTAATAAATATTATTGGCTCTCTCCTTTAACATGACTTTTATTGCTCTTAGATCATTTCCTAGCTGTTTTCAAATATCCGCCGCTCCCTAAATAACCTGGCAGTTTTTAAATTCTGAATGACATGGGTGCTTGAGGTTTTAAAGACAAAACCCCGCCCAGAGTAGGGGAGGTGGGGGCTGGACAGATGGCATTAAATATATAATTAGAATAGTAACATTTCCACTTCTTGAAAAATGTGGAAAAAATGTTTTTTTTGACAAGGGAAGCAAGGGTAGGATTAGGGGAGATTAGAAAACCCGTTTCTCTACTTGTGGCTGCCATGAAGTTTGGAATAAAACCAAACTATACCCTGAGCATGCATTTGCTCATTTAAGATCTTGTTTTATAATTTAGTATTTTTATATAGTATGTATATTTTATGTCTCTTGTTTTTATCATCTTGTTGTCAACCGCCCAGAGTCCCTCCGGTAGAGGGAGATGGGCGGTGATAGAAGTTTGATTAATAAATAAATAAACATGAATGGAAGAAAAGCCATAAGCAATATGCAGAAACATATATCTACACCATTCCTTGTTGATTTCATCAAGGATATTTTTTTACATAAAGTGCCTCCTTTCAAGATAAGGCTAGGTGGGGGACGACTTACATGCAAGTGAAATCGCATATCCTCCATTTTGGGGGAGAAGACCACAAAAGAATTGCAGTGAAGGCTTACTCGAAGGGACAAAAAAGAAAAGTAAAATGAATACCTGTACAGAGCTTTACAGGCCATTACATAGACTTGTGTCTTCCATTTTGGTGGGGAGGGGGGGGGGGAAACACACACATTTCCCCTGCAAATGTTTTCCTGTCCTTGCATTTGCATTATGGCTGAACCAGAAGGCTGAGTACACCATTATTGCCTTGCAATGCTTGGCACAGAAAGAGTCAAGCAATAAATCAGTGCGGTTTCGACCCTCGCTTTGCATGCTTTCCTTGACAACAAATTCTCTAGAAAATGCACACCAGAAAAGGTGATTTCTGACAACGCCAACTCCCAAGCGTCTAAAGATTTGCAGTTTGTTGGCAGAGTGAGAGCATACAAAACCCTACAGCTTGAGGCAGTTGGCCTGAATGTTATTTTTTATCATAAAGTAGCTTGCAGAGGTGAATCTCCACAGTCTGATTTTGTTATTCGCATGTGACACATATTGATATAGTGAGTTCCAGGCTGTATGTTGAAAGTTGGTAGTTGTTTTTTTTTCCTGAGGCAATAGAAAGATTTTTATGTTTGTAAAAGGTGTTGTACACATGGGTTTACTTACTCATAATGCTAGAGTTATCACCTACACAATTTTTCTTACTCTCCCTGTAGAGACTTGGGGCCATTTGCCCTCAATGATAATCAAACATATAGTGTGGAAATATCTAGCATATTTATATAAAACAATATGCCTGAGATCTCCGGGGACTTAAGATCCTATAAAGAATAAGAATTAAAACCAATTAAAACCCTCACGCTGCCAGCAAAAGATCACCCACCTCTGTAGTAGACAAAGAAAGCCAAGTTATTTCGGCACACAAGACAGAAAATTACAAAAACATCTCTCCCCAACCATAGCAGTGAAAGTAGAAGTCATTATTCATTTAATAGGAAGAAAAATTCTGACCAAGTTACTTTCCTCAACTGAAACCTCAAACATATTTACAGGGGTGTTCTCAAAAGGGTTAAAAAAGTCAAGATGGTGGCCACAACTGTGCAAGCAAAACCCATCCCATTTTAAGTGCATCCAATGCATGTAAAAAAAAGGGGGGGGGGAATTGGATCAGATAGTACTGGATGCCATTTTTTCTTGTTTTAGCCCCCTGCAGACATCCCTGAACATATAACTTAAAGTAGAGTGAGAAAGCTCTGGGCCCTCAGGTGTGCCAATTCTCTCCAATGTAGCTGCTGAAAATTGGAGGCAATTTCCCACCATTTTGATGTAGGGGGTACACAGAACCTCAAGTCTAACTTCTAAAACAGGCTTAGCATAGTTTAAAAAAAACAAAAGTCCTCCCAAACCAGGGGGGAGAAAGGTGGAACAGAAATCCCGGTTCCTCCTGTGCATGTGTAACTCACTCTACAGCTTTACCTGTACTCACTACAGTACTTTACTTTCTCCCCAAGTTCATTCCTGTCTGGAACTGTATTATAAATAGCCAGAGTATAGTTAATTGAAATAACCATATTCTTTGGGTATCTGTGCATGCCTTCATCTCTATTTTAGATGGTGAACTCCTTGGACCTGTAAGCATTTAGCAAATCATCGATGCTTCCTAAAATAAGGAACATTGCAGGTTGTACCAGTGTAGCACAATATCCATCCATCCCTCATTTAAGCTGCAATACTGCTTACTGGGACCTCTGACAAAATGAGATCCAGATAAACCAGCAAGAAAATCTCAGTTTGTGAGAAATACAGTTTCAAGAATTGCCTATTGGAAATTTAATTTTCAGAAGGTATACATGTTTAGGCTGATAATCACACCAGGGTTATTTTAATTCTCCTAGATTCTTCCCACATAAGCTTCATAGGCAATATTGGGGGTGGGAAGGAAATGATGAGTTGGTGGTGTGTGTCTCTACCCAGAATAAAGATTAGTTAGGGTGGTGCTTTGATGCAGAGAGTTAAATGCATGAAGGGGAATAAACTCTCCTGTTTGTCTTCTGGGGAAAGGGTAAGTGAAATACAATTAATCTTATTTATTCATTCATTCATTTATTCATTATGTTAAAAGGAAAAGACGAGAGAGAAAAAGATACAAAGAAATTACAAAACTCAGATATTATACGGAAAAGTTTGCAGAGTAGTGTAGCATAAAATTAGGGGGGGGAGAATTACAAATTATTCCACCAGAAGAAATATCTCACTTTTAAGTGGAACATGCGGTATACTCTGGGGTTCAGCCATAACTTGGTGGTAGTGAGAAATGACAAGATCCTTGAGATAAAAACAGAAATACATCTGGGAATTCCATATTTTGGTTTCCTGGAGTGGTTCAAACTGGGGCACTGTAGGTTCACACGAAGTCTGTTGAGGTAATTCATCATGTAATCACTGCTCCTGCCACTATTAAGTGTGTCGAAGCCCCCTCGGTTATTGCAATGGGAAATGGTTAAGTTGGGAAGGAGGTGTTATAAAATATCCAGCTATAGCCATGTTTCCTTTTATTCATTGAAATTGCCTCTGCCAGTGCAAATGTCTGAATTTGAGTAAAGAATCCCTGTGTTTGTTTCCATGCTGTCTTGGTCCTCAATGCACCAGCCTTTTCAGTCACTTTGTCAGAAACAATCAGGATAGTATTTTAGGATGAAGAGGAAAAGGTGGTGCAGTGAGTAAAGCCAGGGAGGGTTGGGGTTGGGGAGGAAGAAAACTCAGAGCGATCCTGTCCCTCATCAATCCATGCCAGCCCTGCAAAGCTGCTGTAAAAGCAGATGTTGGTTTTTTGTGTTCTCTCCCTGTATGTAGGGAAAACCTTGGGCCCTTCAAGGCTGAGGCAAAAGTAGCACCTTCTCTTATCTGATCCATTTCAAAATCTTCTTACCTTTCTACTCAAAGTATTCATTTTTTAATAATAATTGTATTAAAAAATTACAACTGCAACAATAAAAATCAATACAAACTTGAAAAAGAAAAGAAAAAATAGAAGGTGCAAAGAAGAAAAATTGGTTTTGCAGAGAGGAATTCCAAAGAGCCAATCTACTTGCCAGCTCTTCATTCTGCCGTGTTCAGTTCGCCATTTCTCCCTCTGGAAGTCCTCTACTCAAAGTATTCAAAGGGGCAAGCCAAAAAAAAAATAAAACAATAACTTTCAACTTTAGACCAAGCCTACCCATAAATCTCCCAGTTCCAACTCAGTAAAAGAAACTGGGGTCTTGGGGGTTGGGGGAGAGAGATCCAGGTTTTCACTTTATACCTGACAAATTCACAAATGCCCATATCTACTGCTACTTGGTCATACATTTTTTGTTTGTCAACATGTACCAAAAGAGAGCCTTCACAGGGGACAAATTCACTGAATGGTTCTTCTCTCCTTTCATGTCACTTTTATTCTTACATCCAACTGGTTGCCCTTTATGGAATCAAGACCACAAAATCCTATCCAAGCAAAACCAGACCCCCAAATTCAGGTCATATCAGACAGCGGACAGCCTGTCCGGTCCTATCAGCTATGGGAGTTCTTTGATAAATCTCCAGCCCGCACCTCACTGGAATTTAAAAAATGAGCAGCAACTTTCCAAAGACAATTTAGGAATCTAGCAGAGGCTTAAAAGCCATATTTCCAACATTATTTCAGGGGAAGAGACAACAGAAATTGTGCCTTTCAGCAATGTGATCTGAGGAGAGGCTTTAAATCCCATAAAAATGGATTGTGGGGGCAGTTGCTGTGGATTGGCAATGCTTGATCCAGTAGGCTCAACCTGTTGCAACTATTGGAAAGAGCTTTTCAAGGTTTCAGAGTAAGTTTTTTTCAAGTTCCTTTTGAAGCTGCCAGGCCAGAATCTGGGGCCTTCTGCCTAAAAGGCTGTTCTCTATTATTCAGCTTTCGCCCCTTCCTGAGTATTGGTGCTTCTAACCTTCCATCATCTACTATAATTCAGAGCAGATCCTCCCCAAATATAGCAGTAAAATGAAAGACGTTGCTGAGCCCAGATTTCCACATTTTGCTCTTTCCCTATGTGAATGTGCATATGTCTATTGGAGTATGTTTGTTTTGTGTATATGTGTATGTGCCAAAAGTAGTTTGTCTCTGAGAATGATTTTCCTATATCTAGGGAGATGGGGGAATCATATATTTTTAGAAATAGGAGTGTCTTAAGGCAATTGATTTAAATTTGTTGTTATTCGTTTATTTAATATTAATTGAATTTTTTGACCTGGCCACTAACCAGTATGCATAAACATGTATGTATATGCCCACACAGTCAGAAGGATTTCATTTCAATGCGTACATTGGTGTGAAAATATATTCAGGATTGGCTTCAGAACTAGCAGCTGTAGAAGACATGATACTGAGGCTGGAAAGAATGTTGGGAATGTCCATAATAGGTCCATGTATGTTTTGAAAATGATTTTGAAGAAATGCTTTAGTAGCATCTCTTTGCTATTCATTAAAGCAGCTGTGTCTTTTTTCAGATTGCACAGAAGACAGAAAAAGATGTGGCTGCTTTAATGAGCAACAAGAAGTGCTGTGGTCACAGTTGCACAAAATCCTAAACACCTTTTCTGAGACATGCTCAAAGCATGAGGCATGCACAGCCTCATTCTTTAAATCTTGTTTTCTGTCAAATCTACCTGTTGGTTTGTTTGTAGGGATCATCTTCAAGTCAGTAGCATCCTTGAAGACATAGCATGTTAAGTAAGTAACAATTTTCTGTTATTTTATCCTCCAACCCCCAATTCTTCTGCTTGAGATGGCTGTCTCACTGTGCCTAGTAGGCCAGCCTCTGCTACCAGGTACAGAAATGGGGGTGGGGTGTCAAATAAGTCAAAATGGCAGCCATGGCCATGCAATCAAAACCCGGTCCCTTTTTAACGTGCATCGCATGTGTGATGCATGCAAAATAAGGCAGGGCTTTGACTGTCATGGCCAGCATCTTGACTTTTTCAACCTTCCGGAGCATGTCCTTGGCTGCTACCAACAGCCCAATATTTTTAACCTGAGTTGTCAAGGTCTAAATCTGGCACACTTTGCGCACAAACCTCGTGTTTTGATTTGGAACTACCAACCTTCACTTTTGTTCCACAAAAGGAAGGGGACTCAGCTGAGGTTGACTTCCAAATGTTGCAAGGATGTGCTTTTAAGGAAAGGCTCGCACAAAATAGGTCAGTGGCACAAGCAAAACTCTACTCTGATCTCGCCATCTAGCTTAGCCGTTGCTCATTTATTACCACCATCCTGCCACTCTTTTCAAGGTTTTTCTAACTTTGCCAAGTGAGGGGTGCGCTCTTCCAGCATGACAGTATCTCCTTGTTTAAATTTTGTTCTTCTGCTCGATATCCCTCACTCTCCTTGTCAAGTTTTAAATGCCAGCCAGCATGCACTATTCAGTGCATTTCAGGATTCTTATAAATTGCTTTGCCTGAGGTTTCTAACACTGACAATTTCCAGGCTCACTGTGTATACACACTTTCTCTGCCACACGCCTCATTAAGGGCTCACACCTGCTTCCGTCGAAATCAGTGGCAAGATTCCCATCCCCTTCGATGAGAGAAGGTTTGGGCCCAATACCCAGTATAAATGCCAACTAATAAATTAACTTTCAGAGAAAACTCAAAGAGGCAAGGTTTTTTTTTCCAGGCATATGTGCTTTATTTTGAGCCAAAGGATGACTTTTCCTAATTCCAGGCCGCAGAGATGTCTGTATATATTAGAAGCAGAACTGTCTGGCGTGCTGACTACACAACGCTTGAAAATTCATCAGATCCTCACTTCGGAGATGAAGCAATTTGCAACCAGGACATTGATCCAGGAATCAGGTCCCAGTTGCTCCGATGGATTTTCTTCCCCCAAAAGACAGATGATCCTAAAACTTACATTTTTAAAAAGTTGCATTGCCATTCTGCCTTTTCTGTTATATGTTTGGGGCTTTTGGTTTTGTGGAAATTGAAAAGCTAGAAGAAAAGGTGGGAAAACACAGAAGGGTTATAAGGGGAAGCTAATGCTGCCTATCTCCTCTTGACATTCTATGAATAAGGCAGTGAGGGCAGGTTAAAAGCTCCATCTTTAAGAACCAGAAACAAAGCATGTCCATATTCCAATCCTTAGATGGGTTTAAATCGAGGGCAAACAAGTGTCATGACACATCATGGTGTCATATGCAAGTGGCATGAATTCCATGATTTGCATCAGTTATATCAAACAAATAATGGGATTTGTATCATTTGTGTGATGATGTCACAATGCACATGATGTCATCTTGGCTCCAACATGAAGTGCCCAAATGTTAGGATAACCAACAGCCTACGGTCAAGAGTTGGCTGTAGAATGATGATAAGTCAATGCTGGAGACAGAGCTAAAAATGTCTCAGCCTCTCTACTTCAAGAAGTAAGCTCTCCATATGATTCCTCATATAAATAGGTCTTTCATCTTCAATCTCTGCATAATCAGAGCTGCTGGTTGGTCAAAGGAATTCTGGGATGCATAAATTCCTCTGGCCTGCCTATTTAGGTCACATTACAGGCAAATCTGACACCACCATTTGAAAGAAAAATTCCTAGACAGCTACATTTTTACCTGGCCTGTTTCTCAAGAGCCACTCTTAACCATTAGGAAGAGTAAGGCAGCTTCTTTAAGCAGCAAGTGCTGGGCTGGGGTATGTAACTACAGGTAGTCCTTGTTTAGCAACCACAATTGGGACCGGCAACTTGGTTGTTAAGCAAAGCAGCCGCTAAGTGAAACCAACTGTGCTTATGACCTTACTTCAGCTTTCCTCTCTTTACAGACCTGCAAAGGTCGTAAATGCAAGGATTGGTTGCAAAGTTACTTTTTCATCACAGTCGTAACTGCAAATGGTCACTAAAGAAGGCAGCCGCTAAACGAGGACTACCTGTACTGCCTCCATCATTTCGCATGACCTGGCTGCCATCTTGACTTTTTTTAACCCTCCTACAGATGCCTCTACTTCCCCTTTGCCCCTAAGGTAGTCTTCAGGGCTATATTATTCTAGTGATGATGTAATTCTTACCAAGCTGGTGAGCTGCTTTAAGTGAAATTGCAGTGGTGGGGAAGTTCAGCTTTTGCCAAAGACAATATCTCAGAAGATATTGCTGCCAACTAAACTATATTGATGTGTCTATGAAATCCTCAGGATTTGAGCTCAACTTTAAAGGAGATTTTTAACCCAGCTGCAATGGGTCTTGAGCCAATCCTGCGCACATCTTGTTAGCAGAAATGACTGAGCAGAATAATAAACTGCAGCTCCAACAAATTAAGTCTAATGGTCTTTACGGAAAGAAACTGACATTAAGCAAAGAGATCTGTTTTATGTTTTAAAAAAGGCAAGCAGGCTTACATACAGAAGGTGCAGAGTAGCTTCCTAGCAAGAGAAGCTTGGACAGTTAACTAAAACTAGACATACACATATTTGACTTCCCACCTTGGTTGCTAAGGGAGACTTTGCACTGAACAAGTTAACCCTTAGCTTGCAGGCTCAGTAGGAGCCCCAGCTGCTGCTGTTTCAACATGTGTCAGCCTCAAAATATTCTCTTCTGACTGGCAAGTCTCTGTGGGCTTTCAAGTGGAATAGGGTGAGCATATGCCTGCTCTCTCCCAGACAAGTTCTTTTTTAGACGGTGGACATTTAGTCCTGCCAAGAATCTAAAAAGAGCGCTAATATCTAGGACTGCTTGTTGGTTTTTAAGAAGGTTGGAGTAGCCTTGGAGCAGCTGTGCCTCCACTTCATACAATCTTGTTCCTCCTCCTGGGTCCTCACCCCATTTCTTTCAAGGTTCTCTGCCCTCCCCCATGTCTTCACTCTTCTCTGCTTTCTCTCTCCACCCCTTTAGTCCATCTGCCGGCACTCATCCATCACTCTTGTGTCCTTGGCTGTCTGCCCATCACCAACCCTGCCTCTCACCCCAAGATTCAGCCTTCCTCTCCTGTGATTATTAACACACAGGCTAGAGAGCAAAAGTGTCATGGTTGAGTAGGAAAGCCTTGAGGAATACCTCTGTGTGGTTATGCATATGCCTACAGTATGTGTTGGAATTTTGTGTCTATGTGTGGATGAATGCATTGGATTGGATTGGCAAGGGAAAGCCGTGTTCCAATTCCTACTGAACGCCAGAGTTCACTGAATGATGTATTGTCGAAGGGCGGAAGACCCACAACAACCATTTCACTGAATGACTTTGTGTCTTTAACTTTAACTTTCAGCCTAGCCAACCTCACAGGATTCTTATGCAGATAACATAAGAAGAGAGTCCCATGGAAGCTGTCTTAAGCTCTCAGATAAAAGGCAAGACTGAAGTATAAAAAGGAGTCACTGAATAAATTCTCCTCAGGGTGCAGTGCATTAGGTAAGTCAGCAGTATACATCACCTATTCATTAGAAATTCCAAAGGCTGAACCATGAACTCTCTGCTCTGCCAGGGAGCCAAAGTCCTCCTGATGAGTATCCTCTTTCTGGGTCCATACCCTGATTCTTTCAAGGTTCTCTATCCTTCCTACCACATAATGTAATCAGAAGCTGCAGCCTTTCCTTCTCTGGGTCTCCTGTTTTTTCAAAAGCCTAGTGAGTAGTAGTATGTGAATAGCATTTTTCCTTCTTTCAACTTCCCCACCATTTCCTTCTCCCACACGACAGGCTGCTTCCTGTCCTCTGTCTTGTTCTAAGGGTACTTTAGAGCATGGGTGTCCAACATTTTGGCTTCCCTGGGCCACATTGAGTGAAGAGGAATTGTCTTGGACCACACATAAAATATATAATATAGTTAAGGTATATAAGTAATAAAACTTCATTTTTTAATATTTTTTATTATAAAGTTTAAAAAAAGAGGGCAACATAAAACTAGTGGGATATTTGACCTTGTTTTTGTGAAACTAATACATCAATGTCTGGTTCGATGAAAGTGGTTGCAATTCTCAGTGAGTTCTCAAGGTGCTCGTCAGCTTTTACCTGGGAGAACCATCACCCATTGGTGACTGCTGCTAACGGCACATTTTTCTGCCGGAGCCGCTGGCGGCCTCCCTTTCCCACTCGGCATCTCGACTCTGCTCCGAGTGGTAGCCTCCGCCAATCCTCGCCTACTAACTACAGACGCATTAATGGTAGAGCGGCAGACTCCGCTTGGCTTGCAAGTCAAGATGCAAAACTGACTTCGGCGGCTGCTCACAAACCGGCGGAAGGCCGCTGCCTGCCTGCGTGGGAAGCCGAGAGGAGAAGCGGATGCTCTACGCAGGCGATGTAACTACCCTGAGCTTTGTTACTGTCTCAAATGTACCGGGATTGTCTATTTTTGGCGTGGGCCTGGCTGCAAAACAGAAGAAAGAGAGAACGGCAACCAAAAAATTGCAAAATAATGTTAAAAGTTTATGGTTTTGGGGGGCCACATTACTAGCTGTTCAGGGCCACAGGTTGGACACACCTGCTTTAGAGTTTCTTTTGATGGCATTTTTGAATGTCCCTCACCATTAGGGGGTAGTCAAGAATGTGCTCTCCCCTTTTTTCTCTCTCTCTGGGTTTCTGTTGTAATCAAATCTCTCTATGGTCATGCAGCCTCCCTCCAGGATCCACATCTCTTAGTTTGAAGTTGGATCTCTTAGTTTGAAGTTGGAGCTTCAATTGACTCATGACACCTTCAAAGCTTGCACACCACTTAAGAGATGGCTATTTTATTTCTTTTATATTAAAATGTATATCCCACCTTTCTAGCGTATATCCAGTAACCAGAGCAGCTAGAGTAATAACCATTCAACCCAATAGAAAATTACAATCATTTAAAACAAAAGGCAAGGCCAAGTCCCTTCCTCATTGATCAGACAATATATTGAAATCAGGACATTCCCATCTCATAATAATTTGACCTCACCCACAAAAAGTTCATTTCCCTTTTTCAGTGTGGTTCCCCCAACCCAAAGCAATTCCTTTGGAATGAGAATGGTTTGGGATTTTTTTTAAGCAATGAAGGACTCTCAGGCAGCATTACTGAAAAACCTGCATTCTGTTCTTCCACCGATCCTCTGACCCAGGTACTTGTCTGTCCTTCACTTTCTATTTCCTTCTTGATGTCTATGAAGGTTCTCAGTCATCCACGTGGAATTGTCTGTAGCTTGAATCATGTCAACTGGATTTCTATTTTCTCAGTGGAAACGTTTCGCTCCTTATCCAAGGAGCTTCTTCAGTCTGAGCAAGTTGGTAAGGGAATCCTAAATATGTTTCTAGGTAGCTGTGTGACCTTACACCTGGGGCTAGGTCATGGTTATATTGAGATGTTATTTTAAGTCCTTTTATCATCTAAAGGAGGATCGTTAAGATCACCATGCTGCTGTTGAGCTTGTGAAATGGTCTTAATCTTCCTAGGCACAGAAGACAAAGCGGGGAGGAAGATGGGGGAAAGATTGTGCCTGAGGCCCCCACCTCTATTCAAGGAAGGATTTTCCAAGTTGGCATAAATGGATTCCTTGACCCCTCTCTCAAAGATAGGTGGTATATCATCCTTTAGATGATAAAAGGACTTAAAATAACATCTCAATATAACCATGACCTAGCCCCAGGTGTAAGGTCACACAGCTACCTAGAAACATATTTAGGATTCCCTTACCAACTTTGCTCAGACTGAAGAAGCTCCTTGGATAAGGAGCGAAACATTTCCACTGAGAAAATAGAAATCCAGTTGACATGATTCAAGCTACAGATATTTCCTTCTTTATTATTCTTCTCTCCTACCTTTCCTCTGCAAACTCCAGATGGAACATACAGGAGTCTCTTCGTTTGATCTTCCCGACATACCTGAGAGCTAGATTGGACTGAGGAAGAGACGCACTGCTCCAAATCCACTCGGTGAGAACTGTGGCCAAGGGAGGGCTCGGACCTGGATGTCTATGATCCTGTCCAGCACCTTAAACCCATTAGGCACCCTTTTAAGTGCAGAATCCTCTTCCAGCTGCCAGGTTCAGACATGACAAAGAAGGAAATTGACATCCAAAGGGATGACCAAACCAAAATCTAAAGCCAAAACCTGAAATGCACTAGCTGGCTGTGCCAAAAGCCAAAAAGATATATTTGGTTCATGGGAACATCCTGGGTCTCTGTCCAGAAGAAGAGTGAGTAACAGGAGCATTAAATTTAGTACTTGTACTTTGGATTCAGCAAGCATACCCACCCCCCATTCATACCATGCAATAATATATTTCATTATATCTCCATTAAATTTATAGTAACTGTTCCCCAAATTGCACAGAGAGAGATAGAGAAAACGTTCACACATATTTAACCAGCTTGGTTATTGACCTAGCATATGTCTTTGCACAACATGCTAATCTTGGTTAGTGTTAGCCAATATGGGATGGGGGAAGGTATGGGGGGGTGTCTTAGCATATCATGCAAACCCATTCTTTTTGGTTAGTTTTGGCTCGATGTATTGTGCAAGTCCAGAAAATTGATTAATTCAGTAACTAGGTTAAGCCATAAACTCCCTAAATTAGCATAATTAAATTGCAGCTTTCATTTCCGACCATTCATGTGATTTGCAAGTGAGCGCTCTATTGCCACTGAACTGTGTTTAATGGTAAGGCCAGCTCCCTAGACATCACCTGACTTGTTCTGGCCAATTCAAACAGGATGATTTCATACATATTCACAGCTGGTTCCCTTACAGTTAGTTCCCTGCTTTGGAAAGGATGGGAAATGGTATGCAAGATGAAAACCCTTCAGATTATATTCAGGTCACCAGATCAATATCCAGGGTGGTCTTAATTCCAGACAAACACTCTCTACAACTCTCCTATGTTTCACGCAGACGTATCAACTGACATCCTATTAGCTGTTGGTGTCCCAAAACCCCCTTTAATAGCTTTCCCACCATGTTCTTCACCTAGGTACCAAACATCCTACACTGAGAAACTGTTCAGTTGGCAGATTAAACTTGCCTTTTCCTTTCTTCTCACTATATTTTAAAACTTCATATTCCCTAATTCTCCAAGGAATTGAATATTTTCATCTTTTTTTCTTTTGATAGTCCTTCGCAGAACTCCTATGAGAAGGATTGCTCCATTCATTCATTTTCATTGCAATTCTACCGTGCAGCACTTATTATGAAATGGTCTTGGTTGTGCTTGCCCAGAAAGGCAGAATCTTAACCTTTGTGATTGGAATGATAATTACCATGGAGAGCAAATAATGTGAAATTGGGTTCTCTGCAAGTTATATTCCTTACTAATGATGTGGTATGGACTTAACAGTAGGATAGGGGAGCAAAATGGGAAAACCTCATACCATTATTATTATTATTATTATTATTATTATTTTATTATTATTATTATTATTATTATTATTATTATTATTAATTTGTGCTACTTAACCCAAACAGAGGGGAACATCTTCCGCTTCACTAATAAATGCCCTAGAGACTTTTTTAAAAAACGGAAGCACACACTAGAAGTACAATGAACTGCTTCTCTAATGTATTCTAATATACAGTGATCTTTTCATGCAGGTCGATTGTAGCTGAACAACAGTGCTGTTTTCTGAGTTACCGAGTCAGTTTTAATGTACACTTCACCACAACGCTCCCCAACTACTCGCTGATCTGAAGAGAGGCTAATTGAGAGGGTGTGTGTATTAGCAAGTGTGGCTCACCTTAAAAGGAGTTTGCATTGACCTCATTACTTTCAAATCACCAGACTCAGTTTTTGGTTGGTTGGTTTGGGGCTTTCTGTTTTTGTTTGTGTTCTTTGCCCCTTTAGATGTCATCATCGTACTTTGTATGGCTTCATCCAGAAGTGCACGGGTCAGAACTATTAAAATAAATTGAAAAAAAGACAGGAAGAAGGATGAACCTGGGTTGCTGTTAGCCAGTTTCTTTGTTATTTGAAGAAGGATTCCAGAGAAACTGAAGAAGGATTCCAGAGAAATTGACCAATCACATTGATGAATCATGGGAAGAAAGTTGGCCGTTTATTTCTTTATTTATTAAGGAAATTTATATGGCCACCCAACTCACTCACAGGTGACTCTGGGCGGCTTACAGAAATAAAACCCCAAATACAAAATCCACTATACCCCCACCCACCTGGCGACAACAATACATTCAAACAAACCACTTGATGGACTTCGTATCAAACTGGGATCCCAGGCCCGCTGACAAAACCATGTCTTCAGGGCCTTTTGGAAGAGGATTAAGGTGGGGGCCAATCTTATCTCCGCAGGGATGATGTTCCATGGGGAGGGAGTCACCATGGAGAAGACTGTTCTTCTCGGTCCCACTAGATGGACCTCCTTAATGGGGGGGACCCGTAGCATACCCTGCCTCCCTGATCTGGTGGGTTGGGTAGATGTAACTGGGAAAAGGCGGTCCTTCAAATAACCTGGCCCCAAGCCATGAAAGGCTTTAAAGGTGATAACCAGCACCTTGAAAGGGACCTGGAAGCAAATCAAAAAACAATGCAGCTCCTGCAAGAGAGGTGACACGTGAAAATCTAGACTTGCACAGAACCATGTGGGCTGCCACATTTTGAACCAACTGAAGCTTCCGGATACTTTTCAAGGGCAGCCCCATGTAGCGTGTTACAGCAGTCAAGACTGGAGGTAACTAGGGTGTGGGTGACTGTGAGCAGGGCCTGTTGGTCCAGGAAAGGGCATAAGTGGTGCATAACCCAGAGTTGTGCAAAGGCCCTCCTGGCCATGACTGCCACCTGCTCCTCAAGCAGGAGTTGCAAGTCCAGGAGAACCCCCAAATTATGTATCGGGTCCATCTGGGGTGGTGCAACCTCATCCAAGACCAAAGATGGCAATTCTCCATGAAGCAAAGAGCCCTAAACCCAGAGCCATTCCTCTTGCCAGGGTTCAGTTTCAACCCGTTGCTCCCCATCCAGACCTTAACAGTCTCCAGGCACTGTGAGAGGGAAGTCATGGCATCGCTTAGTTCATCATGGGCTGAGATATACAGCTGAGTATCATCAGCATACTAATGATATCTCACCCCATGGCGATGGATGATCTCACCCAGCACCTTCATGTAGTTGTTAAACAGAAGTGGAGAAAGTACCGAACCCTGCAGAACCCCACAAAGCAGGGGCCAAGGGCTGGACCTCTTGCTCCCTATCAGCATAGACTGGGAACGGCCACAGAGGAAGAAAGTGAACCAGGATAACACAGTGCCCCCTACTCCCAACCCCCGAAGCCACTCCAGAAGGATACCATGGTCGATGGTATCGAAGGCCACCGAGAGGTCAAGTAGAGTGAGGATGGACCCTGTGGGGAAGGAATGTAATTGACAAAGTATTATTGCAGTCATGTGACATCTGGGGTAAAGAACAATGATCCTCCACTGAACACGGTTCCTTTTTGGAAGTTCAGGAACTATGCATGCAGAAGAATCCAGGAGCAATTCCTAAAATCTCAAGTTTAATGGATTTTGGAGAACCGGTCTGATCCAGAAATAGACTACTAGTCTAGGGCAGCTTTATGTATTAAATTGGAAAGAAACATAAACAAATTGGAATTTACCATTTGGAAATCTCAGCAGCAGCTAAAGAGGAAAATTTCTCTATCCCTAATGCTCAGAGTTATGGATTGTGGTAGGGATGAATTTAGCACATCACATTCAGAATTTGAAGGCAAAAGTAAACTGAGTGCAGGATTCTAGAAAGAGATGATCTTTGCGATATGATGGCTTCCACAAAACACTTTGAGAAACAAGATCCAGCCCAACCACTTTGCGGGGTGATGCATTTATTGAGCAATTTATATTGCTCAACTTTGTGTTGTACACCAGTTACGCCCTTTCCTTGACTGAGAGGCCCTTTGAATGGTCACTCATGCCCTGGTTGTCTCCCATATAGATTACTGTAACGCACTCTACATGGGGCTACCCTTGAAGAATATCCGGAAGCTACAGCTGGCACAGAATGCGGCCGCGTGGGCAGTTTTAGGTGCACCAAGATCAGCACACATAACACCTCTGCTCCGTGAGCTGCATCGGGTGCCAGTTTGCTTCCGGGTCCAATTCAAGGTGTTGGTTATTACCTTTAAAGCCCTACATGGCATGGGCCCAGGTTATCTGAGGGACCGCCTCATCCCCATTACATCATCCCGTCCCACCCGATCTTGCAGAGGGGGCATGCTGCGGACCCCCTCTATGAAAGAGTTCCATCTAGCGGGGTCTCGGAGGCGAGCCTTCTCTGCAGCGGCACCTGCCCTATGGAACATCCTTCCCCCAGAGATAAGACAGACCCCTTCACTCCTGTATTTTAGAAAAAAATTAAAAACCTGGCTCTGTGATCTCACCTGGGGCAAGAGGGAAAGTGGTCAAGCTTGGGGATGGCTGATTTCTTAGAACTGCCTCAAATATTTTAAATATGTTTAGCTTTACTGTATAAACCACCTGCCACTTGGATTTTATTGTATTTATATTTTACTGTGTTTTTATTGTATGTTAATGGTGTTATTGTGGCTGTGAACTGCCCAGATTCCCTCCTTGAGGGGGAGATGGGCAGTCATAGAAAATAAATAAATAAATAAATAAATACCCACATGACAGATCTGGGATACCATTAAAAGTAGGCAACAGCTTTTTTGCCACAGGCACCCAAACCGCTTGTGCTATCTCTGCTTGAGGTTAAAAATGAAATGCTTTTCCGTAGTCCACGCAGAGAAGCTGACTGGAGTTGCAGTTGAATCCAAATACAGAGCACTGTCCTTCAGCATTGCCCTTCCTTTCATTTCAGCATTGTCCTTCATTTGTTCACAATTCACTTAAAAAGGTAAAGGTTCCCCCCGCACATTTGTGCAGTTGTGTCCAACTCTAGGGGCCGGTGCTCATCTCCGTTTGTTAGCCGAAGAGCCAGCATTGTCCAAAGACGCTTCCACGGTCATGTGGCCGCATGACATGCGCGGAACGCTGTTACCTACCCATCAAAGTGGTACCTATTCATCTACTTGCATTTGCATGCTTTCGAATTGCTAGGTTGGCAAGAGCTGGAGCTAGTGCGGGAGCTCACTCCGCACGCAGGGCTAGGGATTCAAACCTCCGAACTTGCGATCTTCCGATCGACAAGCCGGGCGTCTTACCCACTGACCCACCACGCCCCAATTCACTTAGTCTCTGTTTATTTTCCATCCTGACAAGCATTGCTACGTAGCACCATCAGGACCAGTGTGCATCGTGTAAGCAGAGCGACACATTCACAGGCGCACTGCCTGCTAGAGAGCACAGCCTGGCCTAGCTTCATTTCTGCATTTGGCCACGAACCTCTCCCTGTGGTTCTGATCATAGCATATTGCAAGAAAGCAACAGGGTGAGACCAATCAATATCCCAGGCCAGAGGCAGGCAAACGTTTGAGACGTTGCTTCTGAAGGATGGGAATAGCTGGGAGTGGGGGGTGTCTTTGGAATTTATTTATTTATTTGTCCAACTTCTATCACCGCCCATCTCCCCCCACAAAGGGGACTCTGGGCGGTTTACAACAAAGTTAGTAATTGAAAACATATAAAATACAATATAACAACTCTAAAAATAAATTAGATATAAATATATAAAATCCAAGAGGCTATGAGGATATATTTAAAAGAACTCTACGGCGCAAGCCAACCCCAAGAGGAGCTATTACCCTTCCCATCCCAAGCGAGGTGGCAGAGCCAGGTCTTCAATTGTTTTCAGAAGGTCAGGAGTGAGGGGGCTAGCCTCACCTCCAGGGGCAGAATGTTCCAAAGGGTGGGCGCCACTGTAGAGAAGGCCCGCCTCCTGGACCCCGCCAGATGGAATTCTCTTACAGACGGGGTCCGTAGCAAGCCCTCTCTGCATGACCGGATGGAGCAGGTCGATGTTCTGGGGGTGAGACGGTCCCTCAGGTAACCTGGTCCCATGCCATGAATTGAATTGCTCTCAAGGAAGTTCTTTTTGCTATCTGATTACTTCACAGCATCCACTTCATTCTTCCTAATGGTAGGGCTGGTCCTGGGTAGAGAGTGGTAATCTTTTTTCATACTGTCCTCTCTTGAGCATCAAAAAGTCCAGAGTTGCTCAACACATTGTAGAGCTGTGCCGTTTGTTAGAAACCTATCCCAGGGTCTAGCATAGAACAGAGTTCTATTCTAGAATATTCCTGCTCTGATTCAAGGCCAATTTCCTAGAGATATAGAAATGCCACTAGTGCGGTTAATAACAACGGATTTATCTAGGGTTCAACTGACATTTTTAAAAGCACTTTAAGGATGTGATACTGTCTTCTGTATCAGGACTGGTTTGATGAGAATGATAGTGAGATTGAACATATTATTGACAAGAAAAGGAAAGCCTTCCAGATATGGCAAAAAGATATTAACTGTGCCGTTAAGAAAAAAATCTACGCCAGTGCAAGGGCAGAAGTCCAAAGAAGAACTAGAGAACTTAAGAACATATGGTGGATAAAAAAAGCCCAAGAAACCCAACATTTTGCAGATGTTCATGATGCACGGGGCTTTTTTAATGCCATAAAGGCCATCTATGGACCAACAAACCATGGTACAAATCGCTTACGCTCAGTAGATGGTGCTAAACTTCTAAAGGACAAAGAGTCTATTGCACTGCGCTGGAAAGAGCATTACTACAATCTCCTTAATCGTCACTCTGCTGTGGCTGATGAAGTCGTCTTGCAAATCCCGCAAAAACAAATAAGAAATGAGCTTGCAGTACCCCCTAGTTTGGAGGAAGTCAGTAAAGCCACTAAACAAATGAAAAATAACAAAGCTAGTGGACCTGATGGGATTCCTGCTGAAGTCTTTAAAGAAGGCGGGCCTGAACTTACACAACAACTTCATAAGCTCATCGAAAAAATCTGGATGAGGGAGGAGATTCCAGCAGACTTTAGGGATGCCATAATTATCACTCTCTTTAAAAAGGGTGATAGAACAGACTGTGGAAACTATCGAGGCATCTCCCTTCTAGCCACAGCAGGCAAAATCCTGGCAAAGATCATTGCAAACCGTCTCCTATCTGTATCAGAAGACATCCTCCCTGAAAAGCAAAATGGCTTCCGCCCTTCCAGGGGAACAGTGGATATGATCTTCACTGCACGACAGCTTCAAGAAAAATGCAAGGAGCAAAACCGCCCTCTGTACATGGTGTTTATTGATCTGACTAAAGCTTTTGATACTGTAAATCGTACTGCTCTCTGGACCATCCTTCTGAAAATCGGATGCCCTGATAAATTTGTGAACATCTTGCGGTTACTCCATGACGACATGATGGCAACAATCCTGAATAACAATGGCTCTCAAAGCGATCCATTTAAAGTGGAATCCGGCGTTAAACAGGGATGTGTTATTGCTCCAACCTTATTCGCTATCTTCATCGCTATGATTATACACCTTGTTGAAGAGAAACTTCCTACTGGTGTAGAAATTATATATCGAACAGATGGAAAGCTTTTTAATCTTAGTAGGCTGAAAGCAAAAAATAAGGTAATTGCAACTTCTGTTATAGAACTTCAATATGCTGATGATAACGTAGTCTGTGTACACTCCGAGGAAGATCTTCAAACTATCCTAAACATCTTTGCAGAAGCATATGAAAAGCTCGGCCTCTCGATTAACATTAAAAAAACCAAAGTGCTTTACCAGCAAGTTCGAACCAATCCCTCCGCAGCACCATCAATCCAGCTTAAAGGTGTGTCACTAGAAAATGTCGACCACTTTTCTTATCTCGGCAGCCATCTATCCACAAAAGCCGACATCGACGCTGAAATTCAGCACCGCCTGAGCTCTGCGAGTGTAGCTTTCTCCCGAATGAAGCGTAGAGTGTTTGAGGATCGGGACATTTGCAGGGAGACCAAAATGCTTGTTTACAAAGCCATTGTACTACCAACCCTTCTGTACGCCTGTGAAACATGGACCCTCTACAAACGCCACCTCCAACTTCTTGAAAGATTCCATCAACGCTGCCTCCTAAAAATTCTGCAGATTACTTGGGAAGATAGGCGGACTAATGTTAGCGTATTAGAAGAAGCGAAAACCACCAGCATTGAAACAATGATCATCCAACATCAACTTCGCTGGACCGGCCATGTTGTTCGAATGCCTGACCATCGTCTTCCAAAGCAGCTACTTTACTCCCAACTTAAGAATGGAAAACGGAATATTGGTGGACAGCAAAAGAGATTCAAAGATACTCTCAAAGCTAATTTAAAAAAATGTAATATCAGCATTGAGAACTGGGAAGCCCTAACTCATGAGCGTTTCAATTGGAGGTCATCCTTTATTAATGGCGCTATGAACTTTGAAGAAGCACAAGTACAGGGCGAAAGGGAGAAAAGAGCTAAAAGGAAGGCACGTCAAGCAAACCCTCATCATGACCGTCTCCCACCCGGAAACCTATGCCCTCATTGTGGGAGGTTGTGCGGATCCAGAATTGGCCTTTATAGCCACTTACGGATCCACCGTTAAAATTTTACCTTTGGAAGACAATCTTACTCGGCTACGAGTGATCGCCAATGACTGTCTTCTGTACCGAGTACAAATGTTGGACTACAACTGCCATCATTCCTGACATGGCCATGTGCCCTACTTTCCTTCTGGTGAACTCTGTATGTGAATTACCCACTATCCAACAAACACTTCCAAACACAAAGGCGCAGTCACTTTTATGGGGTAACCACCCAGTATTACAAAACTTAGAGGTGGGACACATGATTCTGAAAACGTTATTTTCATTGAGACCTAGAGAGTTGAGAAGAGAAATATGTCCTTTATTGATTGATCCTGAAAGAATGAACACTTAGAAGCAGTGATGGGAGTGAAAGAGAAGATAGATCCCTCAGAATTTCTTCAGATGCATTGAACTGTGAAATAACAGCATTTCTAATTGCCTGCCCCAATATAAGAATGGGGAAATTCATCCTGTGGGACGCAACAGCATTGGGCAGGTAGATATCAGTATTGGTGTGCATCCATGGGCAATAGACAACCCCAGTGGCCAAGGGGCCAAGCCCTCTCCTGCTCCAGGCTGCAGCTGTGAGGAGAAAGGGAGGAGAAGGATCCCATGGCTACTTCTCTGATACAGGTATAGGCCTGAATCCCACAAGGGGCTCTGAAAAAGAGGAAATTAGTGGCCACAGCAAGCGCCAGGAAAACCAACAGTTTCTACCACATGGTCTCGCCCCTCCTCACTGCATTTCCAGCCGTAGCCAGAGCAATATCTCCTCCCTCCCTCCCTCCTTCCTTCTACACCAGCGGTCTCCAACCTTTTTGGCACCAGGGACTGGTCATGGAATAAATTTTTTCCACGGACTGGGGAGGCGGGGTTTGCAGGCGGAACCCAATCATGCACACCGAGGGGCGGGGTTTGCAGGTGGGAGCCAATCGCATGCACTGGGGGTGAGGTTTGCAGGTGGGAGCCAATTACGCACACCGGGGTGGGGTAATTGCGCACACCAGGGGGCGGGGTTTGCAGGCGGGAGCCCCGCGGCCCACTTCCTAACAGGCCGCAGCCCACAGGTTGGGGACCCCTGTTCTACACCGTTCATCTAGTTTAGCTCCTCCTGAGACCTGCCTACATACCCCAGTTTGTTAAAGGTGGGTTACAAGGAGGGAACCCCTGCCTGGAGACTCCAACATGGCCACCTTCCTGTCTTCCCTCTCCATGTGCCCTGGGCAAATACTATTGAAGTCCGCATCGTCTTGATGTATTAGAAAAAATTCATGGCACTGCCTAAGATCAAAGTGTTCAGGCTTATTCCTGTCTCCCCTTTAATCCCCCAAGCACATTCATTTTATCTGCTCTGAGACATTTCCTACCTGAAAACTTGATATGAAATTACCTTTAACTGGCAACAGTTGATGTAGGTGTCCTCCTTCCAATTAATCTAAGAAACTACGGATGCCCAGGAAGATTAGTGGGCACATATCAGAACGTCAGAGGATCGCTCAATCAGGGAAGGAGGAACCAAAGGGGAGGTAATAAAAGGACAAATAGGATAATCTCACAAATCTCAAACCTGCACAGAGATCTACTGCAAGTGCTTATTTGACTAGCCCTCTCTGCTGCTCAATCAGCTAAAGCAGGGGGGGTGGGGGGTGAGGAAGCAGAGGAGAAGATGGGTTGAAAGATTTTTTTGACCCTAAACCTCACCGACATGGTTTCTATTAAATTTAATTACTGCCTCCTGCCGCTTTAAATTGAAGGCTGTTTCAAAACACATGTAGCTGCAATTTACAAGACAGCTTGCAGGCCAGGAATACCTGGAAACACGGAACTGAAAAAGCAAAGGAACTTTCCATTTGCCTGATCCTGCTGCTATAATGGAAATAACGCTGGGCAGAATTGCTCAGTCTTTCCTCAGGCTGCTGGCGGAATTTGGGAAAGGGAGGCCAAGCAGGGCAATGAGATCGGAGGAAGCATCAATTCTTACCATGGACTTCTTGTTCCCAAGATAAGGATACCTTCAGGGAGGAAATTCTGATATTTCCAGCCATGCACCCATTTGTGACATTCTGGGGTAATTTCAGAGTGCCTTGTTCTCAAGCTCTAACAAGAGTCTTATGCTGAGTCAAACAGTTTGTCTGCTTAGCCCAGAGCTTTCCAAACTTTTCATCTTGGTGACACACTTTTTAGACATGCATCATTTCGCGACACACTCTTACAGCAGGGCACAAGGCAGGCACTAGGACCTGCGCGGAATCACAGCAGGTTTGGAGGCAGCAAGGCACAAGGCAGGCACTAGGACCTGCGTGGAATCCTGGCAGGGCTCTGAGGCAGCAGCAGCCGTGAGACACCCAGACACTGCAGCCGACACACTAATGTGTCCTGACACACAGTTTGGAAAGCTCTGGCTTAGCCCATTATTGTTTACTCTGGATCACTTTTGTTTGGCACTCAATGCTGATTGGGGTGGAGATCTCCAGGAAGCCTTCAGGACCAGTAGGAGCATGATGCTGAAGGCCCTAGCAAAGGTTCTTTTTTTTAATATTAATTGCAAAGATAAAAACTAATACAAACTTAAAAAAGAAAAAAGAAAAAAGAGAAGGTGCAGAAAAGAAAAAAAATAGAAAAATAGAAAAGAAAGAAAAAATAAGAATGTAGTAAAGAAAAAGAAAAAGAAAAGATATATATATAAAGAAATGACTTCCCCCTTCATCACAAGTATAAACAATTTTAGTTACTTATCACCTCCTCTTAAAATACAACAAATGATCTTGTCTTCCCATATCCCATCTCTTACCTATAAACAAATCCTTAAAGCCTCGTCGTTTCAGTCATGATCAGCAAAAGTCCATTAAGGATTACCAGAGATAATAACATATCTATTTTAACTTTGATCAAATAAACCTTCCTTTTACTTTTAACAATCTTGATCTTTAGTCCCTTCAAATAATGTTCTGGAACTTGATTTCTTTTCATTTTTTCTTTGTCCCTTCTCACAAAATTCTTCAAAGCTTTTACAAGCCTCTTTTGTAAATCCAATATAGGAAAATTATCCAGGTCACTCTCTTGGTTTGTTATGTGTATATCCCTTTTAATTATTAAGACATCAACCGGTTTCTTTTGCATGTCCAGTGTAGCATCTTTTTCCATGTCATTCTTGTAGCCTGTCATTTTTAAATCCACTTTCAGATCAGTCTCAATCTTGTCAGGTAAAACTTGTTCCTCTTCCATAACATCTTTTAGACACAGTCTATCTATAAAGGCAGACACTCTTAAAATTAACTTATGGGTCCATTGTTCAAAAATATCCTTTAATATGACCAATGTTAAAATATTTTGCTCCATTCTGAATTAGTAAGTCAAATTTAAGTGTTCTTCTCCTTTAATTGTAATCTTTAGTTTATTCTGTTTCCCTCTAGGGTCCAACCTTCGAAGTCTCATCCTATCATTTTTTTTAAAGAGAATTCAAAACAAAAGCATTTTCCCATGGGGAGGAGAATTCATATCTATATGAATTAAAGTCCTTAAACTTGTATTTAAACCTTTTTTAGCTAAGGATTGAAGGAAGCTCTCTTGCTGTTTTCAGACTTGTTGATCCAAAGGTCCCTAATAGCTAAAAAGCAGTTAACAAGCAATTTCCGAAAGTGATTAGAAAAGGAAGTATGTGAAGTTAGTGTCCTTTCAAAGGGGCCAACCACTGTTTGAGCAAAATGGCTATTCCCTCATCTCCCAGAGCTTTAAACCTACCGGAGACTGCTGTCTTGTGGTCTCCTCATGAGGAGCAACTGCCTGGAGCACTTGTGGGCAATCGCAAGTCCTCTCCTTGTCCGGAGAGGAATTACAAAGAGCTGGTCTACTTGCCAACTCTTCATTCCGCTGCGGTCAGCTCCACTTTTAGCGAAGCCGTCTTCAGTTTGCCATTTCTTCCCCGGAAGTCCAGCCCTAGCAAAGGTTCTGAGTGGACCCCCTTCCCATGGATACCCTTGTCCCGGACTTATTTACATAATTTGTAACTTGCTTCATTCCATCAACCCTAATAATACTAGCATTATTTTTTATTTTTTATTTATTTTCTATCCCGCCTTTATTATTTTTATAAATAACTCAAGCTGGCAAACATACCTAATACTCCTTCCTCCTCCTATTTTCCCCACAACAACAACCCTGTGAGGTGAGTTGAGCTGAGAGAGAGGGACTGGCCCAAGGTCACCCAGCCGGCTTTCAGGCCTAAGGCGGGACTAAAACTCTCAGTCTCCTGGTTTGCCATTGGCTCCTTCCTAGGGCTGAGAGAGAGTGACTGGCTCAAGGTCACCCAGCTGGCTTTCAGGCCTGAGGCATTAATTATATACTCATTATATTAATGAGTTTTTAAAATAAATAAAAAATACCACAATATTTAGAAAATCAACCTGCTTTGAGGATCTGTTCCTCAAGAACTTTCACATACTTAGGACAGATGGATGAAGAAGTTTCTTTATTTCAATCTTTATGACTGTTTATTCTTTTTCCCCATAGACACTGAACATGAAATGTAACCATCCATAAAAAATAAAATGAAATGTGGTCCAATAACTAGGCCATGCTTGCTGCATCATTTTAAATGTTCTGCTTCTCAGGCAATGAACAAATGTTTTTAGATCTAGCAACTGCCAAGCACGGAGAACAATTCCAAGAAGAAAATTAAATGGGACAAATAAGAGGTGACTGCTAATGGCAGACATATTTTCTGACAGAAGCTCCATGGTATGTCCCAGTGACACGCTAGCCAGAATTTTTTCCCACCTTTTAACCAAAATTAACTGTGAACACATTTTCTTCATGTGCTTTTCTTTATCTCTCTTTAAAGTTTCCTTCCTAAAATGTTGAGAGTCTGTCCCAGTATTTCTCTTAGCAACTTTAAGATGGGTGGATTTCAACTCCTACAATTCCCCAGTCAGCCATGCTGTCTGGGGATTTCTGGGAGTTGAAGTCCACCCATCTTAAAGTTGCCAAGGTTGAGAAACACAGGTCTATCCCATGGGTGGCCTGCATCAAATATGACTGGGAAAGCTCTCAGGAAATTTCTCCCCCCCCCTCCCCCCTGGATAAGGATCTTCTTCAGCTTCTTCAGTCATACACCCAACATCACCTTCTGCACAGTGGAAAGATGGAATTTTACAGTAGGAAAAGTTGCTTTGGGGAGCTTATTTAAGCTATCCTGGATGAGATATGCATAGTTATTTAATCGATCACTCCAGTTTTATTGTTTGAAAGGGAAAATATATATACATGGGACAAAGCTGGGCACTAACAGTCTTTCAAATTATTCCACCCAAACATAGGCTTCTATGATGAAAGGTGTGTCCGTGATGAAACATGTATAATGATGTGATGATACAAACCCTGTGACTTGTCCCAACATCAGGATGCAAATATGAATGGCTGGGAAGAGAAACTAAGTAGATACCTTCTTTAGGAAAAGAAGAAATTCTCCAACAGTCGAAGGGTGGCATCCTCATAGTGGTAAGCATTCCTACATGAATTCCTACATGAATTCCTTTGAGATTTAACTGTCTTCTCCTGAGGTTTAACTGAAGCCAGGGAGGCTGTAGACCAGAGCTTTCCAAACTTTTCATGTTGGTGACACACTTTTTAGACATGCATCATTTCGCGACACACTCTTACAGCAGGGCACAAGGCAGGCACTAGGACCTGTGTGGAATCACAGCAGGTTTGGAGGCAGCAAGGCACAAGGCAGGCACTAGGACCTGCGTGGAATCACAGCAGGTTTGGAGGCAGCAAGGCACAAGGCAGGCACTAGGACCTGCGTGGAATCCTGGCAGGGCTCGGAGGCAGCAGCAGCCGCGGCACACCCAGACACTGCAGCCGACACACTAACGTGTCCCGACACACAGTTTGGAAAGCTCTGCTGTAGACCATTGGAGAGAGGACTGTACGGTGGATGACACAGCATCCACAGATATTTCCTTGCCATCTTGTAACTAAGATTGGGGCAAAAACACTTCATTCCACCCATGACAATTACTCTGAAATTTTCTTCTTTGAAAGAATTTATAAAGCAAATTCTCTTCCATCCAATCAAATAAGAAGTGGTAGAAAAAGAACTGCAAGATAATTTCTCTGCCTGGCAATTTGCCTCAGGAAATAAATTGAGGACTGACATAGGACAATCCACTATTTGAAGAATTCTCAAGGGATAGCTGTCTGTCTGAAGACATCTTCTCTTTGAAGGACTGTTCAGTCCGTATCTGATTTAAAGAGAAAAAAATATCAGAATGGAGAGTAAGGGCCTCAGTGTTACAAGCGAGTACACGGACAGTAGACTGAGCAGATGCATACGACATTTTTCATCTCTCAACCCTTCTGAATCCATTTTGAAAACTAGCCAACATTGATCTGGGCTGTTTTGACCATGTTCAGATTTATTTGAGATAGAAGGGCAAGAGCCAAAGTAGGGCTGGCTGAGGCAAAGGTTGCATAAGAATCTCTGGAACAATCCTCATAATCACTTGAAACTCTTCTAAACATTCAACAGAATTTGCAGGACTTTGATTGAGTGATTGATTGATTGATTGATTGATTGATTGATTGATTGATTTGTGCCATCAAGTCGTTTTTGACTCCTAGTGACCACATAGATAGATTTTATCCATGACAATCTATCCTTAATCTGTTCTTTCAAGTCTCCTAATGGTGCACTCATCACTACTGTAACTGAGTCCATCCACCTTGCTGCTGGTCGTCCTCTTCTCCTCTTTCCTTCCACCTTTCCCAGCATTAGAGCCCTTTCCAGAGAGCTGGATCTTTGGGATCCCTCTTTTGTTTGCAAGAAAGCAAATTAAAACTGAGCAACACCAGAGGAGATGCTGCTGCTGCAACTGCTGTGCCTAGCAGCTGATCAAGGCTTCCATGTTCCAAGAGTGAAGTTCACGGAAGAGAACTTGCTGGGAGAAGCAGACAAAAGTGGCTGCTTGATGGCCTGAGGAATGTAGAGAATGCCCTTTGCCAGTAGAAGGATGTGGGGCAAAATAAATAAGAAGTGGAATGCTACTTGTTCTGCATCTGCATTCACTGCGTGAATTATGATTTCTTTCTTGATACATAGCTTACGACTGACATAAAGATATTCCAGAAAATCTTATAATTTATTTATTTAATTATTTAATTAAATTTATATAACCGCCCATCTCCCCCAACGGGGAACTCTGGGCGTATAATTCTGAGCACCTAGTCTCAGCATCATCTGCTCATCCATCTCCCTTGATAAAACAGCATCCCAAGATTTGCCTGGCTGTAGTTTTCCCCACTATGCTAAGATGAAATCTGAAATTTTTATAGGTATACATTTGAATGGACTAATGTTATGACCAAGGGGCGCGGTGGCTCAGCGGGTAAGACGCCAGGCTTGTCGATCGGAAGATCGCAAGTTCGGAGGTTCGAATCCCTAGCCCCGCGTGATGGAGTGAGCTCCCGCACTAGCACCAGCTCTTGCCAACCTAGCAATTCGAAAGCATGCAAATGCAAGTAGATGAATAGGTACCACTTCAGTGGGAAGGTAACAGCATTCCACACGCGTCATGCGGCCACATGACCGTGGAAGCGTCTTCGGACAACGCTGGCTCTTCGGCTAACAAACGGAGATGAGCACCGGCCCCTAGAGTCGGACACGACTGCACAAATGTGCGGGGGGAAGCTTTACCTTTAATGTTATGACCAAAATTCAGATCAAAGCCCCTCCCCACTCCTGGTAACCATTAAGAAACTTTTGGGAAGCCCACAAGTCAGCATGACTATTTAAGAGCCCTAGCAATTGGCATCCCATAGCCAAGTGATCTGCTGCTAAATATGACAGCAGTAATAAAAGTACTTTACATGAAACGATTTAACCTACTTTTAAGCAAACTTCATCACATTTGGGAGGGAGGGAGGGAGGGGGGAGAGGCATAAATTAATTATTGCCTGCTCAAAGGGTTCCTTTTTGCTCCAGATATTATGAGAAGGAGGAAAATGCCTTTCTAATCCCACTTTTTACAACCAGGCCTGTGAGCAAATCCATCAGAAATGCAGTGGCTAGCTTAAATCACCTGTTGAACTCCAAGGCTGAGCCAAGATTCAAACTCAAGACTTCTCAGCGCAGCACTCCATCTATTATACCCCACTGATTATTTAATATTATCTCCAGAGAATAAAGATGAGTGGGAAAATGTCTTTCTTTCTGATTTACTGGCATATTTTTCTCTTTCTCAACTGTCAGTCCAATTCTCTTCTTTATCTGTTTGTCTCAGCAAAACAGCACCGAGCACAGATGGGATTTTCAGTTTTTTTAAAAAAATCTAAATCAGATAACCTTTTTTTAAGTAGATCTATCACTGTGTTCACTTTCCATGACATTTGCACAACACCAGCTGTATTTCTTGTCATAGCGTTTGGTCGTTGGACAAGATTTCTCTCCAAAGCCACAACAAAGCATGCTTCAGGGATCTGCTTTGGGAAAGAGTCACAGAAAAACAGCCAAATCCAATTTTCAGCCAGTTCTCCAAAGCAATTTACAATGTCTTCCTATCCCATTTCTGTCCACCAATATCAAGAGATGATGAGGATTTAGAAGGTTCTCTTTTCTTCCCTTGCATTTTGGCACCTTTATAGCTAGACATCACACTACATCCTTAGAGTAGGTATTTTAAATTTGAAGTTCTCTCCCATTTAGGTTTTTGTTGTAAAGCAAGCAGACCACAACCTGTCTGACTAAAATTTCATGCTTGCTCCTTGGGAGGAAAGCTATGGCAAACCTAGACAGCATAACAAAAAGCAGAGACATTGTTGGACCCAAAGTTGGTCCCGTGTCCAAGCACGTTTAACTTGGTACGAAGAACCCAAAATAAATTCACACCAAGACGAGAAATAGGATAACCCTTTTAATTGAGCTCAAGTAATAGGGGGCAACCTCCTCTGAAAAGGAGGGCCCCAGACAAAAGAAGCATCTGTTTTTATACATTTCAGATCTCTAACACATACATCACACAGGATATAAGTTTTTTTAGGATTTAACAGAAGTGTAAAGGTCAAGATTTCATTAAAGATTTCAGATATCACAATTTAATTTACAGACATCACAAGTTAGTTATGAATATCCTGGAATTTTGATAAGAGAAGGAGAGGGGTCTGGTGTTAGGTGGTTATCTCACAGGGATTCTGTGAGATAAACAAAGGTGGATGCAATCAAGATTTCCTTCCTGTGAAGAGATTAACTATTTGTCCTTAATTAAGATTTTCTGTGGCATCCACAGTTCATACATTCTGCTGAACATGTACACATTCCATAGGAAGGGGGTTTAATAGAGTTCAATCCTTCAATTCCCCCCGTTGACTCTTCAGTGATCCATTTCACTGACGAGTCACTTAGCTCTTTCAATTCTACTTGATAAGGCAATTCAGCTCTGGCTCTTTTAGGTAAGCAGGTTTTACTTACAGAAATACATACAGGCGTACACTGAAGGGTAATACAGGTTATTACAATTAAAACGATTTTAACAACAATGGCACTGACCAAGGTTCTTAACCAGGTCCAAATACTGAAGTAGTCTGGAGAAGAGTTGGTCCTTAGCTTGCATTTTCCAGTCCACATCTTGGCTAGAAGGGTAAAAAAGATTAAGTCCATGCCTCAAAGTCCCATTGAAGTGATGCTTCGGATGATTCCAGCAACCAGCATGATCTCCCATAGACGTCAAAGGGTTCAGTCAATGGCTTCTTGCAGCTGTGGGGTCTCATAGGCGCAGAATGGACCTTTTCCTTGGCTCTCAGGTGCAAAGGTACAGCATTCTGTCCTGTTTCTGTACAAACACCACCTTTGGCTGCAAGAATCTGGTCTAGAACTAACCTACTCTAGAAACTATTTGCTAGCAATTCTTTGTGTAGGTGGCCAATTGCTTTGGTGCTGTATCACATGCTATCTGTTCTAAAAATACTGGGCACATAGTTATGATGGCAATACTGTAGGCCAAGCTCCTCATACAAATTCTGTGCCATTCTATGGGAGGCCATCTGACTTAGAGCCCTGGCCCAGCAGTCAGATGCATTTATTGTCTGCAGGAGGGTGTTACCACATGCCTGTGTTAAGGCACCAGGTGGGGCAAAAGGGGAACCCACATACTTCCTTTCCTCTCAGCTTCCAGTGTATGTTCCTTCTTGGGCTTGTGTGCTAACCCAGTGAATGGGCAGCAAGCACTTGCCCAGTCTAACACCTTGGCTGGGGAAACAGGTATATTAACATTGAGACTCCTTGGTTTGTGTTGCAATTGTTTAACTGAGGCAGCTTGAAAACCTGGGACACTGATTTCAGAGGAAAATGGGAGCTCTTGCCTTCTATGGAAGAGGAAGAAGGAAACCAAATGTAGCAGAGAGAGACAGACAGACAAACCTAATCTTATAATTCAGCCTAATGCTTCTTTCTTTGATTCTTACCAGCCTTTGGGTGGTAATGTGCAGAAAAGGGGACATCAGCTTTCCTATGCACCTGGAGCCTTTTGGTAGAGTTTTGCAGAGCTCTTTCTCACTTTGACTCTTAGACTGGAGGTAGCTGCAAGGCTGGTCTGGTGTCAAGTTAGTTCATGGAGTGTTTCTTTTGGTCTGCCCATCAGGATCTTGGGGTATCTGGCCATTTAGATTGCTTGTCCTGGAATAAAATATAAACTTCCACACACACACTCCCTTTTGTTTGCTCCTTATAGCCACATTTGTGGGGAAACGGGCAAACTGTAGATCAGAGGGATGGCAAAGGAGGGAAAGGAGTAAAGCTTCTGTCTAGGAGGCTTCTGCTAGAGGCTTTCTTAGCAGATGACCCTGAGGAGATGTGAAAGGTCAGAGTCCATAAACGTGCAAGAGAAGAGAAAGTTAAGGGAAAGCATGGGGGTCCTATAAAAAGCAATGAGTGACTCAGAAATAAGATAAAGAAACCTTTGAATAGCTTAACTATGGTCCAGAAGCTGCAGTAGAGGATAGTTGTTTTGGGAAACCAGATTTATTGCCTGTTGCTATACTTGGTGGTGCCCTTTCCTTTTCTCTAGCTTAGTTCAATTTATTGTTCAAGCATGCATTCCTACTGCTTGGCTGGCATCTCTTATAAATTTTACAGGGAAGTTTAAAAGAAAAACAAAGTCTAACTCATTCTTAACAGCTCAACTGTATATCACATGTATGTACTGCAGAGGTTGAAATAGTTAGTAGCTGTTGTTGAAGTCGTTAGGTGTAGCTCAGATAAACTGGGACTTGGTAGACAAAAGACCATTCACAACCTTCCATCTGTATATCTGAAGCATTAACAGGTAGGGTCAAACAAAGAGTAAAGATGGGGTGGCTTAAGGCCGCACACGCACACACATATACATGGGGGGGCAGAAATTAGCAAGAGGCACACTCAAGGAGGCAGGACAGAGTGGGGAAAAAAAGGTATTGCTTTAGGGCTTTCATTTTCTGGGAACTAAAGCCTCAAAACAATAAGAGTAGGAAACTTTTCATGACATTTTCCTGAAAAAAAAACATTAGGTTGAGGGGGGTTTCTCCCCTGATTTTTTTTTTTTTTTTCCTCCTGGCAAATGCCTGGATGAGCCCTGGTAATCATTTGGCAATGATTTCAGAAGTGGCTTGCCAGTGCCTCCTTCCTAGGGCTGAGAGAAAAATGACTGGCCCAAAATCACCCAGCTGGCTTCTTTGCAACAATGGTAGGACTAGAACTCAATGTTCCCAGTTTCTACCCTGGTGCCTTTACCACTACACCAAGCTGGCTCTCTTTAAAAAAACCGTTTGCCTTCCTTTCCTTGGCTTCAAGAAAAGGGAAGAAAAATTGGTACATACACTTAGCAATGACTTGTCACCTCCTTCACAGTGGCAAGGAGTTTCCAAGGCAATGCTTCATTAACCAAAAGTGTGTTAAACATTCCTGTTTCCTTTCTAATGCCTTTCTTTCTTTGCTAAAATGCCTTCACGTGCATTACCAAAGACAAATTCAGAGCCAATTGCAACAATCAATCAGATCCAGACACACAACACATGCCTTCAAGCTCTCTGAATCACATTTCTTAAACTTTCTTATTACTCACCATATAAAGCACAAACTTTCCTCTTGCTTCCTTCCTACTCAGACCATCTCTTCTGGTTCCTTCTAGAGCATGGCACTTTCTCAAACTTCCTGTCTACAGTACATACAGTTACTATTCATCAACTTTCTTACAAACAAGGCATACAGTTATAGAAATCAAGCATAGCTGCAAGCATGGCAGCTGTCCTTACATGTGCTCCCCTCATCTCCTGCAATGGTTTGTTCTTTCCTATAAATAAAGGGGTTCTAGCAGTAACCTTAATATTTTTTAATACTTCTCAAGCAGCTGTTTCTCCATCAAGGGAGCAAACTGTGGAAGCAGGGCCTTAAGGGCCAATGGGCATCTATGGTAGCCCAGAGCATCTTCCTGAGAGAACACAACAGAGGGTTCAGACACACAAACAGTCAAAACACTGAATGCACAGACATACTTAGAAAACAAAACAAAGCAAAAACTGCTAGTAACTCTTGGTTTCCACAAGCCTGGGGTGAAAAACGTTCCAGCTGGAGGAAGAGATTACGCAAATTGCAAAGGCTCCAAGGAGCATGCACAGAGTGCCATGGAGCATTTTAAAATGGCCTCTTCCCCAACGATAGTCTTAGTCTAAACGTTCCTTCCCCAGGGAGCTGATGAAAACTTGGACTGCCCTTTTTCTCCATACCCCCATTTCCTGGGAAGAGAAAGGGAGCTGCTCCATGCCCTTGCTGGCCAGGCAAAAATGGGCTGGAACTGCTCACCCAGGGACTGGGCTATGGGTCTTTTTCCTTGATCAGCTCGCTTCCCAAAGCCATATTGTATTCTAATGGGATCATCATCCCACAATTTCCAAAATAAATCATAATAAGCCTGGTCTTCTTCCCCAAATGTCAACACAAGGTCTCCTAATTTTTTGTGCACATTGTAGTCAATTGATCCTTCCTTTGGCCAAATGCCTTCCGTTGCCTTAGTCCATGATTCACTTTTTCCACTGTCATTTCTGGGTTTTCAAAATGACCAAAGTGGCAGACCAAACACTGCAGAGGACTCGAACCCCACAGATTACCGGTTTGGTCAGATACCTTGCATAACTTTTTCCTTTTTTCCTTTTGACCCTTGCGGTCCCTTTTGTCTAGTCTGCGCAGACCCTATTTTGTCCTACTTCTCTGGTTCCCTCCCAGACCACTCACTGCCCCCTCTAGGCTCATGGGATTCGGACAAAGACAAACACAGAAGGTATCTTACCCGTCTTCAGTGGACTGTTGTCAGCGGTGGCAGTTTTTGGAAGTTTCTTTTGTCTATTTCTCGGTTTTTTTTCAGGACTTCGTCTTTGAGCCCAGGAGAGCGGTCAAAAACCCTTTCAGAAAAATTTCTGAATGCGCGCTGGGTTAGATGAACCACAAGTCCTGAGACCAAGTTTTGTCCCGGCGGAGTCGCCAATTTTGTTGGACCCAAAGTTGGTCCTGTGTCCAAGCACGTTTAACTTGGTACGAAGAACCCAAAATAAATTCACACCAAGACGAGAAATAGGATAACCCTTTTAATTGAGCTCAAGTAATAGGGGGCAACCTCCTCTGAAAAGGAGGGCCCCAGACAAAAGAAGCATCTGTTTTTATACATTTCAGATCTCTAACACATACATCACACAGGATATAAGTTTTTTTAGGATTTAACAGAAGTGTAAAGGTCAAGATTTCATTAAAGATTTCAGATATCACAATTTAATTTACAGACATCACAAGTTAGTTATGAATATCCTGGAATTTTGATAAGAGAAGGAGAGGGGTCTGGTGTTAGGTGGTTATCTCACAGGGATTCTGTGAGATAAACAAAGGTGGATGCAATCAAGATTTCCTTCCTGTGAAGAGATTAACTATTTGTCCTTAATTAAGATTTTCTGTGGCATCCACAGTTCATACATTCTGCTGAACATGTACACATTCCATAGGAAGGGGGTTTAATAGAGTTCAATCCTTCAACATCACCTTGCCGACAAAGGTCCGTATAGTTAAAGCTATGGTTTTCCCAGTAGTAATGTATGGCTGTGAGAGTTGGACCATAAGGAAGGCTGAGCACCGAAGAATTGATGCTTTTGAACTGTGGTGCTGGAGAAGACTCTTGAGAGTCCCTTGGACTGCAAGGAGGTCAAACCAGTCAATCCGAAAGGAAATCAACCCTGACTGGTCATTGGAAGGACAGATACTGAAGCTGAAGCTCAAATACTTTGGCCACCTAATGCGAAGAGAGGACTCACTGGAAAAGACCCTGATGCTGGGAAAGACTGAAGGCAAAAGGAGAAGGGGACGGCAGAGGATGAGATGGTTAGATAGCATCACCGATGTAATGAACATGAATTTGAGTAAACTCCGGGAGGCAGTGGAGGACAGGAAGGCCTGGCGTGCTATTGTCCATGAGATCACAAAGATTCGGACACAACTAAACAACTGAACAACAACAACAACAACAACAAGCCCAAATGAGCATCGCCAAACTTAAGTGTAAGTCAGCTGGCCTTATAACAGTCAGAAATACAGGTTTCAGAAACAGACCCATTTTTACTAATTATCCCTTTCTCCAGTCTTCATCCAAACCCCGGTTTCAAGATATTAGCACGTGATAATGCTTCTCTCAAAACACTGAGAAATTTCCCCCCCAGAGAAACTCACGGCTGCAGGCAAAATAACAGAAGAGATTGTTTTTCTTCAGCATCATTGGCAGCCCCATTCCTTGCTTATTCCCTTGGATGTCCTGTACATCAGGGATCAACAACAGAATCCCCACGGAGGCTAAAATGCTGATGATATGACATCTATGCAAATTGCTTGAAAAAAGAAAAGCATTTCAGAGCCCTTATGGGAAAAGGGTGCTTACACAATAGATCTAGTACAAAAAGTCTTCCTGGAATTAATGGAGTTTAAATTAAAGAGGAACCAACATCCCCTATTTGCATGGAAAACAATCAAAGAACCATTTTTGTGTCTTTGCTTCAAATAGTTGCAAGTGTCAGGGTCTTTTGTTTACGTTCAAAAAAAGAAGATTAAAACCATTTAATTATTTCCCCTCTGCTTTGCTTTACAAAATGAATTCCTGAGAAAACGGCTGTTGGAAGACAGAAGCCCACCTTTTCAAGGGACATTTGGAGCAATCTCTGTGCCCCCACCCCACCCCGCCACATTTGTGCTGCTGCACTTTAATCATATCATGGAATTAGATTCCAGTCCTTGTACACATTACAGGTATGTAGGGATTGCCAAGACTACAGATGGGTTAATACCCTTTCTTGAGAATTCCACATGAATTCTGTGTCACTCCAATGCTTATACATTCCTACAGCAGCCTAAGTTGTTCCAGGAAAATACAGCAACTTATCAGCCTCCATCTTTTATTGCAAGGAGATTGCTTCCTAGACAGGCAACCATCTAAAACGGTGTTTCTCTCAACCTTGACAAGTTGAAGCTGTGTGGACTTCAACTCTCAGAATTCCCCAGCCAGCATGCTGGCTGGGGAATTCTGGGAGTTGAAGTCCACACAGCTTCAGCTTGTCAAGGTTGAGAAACACTGATCTAAAATAAATTGGAGGAAGTGATTTGCATTTGAAGCATTTCAAGAATACCACAGCAAGTCCAATTCCAAGTGAGCTTATGCAAAATCAGACCCCCCCACCCCCACTTCTGTCACCTTTCTGTTATGAAAGCTTGCTGTTTGTTGCATGTAGAGAGCTGACACTTTTTTCCCCCTGCGTTGCCACAAAAATATGACAGCTGTAGCTTACACAAGGTATTGCCATCTGTATACATTAAACTAAGCCAATTTAATTCAGGATAATGGGACTATCTAAACCTTCAGAGCTGAAGGCAACTAATAATATATTCCACTTTGATTCCTCAGAGTCTTCCCTGAGCCTGATTCCACTTCTCTCCCCTGTTTCTCCATCTCATGGAAATTATTGCAGTAATAGGTGAGTATCAGTATTAACCAGTTCTGGAACAAAAATAGTGAAAGATGGATAAAAGTCATTTGTTACTGCTGGCGCTTTGTGAAAACATAAAGCTTTCAGCATCACAATTTGTATTTCAACATACAGTCGAACAAATGAATGATCAGGGAACAAAGAAATTGGGGCAGGAATTATTTTGTATTTCAGATTAAAGGTAAAAAAATGGAGTCCACTCTATATCTGTTTTGCAGACTCAAAGTCCAACAATGCAGGAGCAGCCATAGGGAAGGTCAAAAGAGTCAAGATGGCATCTGTAACCACATGAAGTCCTGTCCCTATTTTATATGTATCACTTGATGGACATAAAAAGGGATGGGGCTTAAATTGTGCGGTCATGTTCACCATCTTGATTTTTTTAATACCGCCTCTCCCCCAGAACCCGGCAACAACAGCTGAATCCCAGAATGGACTCTCTTTCCGTCTAAATCCATATAGTACAGAAGTGCTGTACTGTATGATGCTATTGTTGGGAATATCAGGTTTCAACTGTGCATCGTCTCACGAACATAAGGGGAGGGACTCTTCTGCTGAAACGTGACTTTTGTTTTTGAAGTGTGTCTCTGCCATGTTTGTGGGAGGTGCCTGTCACCTGAGTTCCTGTTTCCTCTTTCTCTTCGGGCCCCTCGTGGCCCAGTCCTCCATTACTCTTCCAGCATGCACACACACCTTCAGCAGGGCCGCCAAAAGCGGGTCTGGTCAGAATGAAAATACCTCGCACGCACGGACCGGAACTTTTCTACAATGAAACTACTTCTATCCAAGAGCTGCAGAATAAAATGTAAGCTATCTTTATTTTGTTTATCACTAACCAATGTGTGAAGAATGCTTTATTTTTCCTGAATGTAATTAAGCCTCATGTGCAAGCCCTTTCTGGGACGATTTTACTCTGCTAAAAATTGCTAAGCACTGCCTGGAGTTCTGTTATTACATTCCAGACTCCAAAAGCTATCAGGAACTCAAAAATGTTGGCTCTTGGTTTAAAGGAAATGTTTATAATGCCACTTATTAGTTGCAAAGAAAAGTACAAAATAGGAAGCAGTATGGTTGAATACTTGAGATTGTCTATGAGGGCTTCTAGTCTCTGGCCACATCAACTCACTCCTGAGATTCATCTTCGGTTTGATGGAGAAGAAATTACTTTCATTTTTCTGATTTTAAGAGGAGAAAATATTGGTAAAAATCTTGTGGATGTAAGGTGAGGATCTCAGGGCCAGTCCTAGCGTTAAACAGAAGGAAGCCACCACTTTGGGAAGTGGATCAGGATCATGGTAGTCTCTACTCACTGCCCTCTTGACTTGCTCTCTGGAACAGTTCTTGTACTGCACCAAAGGTATGCAGCTGTCCAGAGTAGCTTGCTGTTCCACCTGACCCTTCTACGGGAATCTGTCTGGGGGGGTTCCTCAGAATACAACACTGTGAAATAGCTGTGGCAGTTCCTTTTTGGAAGATGATCCTTGGCCATCTCAGAGCGTGGTCCTCAGAGAGATGTTTAGAGAGCCGATAGCTGGTGATTGGCAGGGCTGCATCTGCCAGGGGAAGTGTGTTCTGGAAACACACGAGGAAGAAGGAGAACAGTTGAAGCGTTGCCAGATGACTTTAGTCCTCAAAGAAACATCAGCACCTTGAAAGAATTGTACCAGATGCCCTTGAACAACCCTGGGGGTTGCTGTAATTACCTTGGTTACTGGGTAGCCTGAGTTACAATGTTTGAGTGAGTGACCTGTCTTTCTTCATCATTCCAGTGGCCTCCCTGGCTTCTCATACTTTAACTCACTCTCAGGAGAAGACATCATGCAGGAACTTCATCTGCGGGACTTCTTTCCAGATTAGAAAGTGTGAGCAGCCAGAGAGGCTTCAGAAGGATGGAAGAATGTGCTGAAGAAAACAATGCAAGCAGTAACCCTCTGCCACATTTAACAATAAAGTAAATTCCAAAACACTACTGAGAAATTCACAAAAAATCCTCAGGCACCCCCATGATGAGATAGAAAAACAGAGCATTCTTTTGCAGGAGAAGAAAATTTTTGGAAAAATGGAGGACAGACTTTGCCATAGTAGCATAATGAACTGTATCACAAAATGCCTCAGAGTCCTTTGCAAATATCACACATAGAACAATGTGTCATCTAAATGTATCCCCTCATCATCTTCTGTTTCTTGGTAATTTTTCTTAATGAACAGACTGAAAAAGCATTCTGGAAGTACAGACCAGTATACAGGCAGATTTAGTCCTCAAAGAAACATCAGCACCTTGAAATCACGCCCATCCACCCTAAAACCATTTTCTCAGCATTACAACTGATCATCCTCTTGTTGCATGATCAACTGTACTGCACTTGAACTAGAAAGTTCTAGTTCCATCCAGATTAAGCCAATCTCCCATTCCATGTATTTACCCCAAAGAGCAGCCACCTAGCCCTTTAGAATGATATCTCAATCAGGAGGCTTTAACACCTTTCCAACATGGTCTTTGGTGCTGATCTGTTTCTGCAAGACGTAAGTCTACCGAAGAGCCGCCATTGTTGCAATGGTTTGTGGAGTTTTAGAATGAGAATGAACTTCCTCATAATGAATTCAGAAGAAGTACCTTCAAATGACTTGGATGGCTTTCCTTTCCTTTCCTTTCCTTTCCTTTCCTTTCCTTTCCTTTCCTTTCCTTTCCTTTCCTTTCCTTTCCTTTCCTTTCCTTTCCTTTCCTTTCCTTTCCTTTCCTTTCCTTCTTTCATTTCCTTCTCTCCTCTCCTCTCCTCTCCTTCTTTCCTTTCCTTCTCTCCTCTCCTCTCCTCCTCTCCTCTCCTCTCCTCTCCTCTCCTCTCCTCTCCTCTCCTCTCCTCTCCTCTCCTCTCCTCTCCTCTCCTCTCCTCTCCTCCTCTCCTCTCCTCTCCTCTCCTCTCCTCTCCTCTCCTCTCCTTCTCTCCTCTCCTCTCCTCTCCTCTCCTCTCCTCTCCTTTCCTTTCCTTTTTTTTGACAGAACACTCATTGAATTCTGCTTGTGGTGCTCTGCTCAGGGAGTTCTCCTTATCTTTAAATAAACAAATGCTGCAGCTCTTCCTTCCCATCAGCCTGTCTCAATGGAGCAGACAGACGTGTCATTTTTGTCAAGCGAATGCTCAGTTAACACTCTTCGCCCACAGTTAACATGTGGACCACATTTTCATCTTCCTCTTTATTGATTTGTTTCAGTTTGAAATTCCAACTGGGTTTACAGAAAGTGCATTCTTGGTATAGTCACAGAACTCTTTCATAAGCAATCAAATCAGCTTTTTAATACACATGCACAGACTATATCTTTAAAGCATTAAAAGCTCCCATACGTAGCACAGTAATAAAACCTTGTTTTAGATGGTAGACTTTAAGACACCTTTTAATGCAAATTCAGGTATTCAACTTGTGAAAGTCTGTCTTCAATTTGGTCTCTTTTCCTAAAAGGTCTTCATATCCTGAGCATGAATTTCTGATGTAATACAAGAGAGAAATATTTTAGTCTTCCATCTCTAGCATCTTCAGAACATAAACCTGTCTATATTGAAGGAAACCTGCCCACCCCCAAAATTATGTTTTGCAGTTCAAATCTTTATTTGCTGTTGTCCCTTGTCTGTCATCAATGTTCATTGATGGTGCTTAAACCTTTACAGCATTTTATATTATAGTGCTAAGCAGTGAGATTCCTTGACATTATTTTTGTCTAATTTCATCAATGGAAGCTCACTAGAGTGGTGGTTATGTGGAAAAATAGGGGAGGGAGACCTTATGTATGCGACCTTGAGCTTCTGAATGAAAGATGGGATATAAATCAAATATATAAAGGTAAAGGTAAAGGTAAAGGTTCCCCCCGCACATTTGTGCAGTCGTGTCCGACTCTAGGGGCCAGTGCTCATCTCCGTTTGTTAGCCGAAGAGCCAGCGCTGTCCGAAGACGCTTCCGCGGTCATGTGGCCGGCATGACGCATGCGGAACGCTGTTACCTGCCCACTGAAGTGGTACCTATTCATCTACTTGCATTTGCGTGCTTTCAAATTGCTAGGTTGGCAAGAGCTGGGGCTAGTGCGGGAGCTCACTCCGCACACAGGGCTAGGGATTCGAACCTCCGAACTTGCGATCTTCCAATCTACAAGCCTGGCGTCTTACCCGCTGAGCCACCACACCCCATAAAATCAAATATATAAATTATATTAATTAATTGCCTAGTAGTTCTCGTTCCATTTGAGAATCAGAGAATTTGCTTTAGAATTTCCAAGGAGAAGGAAATTTTGGCTAATTTCTCCCTGCCAGAGTGTGGTATTTTTATATATAAAGGTAAAGGTTCCCCCCCGCACAGTCGTGTCTGACTCTAGTGGCCGGTGCTCATCTCCGTTTGTTAGCCGAAGAGCCAGCGTTGTCCGAAGATGCTTCCACGGTCATGTGGCCAGCATGACACACACGGAACGCTGTTACCTTCCCACCAAAGTGGTACCTATTTATCTACTTGCATTTGCATGCTTTCAAATTGCTAGGTTGGCAAGAGCTGGGGTGAGTGCGGGAGCTCACTCCATCACACGGGGCTAGGGATTTGAACCTCCGAACTTGCAATCTTCCGATCGACAAGCCTGGCGTCTTACCCACTGAGACATCGCGCCCCCTATTTTATATACACTGAATTGCAAATTGAATTTTTTATATATATATATACATACATACCTACCTACCTACCTACCTACCCACCCACCCACCCACGAATTTCCTACCTTTCACTGTACAATGATCAGGTCAGTGGTCTTCAGCCTCCTTGCTTTTCCACACTTCTGCTAAATTCCAAGGAGGGCATTAAGAGGGAATTCTTCCCATCAGGCTTTTGCAATAGTAGTGCCAAGTAAGCCTTTGGGCCCATCTCTGGTTTGAATTTTATGCTACTGTATGTAAGATGCCCAACACATTTTGGAGAGGGTCTGTTTACTTTTTACTCTACTACAGCAAGGAAAATTAGCCTTCTTTCCCAGCTAGGACAGTCAAAGCCATTCTAGTCTATTCGATCACAGCATTTCCCATCTGAAGACTGGCTACAATAGACAGCATACTCATCTCAGAGCATTACTTATCTCAGGACTGCTTACAATGGGCCTTTCCCAGCAAAGCCCCTTTGCTCATTGGTCTGGGACATCTAGGCAATGGGAAGACACTTACTGGCCTGTTCTTGCCAGAAGTTGAAGTAGGTTTCTCCCTACTTTATGTTTTTTTGTACAAATTCACTTCTAGTGGGCCCATGGGTATCTAGAACTATCACTTTGCCAGGGCAATGCTCTGAATTGAAATCTTTTCATATTCACTTGCCTAAGGAAAAGTCAAACGATGTGTATCTGTTGTGAAGTCCTGAACTGTCTGACGAAGATCTAGTGGCTTACAATGGAGCACTGCCATACCACAATGACAGTCACTGGTTCCAATAGGGTGGGCGTGATCAGACAATAAAAGCCCCACTCCTTTTAATGTGGAATATTTGTGATGCCTATTAAAAGGGGCAGGGCTTTGATCACCTGGTTGTATCTAGCATTTCAACTGGCCGCCCGCAGTATGCATAAATGTCTCCCCAGAGTATCTTGGTTCTCTGTTCATATGATTAATGTTCCACTTCAACCTTCTGGAGTCACATTGGTGTGTCTTACCAAGATCTTCTTAGTGACAAATGCTGACATTCATTGTATATCAAATAGCCTCCAGACATTTTCAGCAAGCAAATGTATTGAAAGCTGCCTCATTTTTTACAGGCTAATTAAAGAGACACTGTCAAGGTTAGGATGCATTAAAACTTGCAATTCTTGTATTTCAAAGTACCTGCTTTAAAGAGGTTTTATTTGATTTAAACATTACACTCCTTTATATTCTCTCTCTCTCACACACACACACACACACACACATCCAGACCTGTTGCAAAAGCTCAATAGCACTGAAATAAGCATTCAGTTTCTAGGCTCTGTCCTGGATACTTCATAATTCTGGGGTATTCTAGACATTTTTGTGACAGTCACCAATTCTTTACCCCATCTACTATTGAAGAGAGCTGGTTTGGTGTAGTGGTTAAGGCATCAGGCTAGAAACCAGGAGACTGTATGTTCTAGTCCCATCTTAGGCACAAAGCCAGCTGGGTGACCTTGGGCCAGTCCCTCTCCCTCAGCCCTGGAAAGGAGACAATGGCAAACCACTTCTGAAAAACCTTGCCAAGAAATCTCAGGGACTAGTCGAGGCAGTTACCAGGAGTCAAAAACTGACTTGAAGGCACACCTACACACCCACTATTGTCCTAGACTGAATGATACATGCTGGAAAATAAATAGCAGCTTCTGGAAATAGCCACCAAAGTTGCTTCTTCAGTCACCACATCCATCCAAAGGCAAATGAGGCTGAAATAAAGAAATGAAAAGATGGGGGGGGGGGGGGAGAGAGAGAGAGCAGGAAAGAATCAAACAAAAATGTAATAACATCAATACAAGTCCCAAAAGCTAGTGACAGAATCCAATGTGACTGTGTATGAATGGGTAATATGAATAAATAAGAAAATACAATCAATTCTTCAACTGTGAATCTTTTATGGTTTATATTTCTGTGTTGTGGATATTTTAAATCCTTGCTTGTAAACCACCATGCATCTGAGTGGGGTTGGCAACATATAACTTTAATAAATAATAAAAATAATATTGGTCTCTCTCTCTCTCTCTCTCTTTTATACACAAACACCGTGTGTGTGTGTGCACACACACACACACAGTGCACACACATACCCCAATATGCTGCTTCTCAGTTGCAGACGTTTCTCCCAAGAAATGACTTCAGCCCCAGATCTTTGGTAAGTAAACGTTTTATTGGTTAACATGAGTAAGCCTAGCAAAGGTACGAATGACCCCCTGGGTCCCGGCTTGGGTTTTTATACCCTTCCTCTGGAGCACCGCCCCCTCCCTGCTGTAGTCTTCCTTTTGGTCCGCTCCAGGCTTCCCTCTGGTTCACTTGGTATCAAGTTCAAGAGTTCTTTATCCACGAGGCGTAGTTGGTAGTTTCTGCCCTTTTTGATGCTGACTGTGTTCTAGGGAATGGCAGGACCCTGGGGCATGCCAGGGTTCTGACATGCCGCCCCCCCCAGACCTCCCCTCCCCCCTATTTGTCATCCCTTCTCTTTTGAGTTTCATTTAGGTGGTGCTTGTGATATCTGTAACAGAATAACTTATGGTTAATAAGGGATTCACAGGGGTTTTTCGGGGAATTTACGGTGGAATTTTCTAATCAAGTCCGGGGCTTGCATGTGTTCGACTGCTACCCATTCCCTGAAGCCTACTGGTAAGTGCAGCCACTTGACCAGGCATTGTAACTTCCCCCTGTGTTTACGTGAATCACAAACGTCCTCAATCTCGAAGTGTGGCTCCCCGTTCACTATTGTTGGCGCTGGGTCCCTTGTCGCAGGGTGCCATTGAGTCGATGGGAGGTATCGTTTCAGGAGGCTGATATGAAACACCGGGTGGACTTTCCTCAATGACTTTGGTAGTTGCAGTCGTGCAGTTACTGGGTTGATGACTTTTACGATCGGAAATGGCCCTATGAACTTCGGGGCCAATTTGCGAGACGGTTGTGTAGATCTTAAGTTCTTGGTGGATAAGTATACCTGCTCCCCTTCTTTAAGTTCCCATTCTGCTGCACGTTTCTTGTTCGCATATTTCTTGTAGTTGTCCTTTGCTTCTCGAAGTGCTTGAAGCATGACAGGCCAATTGCTAGTTATTTTGTTTACCCACTCGTCAGCCTGTAATGGTGCATGATCGTCCTTCCTTTGAATCATGCCCACCTCTGGGATAGCTGAAAATTCCTGTCCTGTGGCTATTTTAAATGGAGTGAACCCCGTGCTGTGATGTACAGAGTTGTTATACGTCACCTCTGCAAAAGGCAACAGGTCAACCCAGTCGTTCTGCTGGTAGCTTATGTAACATCTTAAGTATTGTTCTAAGATGGATACCAGTCGTTCTGATGCCCCGTCTGTGCACGGGTGGAAAGCACTGCTCAATCCTTGTTCAGATCCAATCAGCCGTAGGAATGCTCTCCAGAATTTAGATGTAAACGTGCTCCCTCGATCGCTGATTATTCTTTCAGGTGCCCCATGTAAGCAGTATACGTGTTGCGTGAAAAGCCTGGCCACCTTGGGTGCTGTCGGTATCCCTTTGCAGGCGATGAAATGAGCTTGTTTGGAGAACAGGTCCGTGATCACCCATACCGCCGTTTTTTGTTTGCTCTCGGGGAGGTCGACTACAAAGTCCATGGCTATCTGTTGCCATGGTTGCGATGGGTCAGCCACGGGTTGCAGAAGTCCTTTGGGCTTTCCTGTGGCCCTTTTTGCCATAGCGCACACTGGGCAGGTACCCACATAATCCTTTACGTCCCTGCGCAGCGTGGGCCACCAAAACGTACGCCTGACCAGGTGCAAGGTTTTCACGAACCCAAAGTGACCCGCTGCCTTGTGGTCATGGTTGATTGCAAGTACACGTTTCCGCAGGCTAGCAGGCACGTACAATTTGCCATTGTTCCACCATCTCCCATTGTGCTCTTGAAGGAGGTGTTTGTTTTCTCCCCACCATGTGTCGTGTGTTGTTGCCGCTTGTATTTCGTTCTCCAACGGATTGAGTGCCGTGGTCACCATTTTGTTCTCTCGAGCCACTGCCATGTGTCCTAACTGACTGGTAAATGAGGTTTTGTTTGGGTGCCGCCATGTCGCCAATGCATGTCGTACTGCGAATGCTTCCTTCTCCCATACATGCCATCGTTTTTCTGTGTCCGAGAATTTCTTAGATATGTACGCACACGGTCATAGTTTGCCGTCCTCATCCGCCTGCAGTAGTATCGACCCTACCGCGTTGTTTGATGTGTCCGCATGGATAATAAATGGTTTGTCTATTTCTGGGTGCTTCAAGATAGGCTCAGCTGTGAACAGTGCTTTGAGCTCCTCAAAGGCCTCCTGGCATTCTGGGGTCCACTTAATTTTGGTGCATGGCCGTTTTGCCTGTATACCACTGCTATTTTCAACAAGTCCGTCAGTGGCAGCGCTATCTGTGTGAAATTCCTGATAAAATCTCTATAAAAATTTGCGAATCCGATGAATGCCTGCAGTTGGCACCTGGTCCGAGGAGGTTCCCACCCCACTACTGCTTGCACCTTGGCTGGGTCCATTTCGATGCCTTTGCTTGAGATTCTGAATCCCAGGAAGTCTAGTCTTTCTTGATGGAATTCGCATTTGTCAAGTTTGACAAAGAGTTTGGCTTCCAGTAGTTTTTCGAGGATCGCTTTCACCAGCTGTGTGTGTTCTGCTAAGTTCTCGGAGAAGATCAGTATGTCATCTAAATAAACGATGACCCCTCGGTACAGGAACTCGTACAAGACCTCGTTTATCAGTTTCATAAAGATCCCTGGTCCTCCCGCAATTCCAAATGGGAGGACCCTGTATTGAAACGAGCCGAGCGGGCAGTTGAATGCCGTCTTCCATTCATCCCCCTCCCGTATTCGGACTCTGTAATAGGCTTCCCTTATGTCTAATTTGGTGAAAATTTTACCCTTAGCCAGCTGTGCTAGCATGTCTTTTAGGAGTGGGAGGGGGTATTGATTAGTGACTGAGATGGCGTTCAGCCCTCTGTAATCTGTGCATAGCTGGAGCGTGCCATCCTTTTTCTTACAGAACAGTACAGGGGCCGCCAGGGGGGAGTTTGCCGGTTCGATAAAACCCCTCGCCAAATTTTTATCCACAAATGTGCGCAGCTCTTGGAGTTCCCGTTGGCTCATGGCGTACATCTTTGGCTTGGGGAATGTAGCCCCAGGGATTAGCTCGATGCCGCAGTCCGTTTTCCTATGGGGCGGTAATAGGTCACACTCCTGCTGACTGAAGACTTCTCTGACAGGCACGTAATTTTGTGGGAATGCCGTCCTTGCCTTATTCTGTGATTCTTCCCCCCTCACAGTGCCTGCAGCCCCTGATTCCATCCCATTCTCCCCAGTGTCTCTAGTGTCAGTAACGTATTTCCCATCAATGAATTCCATCTCCCCCGATACCCAATCGATTTGGGGGTTCCTTTCTCTCAGCCATTTGAGATCTAGGATGATGGGTTGCGTGGAGATGGGTGCCACAATGAACCACAGTGTTTCCACATGTGAGCCAATTGACATCTTAACTGCCTCCGTGAAGTGCCTTACAGGCCCCCCTTTCATTTCTGTCCCATCCAGTTGGCAGAATGTAATTGGCGACTTTAATTTGAAAAGCTTTAGTCCCATGTTCCTAGCTATCGAGGGGTGTATTAAGCATCTAGTGCACCCCGAGTCCAGCATTGCTACTCCACCAACCTGCTCCCCCCCGTCCAAGGTTTCCAACTTTACCTTGATTTGCATCGTGGGGCAGTTTTCCAATGTCAACGTGTCGTTACGCCCTTTACTACAGGCCTGTCCCATGGCGTACTTCAGGGCAGGCCGTTGTCGTTTCCCGCCGGCTGGAATTCTTCGTCCGTGGAGTTGGCCGATGATGACCCAGGTTCCATGTACTCTCGCCGCTCTGATGCTGCCTTGGCTGTTGACTGTTTGAAGGGGGGGGGTTTGCGTGGCTTCTCCCCGAGTTTGGTCTTCACTGGTGGTTGGGTGCATTTGTTGATCCTATGACCCTCTCTCCCGCACTTAAAACATAAGTTATTCCTGGCCCGCCGTTCTTTTTCATCCGCCCAGGGTTTCTTGTCATATTCCCTCCTACGATAGTGTTGGGTGGTTTGCAGTGGTTTTCCCGGGTATTGCAGTTGTCGGTAGGAGCGTATGCGCATTTTCATGCTCTCTACTTTCCCCAATTGGACCCATTCATCCAGTGTCTCTGGGTCTCCTCTCCCTGCCGCCATGTCCAGTATTTCAGGTCTCAGTCCCATTTGAAAATACTCAACCTTGAATGATTTAGGCCAGTTTGGGAGATGGCTGACCAACTTCTTGAACTCAAGGGCATATTCCACCACTGTACGATGTCCCTGTCGCAGTCTTTGGAACTCCGTCTTTGCTGACATTCTTGACAGGGTGTCCTCGAACCTTTTATGTAGGGCTTTCATGAAGCAACCAAAGTCATGAAGTTCTTTCGCCCCGGTGTCATGTAATACCGCCAGCCATTTAGCAGCTTCCCCAATCAGAAAGTTTGAGACATACCGGATTTTAGCCTCTTCGTTCAAAAACAGTTGTTCTGATTCTTCCATGAACCCCCGCACGTGGTTCAGGAAGCATGCTAATTTTTCCGGGTCCCCATCAAATTTAGTCTTCAGTTTTGTCACGATGGTAGGGTTGTGCCATTGACGTGTTGCGGGGTGGTTCCCGTAGCTAGGCTGTGCTGTTGGTTCATTGCTTTCTTCCTCATACACCTCTTCCTCTTCCTCGCTTTCTCTGGCGCTTTCTGCTTCACCTGCTTCCTCAGGCTGGTTGTGTGCGTACCTTACACTGTAGTCGCTTTCACGGCCCTGGGGCCCTCTCAACAAGCTTTCCACGGCAGCTTGGATTGCCGTCAGTTTGGCATCCATGCCTTCAAGCCACAGTTCCATCCTGGCAGCCCTTTCTTCCAGCGCCACGATCCTTTGTGACTGCGAGATTCTTGGTTTCACTGGTGGCTTCTTTAGGGCTGGGACCATGCCTCTGCCCACCCCAATTGACCAATCCGCCGTTGCTTCGCTTGTGCACCAAGTGGGGGTGTGAGGGGGATTGGACATGTCCCTCTCCTTGCCTTTTTTCTCTTTCCCCCGTCCAGCGATTGTCCTTTGTGCCCCTGGTTCTGGTGTTGCTAGTGGTTCTGCCACGTTGGTTTGGGGCGATGTGGCTTCGTCGTCGATTTGAAGTTTTCCGGCATTCTCCATGGTTTGTTGGAGCTGCTCCTCGCTGCTTGTGAGCACTGGTTTCCTGATCCGATGTCCTGGTCGCCTTCGTTCTGTTACTGAACTCTGCCTGCTGCTGCTCCCTGCTTTCCCGCGCTTTTCCGTTGTCCTGGCTGCAGCCGCTTTGCCTCTAAGGTTTTCTGCCACCGCAAGCTGTCAGCAACTGCTCCCTGTTCGCAATTTTGCTGCTGCTCCGTCTCCGACTGTCAGTTGTTTCTTTCTGCGCGCCGCTCAGCTGTTCCGATTTTTTTTTTGCTGCTGCTCCACCGCCGACTGTCAGCTGCTTCTTACTGCGCGCCTCTCAGCTGTTCCGTTTCTGCTGCTGCTCCACCACCGACTGTCAGCTGTTGCAGTTTGCCCTCTGCTCGGCCATTTCGTCTTGCTGCTGCTCTGCCGCAGGCTTCCTTGCGCCACAGGTTTTCTGCCGCCAGAAGCTGTCTTCTTCCATCGTCGTCCGGGTCGCTGCTGACGGTTCCCTCAGCTCTTTCATGCTTTTTTTTTTTCCGCTGCGGGCTTGCTTGGCGACCCCACGGTCTTCGCTCTTCTTCCGCTTATCCACTGGTCCAATGGGAGCCGATCTCAACCTCGGAGCTCTCCCGACGACTTTCGGGTTCGCTCCTGGGAAAATCGGCTGGGAATGGATTCGTACCTTTATGTCAGTTGCTTCTCAGTTGCAGACGTTTCTCCCAAGAAATGACTTCAGCCCCAGATCTTTGGTAAGTAAACGTTTTATTGGTTAACATGAGTAAGCCTAGCAAAGGTACGAATGACCCCCTGGGTCCCGGCTTGGGTTTTTATACCCTTCCTCTGGAGCACCGCCCCCTCCCTGCTGTAGTCTTCCTTTTGGTCTGCTCCAGGCTTCCCTCTGGTTCGCTTGGTATCAAGTTCAAGAGTTCTTTATCCACGAGGCGTAGTTGGTAGTTTCTGCCCTTTTTGATGCTGACTGTGTTCTAGGGAATGGCAGGACCCTGGGGCATGTCAGGGTTCTGACAGCATAACAGAAAGTAAAAATGAAATGTTTGTGGATATATTTGTGTGTGTAAGAGGAACAAGAGAAAGAGAGGAAAATGCCAGTGAATTACCACCCAGTGGGCATGGAGCTGAGTTTTAGGGGGGAAAATTCAGCATTCTGAATGAATGCAATCCAGAATGCAATTATTCTGTTAGTTGACATGAACTGAAGGGTTGGGACCATATAAGACAGTACAGAAAAATTGATTAGGCCAATCAGAAAGTTAAGAATGGAAGAGAATGGGAACTGATTGATGAGTATCTGCTTCGAAAAAGATTTGTTTGTTTCAGATAAGTGGTTCAAGCATACAGTAAGTCTATTCTTACATACCATGAGAATGAATATAAATCTAAAGGATAATTGATTTGATCATTTATGATGAAAGACTGAGAGAATTGTCTGGGTTCACACAATATGTTATTAGAAGTTCTCAAACTTAGGCAATTTCCAGATATAGATTTCAATTTCTAGAATTCTTGGCAGAGGTTCTGGTATTACGAGGATGGCACATGAGTGGGGAATCTGCATTAAGTCAAAATGTGCTTTACTTATCTGTGGTTTAATGTTGTATGAACCAGAGCAGAGTGCTTTGTAAGCCATGGCTCATAGTTTTGCATATTGGGCACTAAGCCAATTGTGGTTGGTTTCAGTAAACTGTTGTTAAGCAAAACCATCTCTTTCTCTCTTTTCTTCCTCTTGAAATTGATGTAAAACCATCGGCCCATGCCAAAGGAATTTAGAACTATACAAATGTTAAGCAAAGTAAACCAAGGAAGCTTGAAGTTCCAGATTGGTGGACACTCAGAAAAGGGCAGAATTTCTTCTTTATATTTCCCAGGAACTCACAAGAACAACATCCGTTTCCTATAAAGTACCACAATCCTTCAGAACAAATTGCGGCAGGATCCATCTCATCATTCTATAATTACATTTCAGGAAGAGACCAGCCAACAGTCATCCTGTAATGCTGACTTCTGATTTAATTCGTGCAGACATCAAGACAGGGGTGGGGAGAAGGAGACAGTCAACAGGTTTCTTTGTCCCTTTTCCCATGAAACACTAGAAACAGCTGAATGACTTTTTAAGGAGATGTATTTCCCTCATTTTTTCTTGGGCATGAACCAAACAGGAAAAGCCTTGAATGTAGTTAGTAACACAACTTCCTCCTGCACTTGAGTCTGAAGTCTAAGCAGAGATTGAATCAGTTCCTCTGTTTTCACTGAGCAGCATCTTCAAAAGGAACACTTTTAATAACTCTGGCAGACTTCAGGGCCTCTGATTTAGAGTAGCAACTATTGATTGACCAGTTAAAACTTCCGTTCTTTATGAATTGTTCTCTAGAGGTAAGGAAATGGCAAAATCAATGCTCCTTCTTTGCATTTAAGCTCACACTTAGGGAACAGAGCAGAATTGCTCACCCTGTCCCGAAAGGAAGAGAGATACGATACTACTTTGTGAACATTGAAAAGCTAAATGCAGCATTAGCTTCATCTTTCATAAGTACAAGTTGGATCAGCCACAGAAACTTCCAGTATGAAATTGTCTTCTTCAGGTATCCAACAAGAGAGCCAAGTCTTCTTCTAGATGCTCAAAATCCAGTCCCAAGGCTTTTTGTCATTTAACTCTTAACATTTTTTAAATTATTTATTATTTATTTTATTATTTATTTATTTATTATTATTTATTAACTCTTAACATTTAATTTTTGTTATTTATTTATAACAAAACCCAACCCTTCAGTTATAGATATTTTAATATCTCCCTAGGGGGAGATTGAGCGGTGAATATAAATCGAATTATAAATAATTGGTTCTAGATGGGGTGGCACTACCCCATTTGGAGCCAGTGCGGAATTTGGGGGTTCTCCTGGACTCACGACTCCTGCTTGAAGAGCAGGTGGCAGCCGTGGCCAGGAGGGCCTTTGCACAACTTCGGATTGTGTACCAGTTACGCCCATTCCTGGACCGAGATGCCCTCCGAACAGTCACTCATGCCCTTGTCATCTCCCATATAGACTATTGTAATGTGCTGTACATGGGGCTACCCTTGAGGAGTATCCGGAAGCTTCAACTGGTCCAGAATGCAGCTACATGGACAGTTATTGGGGTCAGAAGATCGGCACATGTGACACCTCTGTTGCGCGAGCTGCATTGGGTACCGGTCTGCTTCCGGGTACAATTTAAGGTGTTGGTTATCACCTTTAAAGCCCTACATGGCATAGGGCCAGGTTACCTGAGGGACCGTCTCATCCCCAGAACATCGACCCATCCCACCCGATCAGCCAGAGAAGGCTTGCTGCGGACCCCATCGACTAAAGAGTTCCATCTAGTGGGGTCCAGGAGGCGGGCCTTCTCTGCAGTTGTGCCTGCCCTTTGGAATACCTTACCCCCAGAGCTGAGGCTGGTTTCCTTGCTCCCGACCTTCCAGAAAGGCTTAAAGACCTGGTTCTGCCATCTTGCCTGGGAGGGAAATGCCAACAGTTCCTCTTGGGGATGGCTGGTCCCATGAAGCCTCCCAGTATTACCATTTTTGACATCTTTTATACTTGGATTTTATATTATTTATTATATTGTAATTTTATATTTATGTGTTTTTTTTAACAATGTTTTATTGTGAACCGCCCAGGGTCCCCGACAGGGGAGATGGGCGGTAATATAAATTTAATAAAATAAAATAATAAATAAACAAACAAACAAACAAACTCATCTTTCAATAGCTCACATTCTCTGGCCATGAAAGTTGCTTAGCTTTAATTTAACCGGTTTAGTTCCTCTCCATCTTAACAGTGGGCCTTCCCCCCTAACTGTTTTCTTGCTTGCTTGTTTTTGACATTTGGGCAAACTACCTGCACAGATGTGGGCTGGCATGTAGAGGATTAATTAGATGATATATATAGAATATGCAGTAATCTGAAGTTAAACTAATGAATTAACCTAAGGTGTGATGCTCCCTCCAGAAAATAGATTGATACCATGTTATGGAGCAAAAGTAAATTATTGTTATAGTATAATTATATAATAATATTTTAAACCTGAAAATACTCATTTAGATGGATAGCTGAATGACCCAGCACAACCTTGGAAAATAGTCCATTTTTCTTGTTTTCTTGTTTTCTCATTATTAAAATGTGTTATACTGAGATTGGATTTATACTTTCCTTCATAAGAAGGAAGAAGGCAGTCTCAAAAGTCTGCTAGGAAATTAATTAAATGTGAACAAATTTCTTGCGGAATAAATGCACTTAACCATGTTACCGATTCATCAGTACAGTGGATTTTGCAGAAAATACAGGTGGTACCTGAAAAGTACAGACATCCCCAAAGGGTGGAGAATTTGTTTTGTGCTATATTGATTTGCATTTGCATCATGATTGATCACAATGCAGCTGCACATTTGTCTTGCCTTGCTAATGCAGAATCAAAGAGGTCAATAGAACAAGACTGGATAGACTTTCACAGATCATTCAATATGCTGTTTCGTACCCGCTTTTTTCTTCCTCCACCTAAGTATGGATATCGAAGGTGGGCAAGGGGAGCGGCAAGTAACATAATAATTATTTATTAAACTTGTATGCCTCCCAACTCCCAATGACTCTGGGCAACATCATGTGCACTATGACGTCATTGCACAAATTATGCAAATTTATCATAATTTGTGCAGTGATGTCATAACACGCATGGCTTGTACCAGATACCTCAACCTTTAAGTATCATCATAGGCAGCAGTTTCATGTAACATTTCTGCCTAATACCTTTCTCAAGCAAACAGCTATTAATAGCCCTCTTTAAAATAGCAATAAGGAACCGCAGCCCTTCTTACCCAAATGATATCCCTCTCCATATAATATATATTAAAAGGCTGTGGTTCCACCACTTCCATTCTACCTCATTTTTTTTTCTTTGCATACTAATACGATTTCATATAATCTCTGTGGCTATTACTCAGGGTGTCCTCAAGGGAGCAGTCAAAAAGGACAAGTGCCCACCACCATATGATTGAAAATGTGACACCTAAAAAGGAGTGAGGCTTCAGTTGCACAATTGTGGATGCCATATTGACTTTTTTGACTGCCCCTGTCTATCACCACTGTTGCTTCAAACTGATGATGAGAGAGATCACATATATTGAGTTAGGCAATCTTGGAGCATAGGACTAGAATCTTGTGGCAGTGATCTTTTCAAATTACCTAAAATAATCATCTTCCTCCTCCTCCTCCTCCTCCTCCTCCTCCTCCTCCTCCTCCTCCTCCTCCTCCTCCTTCTTCTTCTTCTTCTTCTTCCTTTTCCTCCTCTTCCTCTTCCTCGAAGTTAGGTACCTTTTTCTGCTTCATCAGCACTTGCTGATACACTTGCTGATACACTGATACACTGACAAGTACTCTGCTAGAGAGTAGGATATAAGAACAATTAGAAAATGTTACCTTCAGGAATTAAAGGTAAAGTTTCCCCCCGCACATTTGTGCAGTCGTGTCCGACTCTAGGGGGCGGTGCTCATCTCTGTTTGTTAGCCGAAGAGCCAGCGTTGTCTGAAGACGCTTCCACGGTCATGTGGCCGGCATGACACACGCGGAACACTGTTACCTACCCACAGAAGTGGTACCTATTAATCTACTTGCATTTGCATGCTTTCAAATTGCTAGGTTGGCAAGAACTGGGGCTAGTGCGGGAGCTCACTCCGTCACGTGGGACTAGAGATTCGAACCTCCGAACTTGCGATCGACAAGCCTGGCGTCTTACCCGCTGAGCCACCACGCCCCACCTTCAGGAGTTACTGAGTTTCTAAGTCAGAAATGAACTGCTAATGTAAATAGCATGGAAAATGCAGACAGTAAGTATAGCTTTGAATTCAGACATGACCTTCAAAGAGGTTTTTTCATTGAAAGACAGCATAACAGCCCTAAGCTTTTCAAAGACCACAATCAAACATACACCATGAAGGATTCCCACTCAATAATGTCCATCAAAAGCCTTTTTGTACATTTTTTAAACGTCTTTATCTTTTCTTTGCTTCCCTTCATTTTTTATCACATTCTCTAGGCATCTTATCAACTATGTGTTCCAGGAAGCATGAGAATATTTCTACAATGACAAAACAGTAATGTGCTCAGAGATAAGTGGGACGGAGCTGCCGTTCAGCCCAAGGTGTGAGATAAAAGAACGAGGAGTCCTTGCAAGAGGGCTGGGGTTGAAATTTCAGAAGAAGATCTTTGAGTATAGAGTATACTTTATACTCTATAAAAAGCTCTATAGAAAGCTATGGCAAACCTAGACAGCATATTAAAAAGCAGAGACATCACCTTGCCGACAAAGATCCGTATAGTTAAAGCTATGGTTTTTCCAGTAGTAAGGTATGGCTGTGAGAGTTGGACCATAAGGAAGGCTGAGCGCCGAAGAATTGATGCTTTCGGACTGTGGTGCTGGAGAAGACTCTTGAGAGTCCCTTGGACTGCAAGGAGGTCAAACCAGTCAATCCTAAAGGAAATCAACCCTGACTGCTCATTGGAAGGACAGATGCTGAAGCTGAAGCTCAAATACTTTGGCCACCTAATGCGAAGAGAGGACTCACTGGAAAAGACCCTGATGCTGGGAAAGACTGAAGGCAAAAGGAGAAGGGAATGACAGAGGATGAGATGGTTAGATAGCATCACCAATGTAATGAACATGAATTTGAGTAAACTCCGAGAGACAGTGGAGGACAGGAAAGCCTGGCATGCTATGGTCCATGAGGTCACGAAGAGTCGGACACGACTAAACGACTGAACAACAACAACAAATACTTTATAAGATGTTCTTTGAGGAAGGAACCAAACACTTGGCAATCACTGGATATAGCGGTTGAATCAGGCCCCTGAAATAAACATACAATATTGACTACTTGAATTCCATAAAATTCCAAGCCTCCGAAGTGAAGAAAACTTCAGTCCAAAAATTTCCAGACAGATTATTTTGAAGACTTGTGCCTCTTTTGATTTCCTTCAGATCTCATCCCTTTGAAACCTTTTACTATGAAAACTTTGCAATCCAAGACACAACTTGCCAATCAGAAATCAGAAAAGTATGTGAGAAAGAATACCACTGGGAAATTTCTGTTTAAAAATGCAGGTTTTCTAGGGAAATTACATTAATAACTACATACATAACTGGAAGTTGCAGAACCAGCAACTTGTTAGGGAAAATGAAACAGATGCATATTTCCCTCCAGGATCTTATAAATGAATGTATAAAGAAACTCCACAGATCACAATACTGCTTTACTAGTAATGATCAGTAAAATATGAGTTGTCTGTTCCTGTTGTCCTTCAATAGGAAAAACTTTTTTAAAAAAAAATGCTTCCTGTTTAACAAATTCCTGGCTCAAGTATATGATTCTGCATTTTTTCTCAGCTAATTGTTTGGTCCTGATTGAGATTTTCATTCTTGTATGTCACTGGACCTACAACTACCTCCATCTCAGCCCTTAGAAACAGAACCTTGTTACACCATGTACTTTATAATTCATATCTCAGAAAGCTTCACAAATAAAACAGGGCAGGCTTTCTGACCACTGTATAAAGTCAAAAGTCCATGTTCTTTTTGTCTTGTGATGACAGTGACATCTCCCTCATGGTTTCCTTGGCAAAAATACAGAAGTGGTTTGCCAATGTCCTTTTCCAGGATTTTTTTCCCAACTTCCCAGTCTTACTGGGATCTCCTGCTGGTTCCCATGTAAGTACTAATGAGGTCTAATTCTGCTTTGCTTTTTAAGCAAAGATGAGTCAAGGTGAGCTAGGAGTTGCCTCATTTTGTGACAACAGTTAGCCAGCCAGCAGCTATTCTATAATCTGAACTTTATATATCAAGTAGTCATGCTAAAAAAAAAGTTAACGTTAAATGCAGATGACTGCCCTTGTTGTTTGATTTTTATTTCCCCTCTCTCTATACCACTTTTCCCCCTATGTTTCCTGTTTTTTAAATTATGAGTCAGAGGACTCCCTTGCTACTGAGATCTGTAAAGGTCTGGGACTGCCTTTTTGGCTTAAGTGCAGAATAAACTGCCTTCAGTTTTCAAAAAGCGATCCTGTTATGGCCAGATGTGCAGAAACTAAGCCCAACAGTTTCTATCCTTTGCCTCAGGTATCACATAGTGAAGAATGTGTGTGTATAAAGCTTTAACAATCTCTGAATATGAACAGTGTAGTCTTTATTAATAAATCATAGTTATTTAAGTGCCTTTCTGTACAAAGTGCTTAAGATAGCTTTACTGAGCTCTAAAACATTAGAGCAGAATATCAATAACAGTTCACAAATATAATTTTAGACCAGAAATATAACTGTCATTAGATAACATCTTCCCAAAGCTAAAAGCAGACAGTATAGAAATAGAGCTGAAGGCAGTCTGGAATGGAGAAGAAAAGAACCTCAGACCAAAACAAAAAACCCTACCTTGAGACAACTCTGGTGGTGACTGGCACTAGGAATGTCTACAGGCTTGGTAAAAAAAGTCAGGATGGTGCCTCCACCAGCCCTGTCCCTTGTTTAGAACATAAAGGGACGGGGCTTCAATCACAAATTCACAACCACCATCTTGAATTCTTTCATCCCCCCTGCAGATGTCCCTGACTGGTGCAAAGAGAAGGCAATTAATTAGAGAGAACACACACACACACACTTACTTCTAGGAGTATGAGAAGCAGGAGAAGTACCAGGGCCTGAAGGAGGAACTAAAGAAGATGTGGAAAGTGAAGGCCAGAGTGGTCCCAGTGGTGGTAGGAGCACTCGGGGCTGTGACTCCTAAGCTGGGAGAGGGGCTCCAACAGATCCCAGGAGCAGCATCAGAGCTCTCTGTCCAGAAGAGTGCAGTGCTAGGAACAGCTAAGATACTGCGCAGAACCCTCAAACTCTCCGGCCTCTAGTAGAGGATCTGAGGTTGAAGAAGACACATACCACCTATAGGGGTGAGAAAGGAATATATTCTCACACTTCAATTATCGGATAAGGTCTTATTAAGAAGAGCTTACTCTTATTCACCCAAAACAAAAGAGGGTTATTTATTCACATAAATCTGCCTAACATGCATTTTTCCACCCATATTTTTATGAACATAGCCTGATTTTGCATGCGTGCGTGCGCGCGCGCACACACACACACACACACACACACAAAGGAATGATTGCCATATACTTGAGACTGGAGTAACCACAGTGGTTCATGAGCAATTCCCCTAGTTGACATGTCCTCGGGCACTAACAGGTTCCCCAAAGCAGCTATGTTCCTTAGTCCTAATCAGGTCAAATGCACTGCTGGCCTTCCCAAGCTCCAGGATCCCTTATGAGGGAAACTTGCTGTGGATTAGAGCTTGTGGGGGGCGGGGCGGGTTGAGGAATCAATTTCTGCTATCAGTCTAAGAAAAAGTAATCAAGAGTTGCATCTATATCCCCCACCCTGCAACAAGTTCTAATCTTCCAGCAGCTTATCGTTTAGCTGACTTAATAAGGCTATTTTAAGGAGTGCAATGTGCCTCATGGGAATATTGTCTAAAAAAGAAAAAGGGAATGAATGAAAGAAAGAGGACTTGGGAGTTGATCACTGAAGATGTGAAATCCTCGTTAATCACGTCTGCCTCGAAGTCAATAATTAAAATCTCAGGGCTTTTTTCCCCTTCTCTCCTTAAGGAGTTCTCCTCTCTGAGGGGTGACAAATAAAACTCGCTGACAATCAAATTGTCTGGCTTTCATGTTAGAGGTTTAAGGCACTGGGACAATAAATTGGTAGTTTTTATTCAAGTGCTTGCCAAATTAATTAGTGGAACTACATGAAAGAGGCCACTTGCTTCAACATTAATCCACTCTGGACAGCTGTGAGGCTCCCTGTTAGAATTAAAAAGGCTGGGTTTTTTTCCCTTTCTTTCCTGGAACAAAAAGGGGGTTTTCTTTTCCTTTTTTTTTCTTTTTCTGTCTTTTTTGTAGATATCATGCGATGGGAAACCAGACACTGATGCTCCAACCTACACGAATCCAGAATGCTCCATGGAAAGCTAATGTAGAATGAAGGCATAGACAGTATGTGAAATCTCATGCAATGTATTTTCCATTTTCTTAAGCGCTGCCATAAAACTGAAGATTGTGTCAACGAAGAATATGGTAGCTTATTTCAAAATTAAATTTCACCAAGAATCACCCACAGGCATTCCATGTTGGCCTTAGTGCCTTGAGCACTCTTGAGCATTTCCACAAGTCTTAAGATCTGCTTTGGAAGCTCTACATTTCAATGTCCTCACCAGAAATCAGAGTGATGGATCCCAAGGATGGAGCCTTCTCGGCATTAAGACAGAAACCATATTTATAAATCATATTAGTTGAGTTTATATAACACATTAAGCAGCAGCTAAGCAAACTACCTTATGATTTGCCATACGTGAATCCATCTTATAGTTAGATGGAATATAAGTATATATCCGCACTGTGCTCTGTATCACAATCTTCATTTTCATCTAGTTTTCAATCCATTTTTCTAGAGGTGAGCCTATTTCTCATGATGGATTGGGACAAATAAAAAGAACTTTACAAAATAGTTTAAGGTCCTGACTGGATAAATGTAGGTTACTTATAGAAATAATGTAGTCACCTGCAACTTTTCTATAAAAGCAAAATTGTCTTTGTTGACTTCATTTCTCCTCCAGGGATACATGATTCTTCTTAATATCCCATTTCTCCTTTTTCTGAGAATGTATCTAAGTCCTTTGATAAAGAATATAAAATTCTCAGAGCTAACAAATTCTCATTCTCTATAGTAACATTTTTCTTTTAAATATCTTGCATTCATTGTGTCATAACTTTATATATTGGGGAAATGGTACATTAAAGAAACGGGGAATGTTCATTTTTATTCCATGTGTATAGAAGGTCTTGCCTAAATTATCCTCTAATTCCCTTTTGTAAAAAGAATCCATAGCTTTCTCCGGGATTGTATGTGATTACAAAAGAATTGGATGGGGGGGGGGGAGATTTTATAATAATTGAAAAAATTATCCCATCAGGATATGATTATGCAAATGTTTCTCTTGCTTCTATTTTAGATTCCAAATCAATACAAGCACAAATTTTAAGTTCCTTTCTGGATAAGTCAGAGTTATGACTTTCATATTTGATGCTTCTTTCATTTGAATAAAAGGTAAAAGACCAAATTGAAATATTTCCCCTTCTGATTTCCTCCTCTGAAAGTCTTTCAGGACAGTCTTGAAGAGTCATTTCTTTTGGGTACCAAAAGCTAAAGTCAAAAGGCATATTTATATTACACAAATAAATTAGTAAAGATGATATTTCATCCCTTTAACAAATAATTTTAGGAGTTTACTGGATTTATTTATTTATTATTCAAATTTATCACCGCCCATCTCTACAGCAGTAGACTCAACCACCCTGTCCCAGTGCCTGGGGGCTGTGAGGGCCTGGATGGGGAACAACAGGCTACAATTGAACCCTAGCAAGACCGAGTGGCTGTGGATTGATGGCCTAGCGTCTTCTGGGAAATTATCATCTTTGGTTCTTGATGGGGTAGCACTGCCCCATTCGGAACCGGTGCGGAACTTGGGGGTCCTTCTAGACTCACGACTCCTGCTCGAAGAGCAGGTGGCAGTCGTGGCTAGGAGGGCTTTCGCACAACTTCGGTTGGTGCGCCAGTTACACCCATTCCTGGATCGTTACGCCCTCCGAACAGTCACTCATGCTCTCGTCATCTCCCATGTAGATTATTGCAATGCGCTCTACATGGGGCTACCCTTGAAGACTATCTGGAAGCTTCAGCTGGTGCAGAATGCGGCTGCGCGAGCAATTTTGGGTGCACCAAAATCTGCACATATAACACCTTTGCTCCGCGAGCTGCATTGGGTGCCGGTCTGCTTCCGGGTACAATTCAAGGTGTTGGTTATTACCTTTAAAGCCCTACATGGCATGGGGCCAGAATACCTGAAGGACCGTCTTATCCCCATTTTATTGACCCGCCCCACCAGGTCATTCAGAGAGGGCCTGCTACGAACCCCATCAATTAAAGAATGTCATCTGATGGGGTCTAGGAGGCAGGCCTTCTCTGTGGTAGCGCCCACACTGTGGAACATCTTGCCTCCAGAATTGAGGCAGATCTCCTCCCTCCCGACCTTTAGGAAAGAGCTGAAGACCTGGTTCTGCCGCCTGGCATGGGAAAGAGGAAAGGATAGTTCCTCATGGGGGTGGTTAATTCCTTAATTTATTGTCCTTCATTTTAATTCCATCTCCATCTGGATTTATAATTATTTATTAATTTATATACTGTACATTGATGTTTTATATTCTGTTTTAATCCATTTTATTGTAAACCGCCCAGAGTTCCCCGTTGGGGGAGATGGGCGGTTATATAAATTTAATTAAATAAAATAAAATAAATAAATTTCTGTTCCCATGCATCAGACATTATATTCGTTAGAATTGTATTATACAGAATATATTTGAAGGACACATATATCTGAAGGACCGCCTTTTCCCAGTTACATCCACCCAGTCCACCAGAGCGGGAAGGCAGGGTATGTTACAGGTCCCTTCTATGAGGGAAGTTCATCTAGTGGGACCACGAAAAAGGGCCTTCTCTGTGGTGGCTCCCACCCTGTGGAACATCCTTCCCCCGTAGATTAGATTGGCCCCCACTTTGATACTTTTCCGGAAGGCCCTGAACATGTGGTTCTGTCAGTGGGCCTGGGAACCCCAGGCTGAGACAGAGCCGATCAAGTGGCTGATCTGATTGTGTTTGTAGCTGCCACAGGGGGTGGGGGGTCGATGGGTTTTTTATGTTGTGGATCTTAATTCTGTAAGCCGCTTGGAGTCACTGTGTGAGTTGGGCGGCCGTATCAATTTATTAAATAAATAAATAAATACTGTTAAGTCTCTGAAAACTCTGGATTTCTTTCTGCACTCATTGGCTGCTATAGCTCACCAGCCAATGGAGATGGAGTTGAACATGGAATGGTGAACCAATGGCAAGACTTCAGGGAATATAGACAAAGAGCTCTATAGCTGTTTCAACTCTTGATTTGGGAACCAATTAAATAATAGAGAGGAAACTGTTCTCCTGCTGATGAGCATGACCCAAACTAAGTTCCAACTCCTCATCAAGGTGCATCAATTTCCGATTAAATCCATCAACAATCATGCTTAGACCCAGCCTTGTTCTATATGAATGTAACTTCCCATTGATTGTCTGATAGGTTAAGTGCCATCAAGTTAAGTCCCTTTACAATCCATTGGGTGAAATATTTTGGTATAGCTGGTGAAGAGGCTATTTGAATATTTTTTCCAGGTGTTTCCATGAAGTTCAATGCACCTTTTTACTTATTCTTTTCTTTTTATTGGGAGGGGTGCCTTCAAGTCAGTGTTGACTCTTGGTGATTGCTTGGACAAATCCCTGCAGTTTTCTTGGCAAGATTTCGCAAGTGGTTTGCCCTTGCCTTCTTTCCAGGGCCGAAAGAGAGTGACTGGTCCAAGGGCACCCAGCTGGCTTTGTGCCTAAGGTGGGACTAGAACTCCTGGTCTCCCGGTTTCTAGCCTGGTGCCTTAAATAACCAGTAAATCTGCTATGAATCTGAGCTGCTATTTGCATTGCAAGCCTCTACTGGAATCCATAGGATGTTTTTTTTAACTGCTAGTGTGGATAACAGACAGACTGGCTGAGGATTCTGTCCAGAGAGTTTTTAAATTTATTTTATTGATTTACCATATTTGTAACATGCCCCAGTCCAACCACTGTGGATGGCATACAACAAAGAATAAAGAAAACAATGTAAAATATCCCAGCACAACTGTAGTACCACCACATCTGGAGGTGCCAAGCTGGAAAGGTCTAGTCCAGCCCATGACTGTGAAAGAGGCCGCTCGGGTTTTCCAGATCTGTTCTTTGTATAGCAAAAACCAAGTGAATTGCATTCGTGCAGTTGTGCATGAAACCGGTCAGGCAGAGAGGGCATGCTATGGACCCTGTCCATGAGGGATTGCCGATTGGCAGGGTCCAGGAGGAGGGCCTTCTCTGCCATCACGCCCGCTCTTTGGAATAAGCTACCCCCGGAGGTAAGACAGCCCCCCACGCTCCTGGCCTTCAGAAAGGGGGTTAAAACCTGGCTATGCCACCTGGCTTGGGGTGGGAGGGGCAATAGCCATGCATGGAGGTGGTTGGCACCATGATGGGGCCAACAGTAAGATCTTGATTTGCCATCTTGTATTTATACTTCATATTTGTATTTTTATGTATATTATATTTATATATATATTTATATTTATTTGTACATTGTATTTTAATGATATGTTGTTTTTATTGCTGTAAACCCCCCAGAGTCATTATGTACGAGTTGGGCGGTCGAGAAGTTCAATAAAATAAAATGTAAATAAATAAATAAATTTTTCAGTGCAGAGGTGTCTGACTGATGGCAAATGGAGAAGCCCGTGTTTTTTTTTCAGCAGCAGCTTTTTGCATTTTCAAACCCTTATGCTCCACACATCTGTTGCACACTCTTCTTCAAAATCTTGGCAGATACTTCATCTCAGATAGCCTAGCCTTCAACCAGCTAAACAAAAAGTGTATATTATCCTTGGAAATATTCATGAAATAGGTAATGTGCACGTGGCATACTGTATATACATATGCACTCAAAAAGTCATTTAAAGAACATTTTAAAAAGAAACAACACTGGAGGTACTGAAAATGACAATATGAAAGATACTTAGTTCTGTAAATCTCCTAAGGCATACAAAGGCCTGCAAATGGAAGAGCTTAGCCAGATGTACTTTAACTGCACCAAGGCTCATAGAAAATCTTGGGCCACTGAGGATTATTATGTTAGGAAAACTAAAATATCATAGCAATAGTTTCCATTATTAGCAGTATTAACTAGCTCTCCAGACATAAAAGGGTAGGATTATTACCTAATACATAAACGTTCCTGCTGAGCTCCATTTTATGAGATTTTGCATATCTCTGGCAGGGAAATGGGGGACTTGAAATGACAAATACTATATCAAATTAGTGAAGACCTAGGCTTGGGATGACTTATCTGGGCCGAAGGTCATTATGGCCATCTTTCCTGGAATATCATCTGTTTTCATATTACACCAGTAAGAAATATGGAATCATTAGTTTGAAATCTGTAAGGGAATTTATCTGAGGAGGTTGAAACAACACAAAGAGATTTGCAGAACTCACATGAGAAGGAGGAAGGGTTACATATTGCCTGTTGAATTAAATGGGAAGAGAAAAAACCCTGAGACACTTTAGAAATTCAACTGAAATGTAAGGTTATGGTCTTCATGTTGGATTTAGCAAAGTCTCAGGCCTATGGTAATATTTCTAACCTATATTCAGCTGGATAACCATTAATTACAATATGGGCTCCACAAGTTAATTAATTGATACATTAATTTTTGCTGATGAAGATACCACTGTCATTTCCAGCATAGAACAAAGTTCAGCCTTTGTAGGTCCAGGAACTTTGAAGAGAGAGCTATGTTAATTGCTTCTCACTTCTCCAGGCAGCCATCCATTCTTGACCTTTGCCCTTCAGAAAGGCATGTAATTGAGCCTTTTACTTGCAGCACACAAAGTGGTGACAAAGAAGGCTGGGGTGCAATGTTGGTGATGTCACAAAGCTACCCATACTTGAATAGAGGAATTGCAGGAGTATATCCACTCCAGGGAATGGATATCCAGCAGCACTATCTTCTAGGCACCACATGGTAGCTTTTCCAAGAACAGTCCATTACCTTTTATGCCAGCAAACTGTATTCAGGAAATGTTGCTGGTTTGTTTATGGGATTCATATTACCACACAATTTGCGAATGTGACTCTGGGTGGCTAACATAGGGTTAAAGGCACAGAGCAAAAGTAACCACAGATAAAAACACAATACATTATATCCAAGGCCACAAATATTATCAGTCGCATTCTCAACACTATTACAAGATGGGTTCATCTCCTGGCGCAATGTTTGGGGGAAACAGATTTTCAAGACCTTATGGAAAAACAGGGTTGGGGCCATCTGAATCTCAGGGAGTATGCTGTTCCAAAGGGCAATGCTGGCTATCTGTGGATGTGATAAGAGCAGAAAAATAATTAGGTTATGTCACTCTGATTGCCACAAGGTAATCCTTAACTAACTGCTTTTACCCATGCTTGATCTGGTTCATTCTTCATTTTCCTCCAGCAGCCTTCTCAGCGACTCTTCTGTTAATATATATACAGTAGGTAATAAAATATACAGCTATTGTATATTATTTCTCCTCAAAGCAACTCTCTAAAAAGACTATTATTCCCCTTTTAGAACTGAGAAGTAAGTTTAAAAGGGATTTACTATCAGCAAAAGGGGGCGTGGTGGCTCAGCGGGTAAGACGCCAGGCTTGTCGATCGGAAGATCGCAAGTTTGGAGGTTCGAATCCCTAGTCCTGCGTGATGGAGTGAGCTCCCGCACTAGCCTCAGCTCTTGCCAACCTAGCAATTCGAAAGCATGCAAATGCAAGTAGATGAATATGTACCACTTCGGTGGGTAGGTAACAGCGTTCCGCGTGCATCATGCTGGCCACATGACCGTGGAAGAGTCTTCGGACAATGCTGGCTCTTCGGCTAACAAACGGAGATGAGCACCAGCCCCTAGAGTCAGACACAACTGCACAAATGTGCGGCGGGAACCTTTACCTTTTTACTATCAGCAAGTTTCCCCATGTGAAGGCACACATACTATAGAGCGGTATTTCTCAACCTTGGCATCTGTAAGACGTGTGGACTTCAACTCCCAGAATTCCCCAGCAAGCATATGCTGGCTGGGGAAATCTGGGAGTTGAAGTCCACACGTCTTAAAGTTGCCAAGGTTGAGAAACACTGCTATAGAGAGAACCATTTCCCTGTACTTCACTCTTCTATATCTAGACTCTCAATGGATCAACAGTCTTTTCAGGAAGAGTTTAAGCTCCTTCAATCTCCTTGCTTTCCTTTTGCATGCTGGCCATCCTGATTAGCAGGAGCTCAAGTGCCATTTAAAAAAATGCTTATATTATCCTGATAATACATTTGGTCATGGAATATATCCTGAAATCAAATCTAGCCAATTCAGACAGACAGCAACATTATGTTGGATCAGGACTCTGAAGAAGTCTATGAAGGTTCTCAGTCATCCAGGTGGAATTGTCTGTAGAAGCTCCTTGGATAAGGAGCGAAATGTTTCCACTGAGAAAATAGAAATCCAGTTGACATGATTCAAGCTACAGACTCTGAAGAAGCTTAGAATCAGAATGTAATAACCCTGAGATGTCGGGACTCATAATATACAGTAAGCCTGGAGGCTGTGTTGTACTTAAGAAGACCAAGGATAGTTAATTTACTGTGCCTAAAGACAACACAACAGTCAACAAATTATGGGATCTACTATACTCTCATGCGTCTATTCCATAGATAGTATCCACAGGGATTTTTATTATCTTGGGATTATTTGAGTGAAAACAAAACCATTACTTCTTGTGTAATACCTCATATGGCATCATCTGTAATTAAGCGGTAGTGGTATGAACCAGCTGGCTTCTTTACTTAGCATATGGTTGAGAATTACTACCTGGAGTACACAGTGTTGGCAAAGCGATATATGATGTTATTGCAAAGCTTCTGTATTTTCTAATTATCTGCACATTTGAAAGAGCTGACACAGCAAGGGTGTTGTTAGTCTTTGTTTTCTGGTTGAGTGCTGTTCCCCCCTCCGTTGTTTGTTGATATTGGCATCAATCTTTATTCCAGAGAGGGCTTATTTTTCAGCTGTTGCTTGCGATGAAGAACAGCATTTTAAGTACACACACACATGCACACACACAAACACATATATTAGACCATATATTCTTAGATGTAGGTTGCAACCTGAACAACAGATTTCTGATAAATTAATGTATGGTGAAGCATAAACTCAGCTTGCTTTACAATTAAAATAAATCTCTAATGTTTATACATAGGAACATAGGATTATAGGGTTGGAAGGGACCTTGGAGATCTTCTAGTCCAACCCTTTGCCCTGTGCAGGAATCCTCGTATCAGCCTAGAAACATGGCTGTCCAACCTTTGTCTGAAAACCTCTAGTGGTGGAGCACACCCATGACTTCAGGATGCAGTGCTTAATAGCTCTCACAGTTGAAAATTCCTTCTTATTTCAGGTATAGAACTTCCTCTGTTAAGCTTCCAAACATTGGTTCCTGCCTTGCCCTTGCAAGAATAAATTCACATCTTCTTATGTGGGACAACCCTTCAAGTATTTGAAGACTGCTAACATGTCTCTCCTCAGCCTTCACTTCTTTAGATTAAAATACTCAGTTTTTAAAACTGTTCTTCATAGGATATAGCCTCCAAGCTCCTCACCATCTTCATTACTTTTCTCTGTACTCCTTCCAGTTCCACAGCCTCCTCCTTGTGTTGTGGCAACCAGAACTGGACACAATATTCTGATCAGTGCAGCATAGAGAGGAACTTCCATTTCCCATGATCTTGGCACTATACCACTGTTGACGCAGCCCAAGACTGCATTAGCTCTTTGGTGAATCTGCGGTCTACCAGGGCACCCCGACCTTTCTCACCAGTACTACTGCCAAGCCAGGGACTGCCTCTCTTGTACCTATGCATCTCTTCTTTTCTTACCTAACTGAAGAACCCTATATGTCTTGCCATTGAACAGCATTTTGATGGATAGGGCCCAATGTTCAACTCTACAAAGAATTCAGTTTAGCCCATTATTTCAATAAAGCATATTAACTATAATTTTTGCTGCAACTTGAATAAACCAAGTCAGTTGGTTCCCAGTAATAGCTGATGTCATAAGATTGGGCATATCCATTCTGTAGTGGATTCTGAGGAGCCACAAACAGGGGTGGCCATGGTGGGTAACAAACTCAAGATGCTAGCTGTAACCATGTTGTGGACACCCCTGGCCATAAAGGCCCTATGTGGAAACGGGGCTTTGCTTATAGCTAAATTATAATCCAGTTTTGATCTCTTTTTAATATTTTAGATTTCTATCCTGCCTTTATTTTGTATAGCTCAAGTTGGTGAACATAATACTCCTGCCTCCTATTTTCCCCACAACAGCAACCCTACAACATGGGCTGGGCTGAGAGAGAGTGATTGGCCCAAAGAGACCCAGCTGCCTTAAACCACTATACCAAACTAGCTCTATTTTGTGGTTCATTGCATGTTTTCTCTCTCTCTCTCTCTCTCTCTCTCTCTCTCTCTCTCTCTCTCTGTGTGTGTGTGTGTGTGTGTGTGAGAGAGAGAGAGAGAGAGAGAGAGAAACCTGGCATAAGATCATGTATTCTATAATAAAGTTTATTTTTAAAAATAATACCTTATTATTTTATTTATTATTTTTTTTTATTACCTTATATATGCTGGGGAATGTCAGTCTTCTTCTTCTTGCTGTGCATGCAGAAATGCAGCCTAGTGATTCCTTAAGATTTCAGTTTTCACAGAGTACTATCTGGAACAGTTGGATCTGGTAGCACCCCACCAGATTTCATAGTTTTTACAGAAGTGGTTGCGTTTCTCCCATCTCAAACTATGTGTTAATAAAGGCCCTATGTGTTAATATGTATGAACTTTGAGAAAAAAGATGAACACGAAACATGCATTTAGTGACATATTAAACAGACATTTAAATATGTGTTAAAACTGTTACATTATGCATGTTTTGAGAGGAGTTTTTAACATAGATATTGCGCAAATGGCGTGTAGGTGAACAGACATGCAAATGATATGGACTGGAAATAGACAAGTGTACCTTTTTTCATCTGCAGGTAGGCCCTGATCGTACAACTTTAGAATGAAGATAATGGGCTGCAGATGTATCATGGTTTAATGCAAAGGGAGGTCAACTTTTATCTGTCTAGGGGAGCCATACTTCAGAAATGTTCAAACTCTGAGGATTTTTTGTAAAAATAAAGCAGATGCATCTGCTCAGTTTCAGGTTTTCGGTCTCCCATTCAAACACTGATTAGGTCTGATTCTGCCTAGATGTTTTGGGATCAGGCAAGGTCAACTGAATGCTACCATCTTCTGTGGGCAATGAAAGGTATAGAAAGATAGTAGTGAAGATACTGAGTCAGATCACAGATTTCAGAGTTATATCCAGGGTTTCATGCAAGAGCCTTTCCTTAAAACGCTGAGGGTCTTTTTCTAAAATATGTCCTCTGAACTTTGATATATTGTCCCATGTTGCTCCCAGTTCCTTATAGGATGGATGGTATAAAATGCATTATACCGCTTTGCTTTCTAACAGAGGATATGTACTGTAAATACTAAATCAGTTAACCAGGCATCTCCTCCCCCATCATGTTGGGAAATGATGGACACCCCCCTACCCCACCCCCAATCATGTTGCTGAAAGTGAGCAGGTCAACATGGTAATTCAGCAGGACAATTTTTCACCTTTTTTTTTTGTTGTTGTTGTTCAGTCGTTCAGTCGTGTCCGACTCTTCGTGACCTCATGGACCATAGCACGCCAGGCCTTCCTGTCCTCCACTGTCTCTCGGAGTTTACTCAAATTCATGTTCATTACATCGGTGATGCTATCTAACCATCTCATCCTCTGCCGTCCCCTTCTCCTTTTGCCCTCAGTCTTTCCCAGCATCAGGGTCTTTTCCAGTGAGTCCTCTCTTCTCATTAGGTGGCCAAAGTATTTGAGCTTCAGCTTCAGCATCTGTCCTTCCAATGAGCAGTCAGGGTTGATTTCCTTTAGGATTGACTGGTTTGACCTCCTTGCAGTCCAAGGGACTCTCAAGAGTCTTCTCCAGCACCACAGCTCGAAAGCATCAATTCTTCGGCGCTCAGCCTTCCTTATGGTCCAACTCTCACAGCCATACATTGCTACTGGAAAAACCATAGCTTTAACTATACGGACCTTTGTCGGCAAGGTGATGTCTCTGCTTTTTAATATGCTGTCTAGGTTTGCCATAGCTTTCCTTCCAAGGAGCAAGCGTCTTTTAATTTCATGGCTGCAGTCACCGTCTGCGGTGATCTTGGAGCCCAAGAAAATAAAATCGGTCACTGCTTCCATTTCTTCCCCTTCTATTTGCCAGGAAGTGATGGGACCAGATGCCATGATCTGGGTTTTTTTAATGTTGAGTTTCAAGCCAGCTTTTGCACTCTCCTCTTTCACCCTCATCAAGAGGCTCTTTAGTTCCTCTTCACTTTCTGCCATTAGGGTGGTATCGTCTGCATATCTGAGGTTGTTGATATTTTTCCCGGCAATCTTAACTCCGGCTTGTGATTCATCCAGCCCGGCATTTCTCATGATGTACTCTGCATATAAGTTAAATAAGCAGGGTGATAATATACAGCCTTGTCATACTCCTTTCCCAATTTTGAACCAGTCGGTTGTTCCATGTCCGGTTCTAACTGTTGCTTCTTGACCCACATACAGGTTTCTCAGGAGACAGGTAAGGTGGTCTGGTACTCCCATCTCTTTAAGAATTTGCCACAGTTTGTTGTGATCCACACAATCAAAGGCTTTAGCGTAGTCAATGAAGCAGAAGTAGATGTTTTTCTGGAACTCTCTTGCTTTTTCCATGATCCAGCGAATGTTGGCAATCTGATCTTTTAAAAATTAAAAATTTTAAAATTAAAAAAAACCCTTTTTTTTAGAACTCCTCAAAACAGGCCAGAAAGATCAGTTTTGCACCTTCGGTGATTCACCACCACAGAGCCTGCAGCAATCAGGGGTTGATTATTTTTATTTTTAAATGTAATTTCTGGCTGCAAAAATTGTTGCCTACTTTCGTGTAAGGTTTGCACTTGCATAACAGTCAACAAGAATGTAAGCAGAGTGCAACTAACAACAAGAACAACAAGCCAGACAACTGACTGATGTATCTGTTACAGATGCAAGGTTTTCTCTCTGACAGCTCTCTGGATTAAAACCCCAATTAAAATTAATTCCTGAAAGAGTCTTTCATTCCTTAAGTGGTATTGCTTTGCAAAAAAAAAAATATCCCAAAAACCTTAGGCTAGAATTACTGCAGGATATATTGGAGTTGGCAAACAATCCAGACAAGTCAATTTTTGTGGCTGTGGTTGGATTACAATAATACAGAATACTTTAATATTAGAATAATATAGACTATTATTTTTCAAGTGAACATTAAAATGGCAGAACTGGTGTAAAGTCCAGATAATTTCCTGCTTTCGTGTTTGATAGGGTTCGATCTATAACACCAACCAAAATCAATATATCTCCCCTCTCCTGAAGTTTTCCTCCCAATAGAAGGTTGGGATGGGGGGTGTTGCTTGAGCATCTGTGGCTCGTATTTCAGGTCTTATTTGGGATTGCCAAGTGATGAGATTTCTATTGGCATGCAATTTTTTTTTTTATGAGATGCAAATAGTTCTCTATCCACAGGTCATAACGGGATGTGTCGAGGACATATTTCAGCCACTAAGCATCAGATTTCCTGCCTACAAAGACAAATGCTCAGGGTTCTTTTAATAAAGCTGTTTTGACATAGAAGAATCCCTTCCATAATACCGGTTTACTGAGGGAGGGTGGGGGTGGGCGGAAGCAGTACCTCATGGGAATCAAGCAATTTGGAAAGTTTCACTCGCCTAGTTTGCAAGACAATTGATCACTTCCTACTTTGTCCAGCTTTCTCCCCTGTTTTTTATAGTAATTTTATTAAAAGTTACAATTAAAAAGATAAAAACTAATACAAACTTTAAAAAGAGAAAAGAATAAAATAGAAAAAATAGAAAGGGCAGAAATGAAAAATAAAGAAAAATAGAAAAGAAATAAGAAATAAGAATATAGTAAAGAAAAAGAAAAGACATGCATAAAGAAATGACTTCCCCCTTCATCACAAGTATAAACAATTTTAGTAACTTACCACCTCCTCTTAAAATACAACAAATGATCTCTTCTTCCCATATCCCATCTCTTATCTATAAACAAATCCTTAAGGCCTCATCATTCAGTCCTGGTCAGCAAAAGTCCATTAACAGTTACCAGAGACTTCCGGGGAAGAAATGGCGGACTGAAGACAGCTCCGCTGAAAGTAGAGCCAACGACTGCAGCAGAATGAAGAGCCGGCAAGTAGACCAGCTGTTCCTAATTCCTCTCCGGACAAGGAGAGGACTTGAGATCGCCATACAGGTGCTCCCTGTGAGGAGACCGCAAGACAGTGGTCTCTGGTGAGTTTAGAGCTCTGGGAGATGAGGGAATAGCCATCTTTTTGCTCAAACCACGGTCGGCACCTTCAAAAGAAAACTGGGTTTGCATACTTCCTTTTCTAATCACTTTCTCCCCTGTTTTGTGGTTGTAATGAACCCACTTGGCTATGGGTTTTTCCTCCTCAATTTTTATTAAAATAAAATAGAAACCAAACCATAACTGTGTCAGAGGTTGACACATTCTTTTAGTGTTGTCAAAAACGGAGCACAAACCTGTGCAAGAGTTAGTGTAGCAGGTATTATAATTATAACAGAAAATAATTATAGGGATGGGCAAAGCCTACCACCTACATCCTACCAGGACCAGAGTAGGAGGGCATGTACTGCATGCCTGTGTGGAAGGAAGAAAAAATGATCTCAGATTAGCAAACTTTTAAGACAAACAGCAGGCAGAGTAATAGGCAAAGAGGGGCACAGAGGAAATTCTTAATTTTCTATCTACACCCCACTGCCCCCTTGTGGTCAGTTGGTCAAGAGTCAGTGCCACTGGATTTGCACTTCCAGCAAAATGTAGAGTATTTTAAAAGAAAGTTATTTTGAACATACATAAGCAGTGATAAAGGCCACAAAAGGAACTTAATTAGTTTTAGCAGCTACCTGTGGAGGGCTGTGCTAGCCAAAGAATAGTATTCTAAATTTCATCTAGAATCCACTATTCCCGCTCCAAGTTTTAGAGATAGTTGAATCTTCAGTGAAGGTTCAGGTGAAGCAGCACTGTGAGGATGTTTCATGAAGCAATATGGCCGCCAGCCTCCTTCACTTCTAGAAGCAAAGAGAAGTGGCTGTTTTGCTCCACTTCCCTCTGCCTAGTTACCTAGTTTCACAGCCTGCTCCAGCACCTGCAGGACCTAGAACAGCCTTCCACACATATGTTGAGAAATATTTACAGGTACAGGTAGTCTTCACTTAACAACTGTCCTGTTTAGCAACTGCTCCAAGTTATGACAGCGCTGAAAAAGTAACTTTACTACTGGCCCTCGCACTTACGACTGTCACAGTGGCCCCACAGTCACGTGATCTAAATTCAGGTGCTTCGTAACCAGCAGGCGTTTACAACTGTTGCAGCATCCTGCAGTCACATGATTGCCATTTGCGCACTTTTTGACAAGCAGAGTCAATGGAGAAGCTGGCAGTAAAATTGCAAGTCAGTCACACAATGTCTCGCTTAACAACCATGAGTGATTCGCTTAATAACTGCAGCTGAAGTGAGGTCTTAAGTCTGTCGTGGTCATGTGATGTCTCACTTAATGACTACATCGCTTAGCGTCGGAGTTACTGGTCCCAATTGTGGTCATTAAGTGAGGACTACCTGTATGCACACTTGCACAGAAGCCATTCTAACTGTTGCAAATGGATAGAAAAGAGTATGCGAAAGAGGCAAGAGACGAGCAGGCGGTGAAGTGAGACAAATCACATCATCTCCTTATCTTGACCAACAGAATGGTGTTTCCTCCACAGCACATAGCTCTTCACTGGGGCAAATGTAAGCCACTTTGGGCAGGACTGCAATGTCCAGAAATACTATGGATTGTAACAAGCAAAAAAGAGAGAGAGAGAAAAAGAATCTTTCCCAGAGGATAGTATTTCTCTCTGCTGTACCCATATTTATAACAGCTTAAAATGCCTCTCAGTCTTTGAGGGACAGATAGATCTTCAGGCGGGCTGGCCCAAGACACTTTGTTGCCTGAGAGGACAAGTTGGTACTCCTTCCATGTACAAAAAATGCTGGTTGAATTTTCTTCATTACTACTGTGGGCTATAGGCCAAGGGTGCCGGACAGGCTACATACCAGCTGAGAAGGAACAACAAGAAGGGATAATACAAAAGTTTGGGAGTGGGTGTGGGGAGACCTGGTGGCCAGTATGATGTCTCTGAGGATTGATTGGGCTGGATCTACATACAGAATACAGAAATAGCTGCAATTTAGAACAAATTACTTAGCTACATAGGCATGAGGCAAAATTTGGAGCGCAATATTTTTAGATGAGTTGAACACCATAACAAGCTATGTTAAATCTTATCATATGTTTGTAATGCAAGGCTTGCCATACATTCTGAAAGTTTAAGATAACTGACATGGCCCTTCAAACACAGGGCATGATCCAACTTAAGGTAAGTAATTTTCATCTGACCGTTGTCTGCAGGAAAGCTCATAGAAGAGATTTTATTTCTGAAATGAAAGCCATGGATGTGTTAGAAAGAACCTTACCGTGGATGCCTTGCTCAAAATAATCTTTCTGAGTTAAGGACATCTCTCTCTCATTCTCTCTCTGATCTGAATACTTATGAATCACCCCTTAAATGCATCTAATTGTAGTTCAGACAACATATATTTCTATTGAGGACATTCACACTTTAGGACGAGTCATAAAGCGATGAGTCATTGGACAATGTGAAAGGCATGATTTAGCCCAATCAAGTGACACATATGACTCAGTAGATTCCTGGAGGTCAAAAAGTAGAAGTTTGATTTCCTTCCTGGTTTCATTACTTTGTTGTAGTGGTTCTTCTTCTTTTCTTCAGACCTCCTGGCTGAAATCTTTTTATACTTAGAAAGAAGTGTGCATGTCTGTGGGGTGGGCAAGGGGTGGCTCTGACTGCTGCATTTTAATTTTAACTTGAACCTATGAGGAAACCCTTTCTTGGAGGCAATTTTCAACCAGTCCTCTTTCTAATACAAAAGTATCAGTGAATGCCTCTGTTAAATGGAGATTATGAGATAAAGCTCATAATGGAGAAATAGCACATTCAAGGTGACAGTGTTTCATTATCATATACTAAATTAATGTAGCATTAAGAATTATCAGATCATTAGGACCATAGCTCATATCACTGATTAATAGACTGCAAAATATTACTTTGTAAAACAAAGCTGCTTTTTACTTTTTACATGTACTGGAGAAGAAAATATGGCACAGCTGATCAGATGCAATTGGCTTTTGTGCTGTGCCATTGACGATGTTGCACCAGACAATATTTTTTAAAGGGGGAGAAATGTACTTTCAGACTTGCAAGATTGATGGCGGTCTTGCGGGGCAGACCAGATAGGAAACACGACCCAGTGAGCTAATTCTACTTTATTGTAAAGCTGCATTGACAGAATCTTGCAAGTCTGAAAGTACATTTCTTCCTCTGTCTCCTTTATAGCCCGAGAAACTAGGGAGGGTCTCTTCTCAGCCTCTTGTCCTGCCCACTATCCATCTGCGGGCTATGCTGTCTCTTATCTGACTATTCCCTAGGCAGTGTCTCTTTGCCCAGTCTCCCAAGGTCATTCCCACATACCATTACAGATACCACCCCCCCCAGTATCTCAGGCCATGGATGACTTGGGTCAGGTCCATGGTGGCCATAGTAGCAATGAATTCCTAAGGCGTGAACTACAACAGCAATCTCATTTATTCCCTTCTTCACAAAGGGGTTTAACATCCATTTTTCTGTGGAGCAGAAGTCTCTGGAAGTCTCTCCTGGAAGAAAAGAGCCACCCCCACCCCTGCAAAACTCTTGTCAATTTTATACCATCACTTTTTGTCTACACTACAGAAGGTGAGTTGCACAGTAATCAAAGCAGCATTTCCCCTTGCAAGACCTTAAGCTTGGTAGAATTTCCTCCAGTAGGGAAATGGAGTGCATTTTCTCCAAAAACACAAAGCCAACCTTCCCAGCATTTTCAGCTAAACCACAGCTCAGTCAGAAATACTTTAGTTCAGCTTTACAACATTGCCAACATTGTGGGAACAGGGAAATCTGGAGCTGCTTTCAAATTGACAGAGAATTTTTTTCTGGATCTGCTCCAAGTGGAATATTAGTTATTAAGCCAAGGAATGTGAACTTAAAGAAAATACATGCAAATGTATTTTTATGATACAGAATAGAGAGCTGATCCTCCAAAATTCCACCCCTTACATTCTGTGATTCTATGTAGTGGATTCCTGGACTGAGCAGAAAATTAGACTAGAAGATCTCAAAGGTCCATTCTATGATATAATCTCCTTCAACTCAAGCTCAGCTTCTGGTGATCTCATGAACACATCCATGTAAATTTCATGGCAACAATACAGAAATAATTTGACACTGCATTCTTCTGATTTGTTGTTGTTGTATGTTGGATACAATCCACAACCTCTTGAAGAAACCTCTTCATATTCTGGGAATCACCTCTTCCATGCATAAATATACATATAGTTTTAATTCTTAACTATCCACAACTGCACTGGAAAAATTCAGGAAACATGTTAGTCAAAAAAGGAGAATTTTTCCTAGTTTAAATATTGAATTAATTAAAACCTGTTCTTTCACCTTTTTTTGGCACTGTAAATTTGCAATATGCAATTGTTTGTAAGAGAACAAAGCACATTTCCCACAAGGGAGCATTGATCTTACAGGAATATTGCATTAGGCTAATATTTTGCACTAGGAAATACAGTTCTGCAACCAGTCCATCACTGCCAAGGGTGTCAGTTCTCATTTTCGTTGGTTCTACTGTTCCTGGGTTGTACTTCTCATTTGTTAAGAGCTAATCATATAACCCCATTTTTTTGTCACATGGAAAAATCTACGCTGTTCAATTTTGTTAGCGAGAGGTGATTATAAATACGCCAAGTTCACCGCAGGTATTACTGTTTTGCTCACATTATCTCAACAGTTTGGCACTTTAAAAAAAATTCCAGTAAGGGAGAAAAATTGGGTTAAAAGCAGCTCCGAACTGAAGCCTATTGGAAAAGGTTAACTGCCAGTGATTACTGCTCCTGCTGTCATATTACTGAATTGTAATATGTAATACACAGATGCCAAATCCATTCAGGGAGCTGGCTGGAGCACAAAATTAAATAAAATTTAAAATAAATTTAAAATGTAAAAGAATGTAAAAGTACCAAAATGTAAAATGCATGTTAAACATTATAAATCAGATTTTTGGTTACCGTCTGCATGATTACTAAAGCTCCCCCCCCCCCCATCCATTTTTTCCTTGATAATCTAGGAGAGACTTGGAACTGTAGGATAAAACTGAATTGGAACCACTGAAACAGGAAGGAAGAGTTATTGGAAGGGGGAGAACAAGATGTTTAACAAAAGAAATGGCATGTACTCTGAATTAGATTAAAGTCTGGATTGCTTTGCAGAATAAAGAACACCAGCAAAAAGGGACTTTGAAGAATAGATGCTACACAGCTGTCTTAGGAAAAGTCTGATCATATTTCAAAAAGACTAACTTGGAATGTTGGAACGGGGGGGGGGGGGGAGTCTCTATCTGGAATGATACAAACAAATAACACTCAGCATTCAATTACGTTAGACGCCAACTCTGACTTGTACATTTTTTTCCTTATTTCAGATTTTCCAAACTTTTCTCAACGAAGATCCCCTAACAGATGTCAGGTGACAGAGAGGCTCCTTCTCTGTTCTACATTATCTTCCAGATATGGTGACAAACAGAAGGACCAGAAATTGGAGAAAGTAATAAGCCACTATAAAGTGCTTGTTTTCAGCATCAGTTGATTCATTTGGTTATTTATAAATTGCATTTGGCCATTCAGGAGACAATATTTTTGCCTTTTCTAGGAGCACAAAGACAACACGCTCAAGCACTTTCAGTACATTTAGAGTACTCTAAATAAGTATGTTCCATCAACGCTGCCTCCGAAAAATTCTGCAAATTACTTGGGAAGATAGGCGGACTAATGTTAGCGTATTAGAAGAAGCGAAAACCACCAGCATTGAAACAATGATCATCCAACATCAACTTCGCTGGACCGGTCATGTTGTTCGAATGCCTGACCATCGTCTTCCAAAGCAGCTACTTTACTCCCAACTTAAGAATGGAAAACGGAATATTGGTGGACAGCAAAAGAGATTCAAAGATACTCTCAAAGCTAATTTAAAAAAATGTAATATCAGCATTGAGAACTGGGAAGCCCTAACTCATGAGCGTTTCAATTGGAGGTCAGCCTTTATTAATGGCGCTATGGACTTTGAAGAAGCACGAGTACAGGGCGAAAGGGAGAAAAGAGCTAAAAGGAAGGCACGTCAGGCAAACCCTCATCATGACCGTCTTCCACCCGGAAACCTATGCCCCCACTGTGGGAGGTTGTGCGGATCCAGAATTGGCCTTTATAGCCACTTACGGATCCACCGTTAAAATTTTACCTTTGGAAGACAATCTTACTCGGCTACGAGTGATCGCCAATGAGATGATGACATTTAGAGTCATCCCAGTATGAAGTGAGCTCTGCTACTCACAGTTAGATTAATTATATCACAGAGTTCTGGCAAACCCATGTTGCATTCTGATTGTACAAAATGCACACGGCGCTTGCTAGTGCCATCATGCACATGCCCAGTTTAATATTAATCTCTTGGTTGAGAGAAGAGACTGAAGAGGTCAATCAGGCAGCACCATCACTTAATCCAATTCCCTCACTCAGTAAAGGATTCCTAAGAAATGAACAACCAACATCTGTTTAAACCTCTCCTGTGAAGAAGAGATGTGACTTCCTGTAAACAGCTTTTACTTCTGGGGTATTTTGCTGATGGTTTATTCAAACTCTTCATCCTTGTTAATCTCCCCCTGCCCAAATTCTACAGCTTTGTTGCAATGGCATACTCCAGTCTGCTCCATTTCAGTGTAATGCTCATTTTCTTTGTAAGCTATCTAGGTAATTTGAGATTGATTGCCACTCCAGACACTTCCTTATGGATAGGTGATCCTTAAATGGGGCACCCAGAACTGGATATAATATTCCAGGTATCACATGAACAATGCAGAATCTATTGGAATTGTTATAGATGCCTGCATTTAGAAGGGGCCTTTTAAGCCATTGAAACCAATTACTCGTTTAGTGCAGGAATCCACACTGAAGCACTCAAAACAAATGTCTATCCAGTAGACATCTGGCAAAGGGGAATCCACCTGTCACTTCTGATGCAGAAGATGAAAAAAAAGCAAATTAAAGGAGGATAATGCAATGTGAGGGTCTCTCTATACCCCCAAATAAGTCCTTTAACTTATAAGATTTTATTGGTTTCATAGCTGGGTGTGGTAGTTCTAAAGAATCATGTCTATGTTTAGCTGGAGATCCTTCAAAAGCCATGTTTTTCTGATGACCTAACCTATCTTCTAAAATCATCAGGACACTAGGAATAATCTCCCAGTGGCTGGATATGGAAGGCTAAGACATCTGGAGGGCTCCAGGTAGAGAAGACTGGAATACACTGTTTGTCATTTTAATTTTCTTGGTTAATAGGTAGGATATAATATGTTAAAGTAGTTTGACCTATGGCAACTGCTTGCAACATTTTGCAAAATATGTCAATGTATATCTAGTTCCAACGATTTCCCACTACATAATTTCCATCTGTATACAATCTTATAGCTGCTGTAAAAAGAAATGCAGCTGTGCTATAAGGCTAATATCTAAAGTATTGGGGAAAGGGCAGGAAGGGAGGGTGATCCAATTGATTAGGCAAGTGTGTTAATACTCTGTACAGTTTGATGGAATAGATGCCACTGTGAAACTAATTTACTGGAGTTGTAATGCCTAGATTGTCCCCTTATTTCATGACAGATGCTTCATATGGAGAATGGAGAATGTTATTCTGTCTGCGAGTGTTAAATCAATTGTTCTGAGACAATAACTTTGTCTTTTCCTGCTGAACCGAATTTTTCAAAATTAGTTTTAAAAGTTAGAAAGGGAGAGAATGAGAGAGGGGCAAACATGCATTTAAAAACTCAGTATCCCCGCTTGGTGCAGCAAATTTTATCCCCCCTCCTCCTCCACTAAAGCTGCAACAATAAGCAATTGTACAATAGGAGGAATCTCAACAGGGGCTCAGCAGATGAAATGAATGCAGGGCAGAACCTCTGCCGAAAATATTTCTTTGCCCACGTAATTGCTTGCAGCCATCCTTGTGTGAAAACCCCCATCAGATTACAGGATTTGCTGTATGCAAATTGAAGGCTAAATGCTTGGTAGCACCTTTCAATTCAGCAGTGCTGGAAATGAGTTTTTAAAATAGGAAATTAGATGAGTAATATTTTAGTCAACAAATAGGGGGAAATTCTGCATAAAGATAAGAAAATTATGCATGCAAAGTGACTTTGAAAGCCACCAGTGAGCAGTTGCAAAATTATGGTACATGGCTACTCACAAAAGCATTGCATTTTATTCTATCTTATTCCTCAACCCCTTTCCACTTTTTTTTTAAAAAAACCTATAGAATAGAGTTATTGAATACAAATTACTTTGAGGTCCTTCCCTTTGCAATCTTCTTTTGCTTAAAGAGGAAAAAAAACAGGTGCTAAATGAAAATCCAAGCAACCCGCAAGATGCTTAGACAATGGTGTTTATATAGAAGTTGGGACAGTATTTCCTATGGATCTATAACTAGCTGGAAGAAGCTGAATAAGTTTGTTCAAGACTGTCCAAGAAAGGTATATAGCTTTGGTCCTGGATGCGGTGAGAGAATTTGCAATTACAAATGAAAATAATAGCAAGTAGGATTACGTGCATCCATTCCACCAGTCACTGGCATTATTACACAATGATCTGTGCTTAGATCACAGGTTCATTAGAAGATACATCTTCATGTGACTAACCTGAGCAATACCATAGTTTAAGGAAAGATATCATCCTGGCATTCTAAAAAAAATGCCTTTTCAATTTTTCAGTTGTAGGATAATTTTCTTCCCAAATTAACTAAGCAAAACCAAAACTCAAATGATCTCTTTCATCATTGTACCTTCCTCCCATCTGTGGTACTGTGGCTCAAGTTTTGGTGGGAAACTCTTTCTTGACCAAAGACCATGCACAGTCTTTAATATGAGTCACCAGGTCTACCTTCATTCAGCAACTGACTTGCCAAGGATCCTCTGGTACTTACCATCCCTGCTTCCTGCTAACTTCTGTAATGGATGAACCCATATATCAGCTAATATCAGCCAGATAACAATTCCTAGTTCACCAATGCAGTGGCAAAAATTCCTGGTTCCAACCCAGGTGGCAGGGAGTATCCAATTAAAAAAAGAAATGGACTGCTAGTAACAAGTAAGTTAGAAACAGCTAAAATTATGGTTCAGTAGAGAATTACCAAGGCTGCATTCCAACACAGACATATTTGAAATCGAATCAAGGAATAGTCATTTATAGAATAGATCTATTTAAATCAGTTGGACTTGAGATAATCATACCTAGTTATGTCTCATTGATTTTAGCAACATTATTTTAAATCTGGATCCAAAACTATGGGCTCAAATAAGTCAAATTGTCTGATGCCTTGTGGCCACTGTTTTGATGCATAAAGAAAGGTGAAATGAAAAAAAAAATTAAGACAGTTCCAAGAAGGATCTGATAAACGTCCACTAGATTTGGACCCAAAATATGCAACTCAAGACTCTGACCTTTTAGTATAGTGATGACAACCATGATAAAGATTTATCATTTGGGGGAAAAGAAAAACAATGGAATGAATGCTAAATTGTCCTTTGTTTAATTAAAATCACCCTGCAGAGAGAAAGAGAAATTTAATGCAGTTTGGTTGGGAGCATGAAAGAGGATGCTTGGGAATGGCAGATGGAAAACAGTGCTTTGGAAAAATATGTTGTCAAACATGTCATCTGTATTAAAATTAGTATGGATTTAGGAGAGGATTTCAAAGACATCCCATTCACTTCCTCACCTTTGAGGCTCAACAGCAGGTAGAACCTGAGTCATTGGCGATCACTCGTAGCCGAGTAAGATTGTCTTCCAAAGGTAGAATTTTAACGGTGGATCCGTAAGTGGCTGTAAAGGCCAATTCTGGATCCGCACAACCTCCCACAGTGGGGGCATAGGTTTCCGGGTGGGAGACGGTCATGATGAGGGTTTGCCTGGCGTGCCTTCCTTTTAGCTCTTTTCTCCCTTTCGCCCTGTACTCGTGCTTCTTCAAAGTCCATAGCGCCATTAATAAAGGATGACCTCCAATTGAAACGCTCATGAGTTAGGGCTTCCCAGTTCTCAATGCTGATATTACATTTTTTTAAATTAGCTTTGAGAGTATCTTTGAATCTCTTTTGCTGTCCACCAATATTCCGTTTTCCATTCTTAAGTTGGGAGTAAAGTAGCTGCTTTGGAAGACGATGGTCAGGCATTCGAACAACATGACCGGTCCAGCGAAGTTGATGTTGGATGATCATTGTTTCAATGCTGGTGGTTTTCGCTTCTTCTAATACGCTAACATTAGTCCGCCTATCTTCCCAAGTAATTTGCAGAATTTTTCGGAGGCAGCGTTGATGGAATCTTTCAAGAAGTTGGAGGTGGCGTTTGTAGAGGGTCCATGTTTCACAGGCGTACAGAAGGGTTGGTAGTACAATGGCTTTGTAAACAAGCATTTTGGTCTCCCTGCGAATGTCCCGATCCTCAAACACTCTACGCTTCATTCGGGAGAAAGCTACACTCGCAGAGCTCAGGCGATGCTGAATTTCAGCGTCGATGTCGGCTTTTTTTGATAGATGGCTGCCGAGATAAGAAAAGTGATCGACATTTTCTAGTGACACACCTTTAAGCTGGATTGATGGCGCTGCGGAGGGATTGGTTCGAACTTGCTGGTAAAGCACTTTGGTTTTTTTAATGTTAATCGAGAGGCCGAGTTTTTCATATGCTTCTGCAAAGATGTTTAGGATAGTTTGAAGATCTTCCTTGGAGTGTGCACAGACTACGTTATCATCAGCATATTGAAGTTCTATAACAGAAGTTGCAATTACCTTATTTTTTGCTTTCAGCCTACTAAGATTAAAAAGCTTTCCATCTGTTCGATATATAATTTCTACACCAGTAGGAAGTTTCTCTTCAACAAGGTGCATAATCATAGCAATGAAGATAGCGAATAAGGTTGGAGCAATAACACATCCCTGTTTAACGCCGGATTCCACTTTAAATGGATCGCTTTGAGAGCCATTGTTATTCAGGATTGTTGCCATCACGTCGTCATGGAGTAACCGCAAGATGTTCACAAATTTATCAGGGCATCCGATTTTCAGAAGGATGGTCCAGAGAGCAGTACGATTTACAGTATCAAAAGCTTTAGTCAGATCAATAAATGCCATGTACAGAGGGCGGTTTTGCTCCTTGCATTTTTCTTGAAGCTGTCGTGCAGTGAAGATCATATCCACTGTTCCCCTGGAAGGGCGGAAGCCATTTTGCGTTTCAGGGAGGATGTCTTCTGATACAGATAGGAGACGGTTTGCGATGATCTTTGCCAGGATTTTGCCTGCTGTGGCTAGAAGGGAGATGCCTCGATAGTTTCCACAGTCTGTTCTATCACCCTTTTTAAAGAGAGTGATAATTATGGCATCCCTAAAGTCTGCTGGAATCTCCTCCCTCATCCAGATTTTTTTGATGAGCTTATGAAGTTGTTGTGTAAGTTCAGGCCCGCCTTCTTTAAAGACTTCAGCAGGAATCCCATCAGGTCCACTAGCTTTGTTATTTTTCATTTGTTTAGTGGCTTTGCTGACTTCCTCCAAACTAGGGGGTACTGCAAGCTCATTTCTTATTTGTTTTTGTGGGATTTGCAAGAAGACTTCGTCAGCCACAGTAGAGTGACAATTAAGGAGATTGTAGTAATGCTCTTTCCAGCGCAGTGCAATAGACTCTTTGTCCTTTAGAAGTTTAGCACCATCTACTGAGCGTAAGGGATTTGTACCATGGTTTGTTGGTCCATAGATGGCCTTTATGGCATTAAAAAAGCCCCGTGCATCATGAGCATCTGCAAAATGTTGGGTTTCTTGGGCTTTTTTAATCCACCATATGTTCTTAAGTTCTCTAGTTCTTCTTTGGACTTCTGCCTTTGCACTGGCGTAGATTTTTTTCTTAACGGCACAGTTAATATCTTTTTGCCATATCTGGAAGGCTTTCCTTTTCTTGTCAATAATATGTTCAATCTCACTATCGTTCTCATCAAACCAGTCCTGATGTCTCTTAGTCTGGTATCCGATAGTTTGTTCACAGGCTGAAATAATGGAAGTCTTCAATTTAATCCAGTGTTCCTCAACATTTTCAGGAAGTTCCATAGGCAGATGTTCCTCGAGAGTTGATTGAAAGCAAGCTCGTTTAATAGGATCTTGAAGGGCCAGTGTATTCATTTTACGCCTTGGTTTTCTTCCTTGGAGCCTACGATGAGGGACAATCTTTATGGCCATCGTGGATCGAATTAATCGATGGTCTGTCCAGCAGTCATCGGCGCTCGTCATGGCTCTGGTGAGAAGTACATCACGGCGATCTCTAGCACGGACAATTACATAATCTAAAAGATGCCAGTGCTTCGACCGTGGGTGCTTCCATGATGTTTTAAATTGATTTTTCTGGCGAAAGAGTGTGTTAGTAATGACAAGGTTATGCTCTGCACATTTAGTCAGAAGTAAGATTCCATTCGTGTTGCTGTTGTCAACTCCTTCTTTCCCAATGATCCCTGGCCACAAATCAAAATCCCGCCCAACTCTTGCATTGAAATCGCCCAGGAGGATAATTTTATCCTCCTTTGGTATCTCTGATAAGATGGTGTCCAGCTGGGTATAAAATTTTTCCTTGATATCCTCATCTGCATCTAGTGTTGGTGCGTAAGCACTTAGGATAGTTGCCTGTTGGTTTTTGGCGAGTGTTATTCGCAGAGTTGAGAGTCGTTCGTTAATCCCAGTGGGAACTTCTGACAAGAGCTTCACAAGGTCGTTTTTGATAGCAAAGCCTACCCCATGTATTCGTCGTTCTTGTTCAGGCAGTCCTTTCCAAAAGAAGGTATAACCTCCTTTTTCTTCCTTCAACTGTCCTTCTCCTGCTCTTCGAGTTTCTTGGAGTGCTGCTATATCAATATTAAAACGTCTCAGCTCCCTTGCAATAATGGCAGTCCTACGTTCAGGTCGTTCACTATCCATATTGTCTTGCAGTGTCCGTATATTCCATGTTCCAAAATTCATGTGTTTTTTACGACCGCTAGATGGTGACCCCACTGGTCGCGGTAATCCAGTCAGGGAGAAAATGAGGCAGACTATGTTTAGGGCACCTTTTCTAGCCCCCTCCCCATATGGGGTGAGCAGAGTGGATCCTAAATAGGGCTGCTCAGTCGTGGATACAGCTGCCGAACTACTCAACTGCCTCGATCCTTGAGTCAGGGCGACTGAATCCGTATCCACCGCCCATGTGCTGGTCCATGACTAGGAGCTTCCGGATTTCACAGTCCTGCCCCCGTTGCCATTCGTCAGTCGCCATGGGACTTTTGGTTGTTTTGGGTTTGGTGTGGTTGGAAGACGCCTGTGCGTGAATTTGTTTTATGTGTGGAGATCGGTGCACAACGATCAGCACACAACCTTCACAGAAAAAGGCTCTAATCCAATGGCATGGATACCATGACGATTGGTGACCTTTTGTCTGCTGCAGCCTTCATCCGCCTTCACAGCCATTGTAACAATACACCTTGTTATCTTCCGCCTGTTCTGCCGTTGAGGACTTTCTTGGATCGTTCTTTGTCTGGTTCCTCCCCCTGGACCTTACCGCCATGGGTGACCCTGCCAGGAGTACATGACTCCCGACGGCTTCGCTCACAGGGTTCATTGGGAACACACAAGCCCACTCACCACAACAAGGTGACGATCCAGCGAGTGAGAGAACCTGAGTACCTTACAAACGATGTAGCAACATGTAGAGATGATGGAGAAATGAATTAGATTTAGATCTAAATGTGGGGAGGTAGAGGCACAAAAAGTCCATATGAGATCGCACATCTTGCTAATTCTTTGGTTTCCACCCTTGAAGCTGGAAGTTCATCAGATAAACAGTTGGTGGAAGGCCAGATCAGTTATATATGCAGAGAGAGGGGTATATCATAGAACATGCTCCTTTTATCCTAAGCCCATTGACCCAGGGCAATATAATGGAAGATATTAGGCTGACTCATTTATAGTTGCAAAAGTGTGCTATTCCCAGTATAATTAATAACCTGTTCCTGTAAGCAGTGCTTAACCAGATGTTCAAATTGTCAAGTTCCTAAACATTTTCCACAGTACTAACATGTTACTAAATATAGTACAGAGACAGAATGAGGCATTAAAAAAATGATTCCTCTCATACAGATGTGATTTGCTCCAGCAACATTCAGTACATTTAAAAGAAAAATTCTGTAGGTATCAAGGAGTGCATGTCTAAAATAATAATGCATCTTTCTAGGAGATAACGAAATTCATAGAGGGGAAAAAAAACCCCACAGTAGGTAATATAGTAAAAGAACACAAAGCCATGTATGATCTAACTGTTAACAAGTTAAAAGGGAAATATTATCTATTTCTTATTCTGCCAACTCATAATCTACATGTAAAACACAACCAGGGTTGAAGACTGCACCTGTAAATATAGAAGCCTCCTAATACTGCAGAGATGGAATTAACTGCTAACAATCATAGAATCTGAGAGTCAGAAGGACCATCAAGCCCAACCCCTTATTTAGCACAGGAATCCAATTAAAAATATTCCTAACAGTTGGCCAACTTGTTTCTACTGTTTGAACAGATCTAGCAGAGCACACTAAGGGAAGTTGGACAGTGAAACAATTAACCAGATAAATTAGTGTGCTCTGCTAGAATGTTAAGATTTGTTTCTAACATTCACTCAGAATCTGCTGTTTTGAAAAATCAATCTATTATTCCATGTTCTGCACACTGGGACAAGGAAGAAGATATCTTGACCTTTTTCTGCTTGACATCCTTCAAATATTGTACTTAAAAAGTGCTATCATGTCTCTCTTCAGTCTTCTCTCCTTAAGACTAATCCTCGGTCTCTACTTATGTGTGTTTGGTTCCATTCTCCAGATTATTCTCATTGCCTTTTTATGGACTGTCCCAGTTTTGCTAAATCCTCCTTAAATGATGATGCCCAGATCTGGAAGGCTGCTCAAATGGGATCTAACGCAGAATATGGTGGCGGTATTACACCCCTTGATTTAAAAACCACATTTCTATTGTTGCAGTCTAAATCATAGTCAGTTTGTGATCAATTACAATTACAATTTTCCCCACATAACTATTATTATCCTATATCTGTGCTTTGGATCTGTTTTCTAAGTGAAGAACTGTGCATTTATCTTTATTAAATTTCATACTGTTATTTTTCAGCTAATTTCTCTAGCCTATTTTGAATTTTGTTTGACTTCTACAGTATTAGCCATCCCATCCAGTTCTATAGCATCTGCAAATTTGATAAGCATTTTCTCTGCCTTTTCATCCAAGTCATTAATGAAAATATGAAAGAGTGACACTGTGAACACTTTCACAACCATTTGATACCTCACTTGAATTTGGTGAGAAAGTTGTTTTTGGGAGGGAAGTGGATTTGGAGGTTTATATATCTGTTTATTTCTTTATATAAAGGGAAAGAGCAATTGCTTTTATAGTTTTATAATGTGTTAATGGATTGATTTATAGAAATAATGTGATTTTGGTTAGATATAGAGTAAGGGATTAATTATGGAATTTGCTGTATATTCTTGTTGTTGGAAGTTGGAAGTCATCTTATAATCTTAAAAATATCTTTTATCTGTTTTTTCACTTTTTCTATTTTTTTTCTTTTGTTTGTACTTTCTTTTTGTAGCTTTTATCTTTGCTTAAACTTAATAAAATTCTTATCAAAATGAGTTTGGTGAGAAACCATTGATGATACCTCTTTATTTTTCAAGCCTGCTGTGGTTCTACCTTCATTACAAATAAAATTACAAGTGATGTGATTAATAAACTGCTTTAACTAGAAAAAAGTATACTGTTATTTTCTATTGAGCATTTATATTTAATGGTTTCTATGTACTGTATGGTTACTATTCTATAATTCTTCAGCTAGCCTCCAATGAGTTGAAAAATTCTGTAGCTACATCTCTTCTCTTCTGAGGTGACCCTAACCTCCTAGAAGTGAATATGCTAAAATAGAGAAAAGCTATTCTTGATGTACAGTTATGTTTCCATGGAGGAAAGGCATGTGTATAAATAGATTTTGCCATGCAACAATAATTAATTGGGCATACACATTGAATAAAACCAACATGTAATTTTTTTACGTCTTTGGCTTAGCATGCTATGTGAATCTAGTCACTATGATGGTCAGACATGAGTTATGGCTTAGCATACTGTGCAAACCCAACCAACTGGTTTATTTAGGTCACCATAGTTAAGCAAACCATTTAGCAATGTGTACACAGCCATACTCTTTTAACAAAATTTGTACATTGACTTTGAGATGGACCACCTTAGATTTTCCAAGACTATTTTAGCTGTGATTGCTCAGTCCCTCTGTAATCAGATGCCAGAGGTGCCAGTGACAGTCAGAAGAGTCGCCACTCTTATGCTCAGCTGCTCAGGTATACTAGATACACCAGTAGCAGTTATGAAGGATGGAGCAGGCAGAAAGTTCATAGGCCATGAAGGTACTCACCTGATCTAAAAGGTTAGAAGATAAGGAGAACATAATCCATTTGAGAAGTTTCAAGAATAATTGAAACAAGTTTATTTATTTATTTATTTATTTTCTATCCCGCCTTTATAATTTTTACAAATAACTCAAGGCAGCAAACATACCTAATACTCCTTCCTCCTCCCAACAACAATCCTGTGAGGTGAGTTGGGCTGAGAGAGAGAGTGACTGGCCCAAAGTCACCCAGCCGGCTTTCATGCCTAAGGCGGGACTAGAACCCCAGTCTCCTGGTTTCTAGCCCGTTGCCTTAACCACTAGACCAAACCGGCTCTCTTTTCAGAATAGAATAGAACAGAAGTTATTCAGAGGCATACGTTCTTCACCTGGGAATGATTACTCTTAGATGAACAGAATCACCCAAAATCCTCTGCTGTGAACATGTACCTATTGTATATAGATTTTTAATATTATTTTATACTGGGCATTCTTCCAGTAAGCCAGACTTCTGAGGATGAAATGAGTTATCAGATCAGAGCAAATACAATTAAGGAGAGTTTTGAAAACAAGATGTTGGAAGCCAGGCCTTCTAAACATTGGATTTGCTTTGATTTCTCTGGAAGACAAGTTCAAAAGTCTGAATGTCTTGAATTACTTAACCAATATTTCTAAACTTTCTCCTTGTCTGGCTGATGAATTTTTACTTTTGTTCCCCTAAGTCATCCTACCTTTAGTAGTAAGACCAATAATATGCCACTGATGCCACTGTACACAAAAGGAATGGAAGCCAAACAATAGAGAATACAGTCTTCCTAATCATATAACCAGTATCATAAAAATCCATAAAAAATAAGTCAAGAAACATATGTTTGTGCTATGTCATATACTTTGTACTGAACTGCTACACTTGCCAACAGCAATTGCATTTGGAGTTTGTCTAATTCTGGGCAACTAGACATTTTAACTGTTTATTGTGGCAGAATCCTGTAAGACTTCTAGTAAAATATTGGAACCACTATTTGTTTCAGTGTCTCCGCAATTGGGAGAATATGTTTAAATGGAAGGACAACCCAGCCAATTGTTAATAATCTCCTTCCCTTCCATGAGATGTAGAATAGTATTAAGACATTGTTTTGATAAAAGTATAATTACGTATAATGCAGGAAGTTTGAGGCTAACTCTGGAGTTTGTACTGCAGAAAATTTCATCACAGATTTCTTTTCAGGAGAAATAATGGGATCCATCAAACTGGAATCCAGTGTGGCACAAATGGGCATATGATTGTCAGAGTTCAATAGTGTCCATCTCAAAATAGTTTTGGTTCAAAAATTGTATGAAAAAATGCCAATATTTTAAAAAGTTACATACAACAATGCATAAAAGGTTAGGTTTTCCCCTGCACAGTCGTGTCCGACTCTAGGGGGCGGTGCTCATCTCCGTTTCTTAGCTGAAGAGCCAGCGCTGTCCGAAGACGCTTCTGCGGTCATGTGGCCGGCATGACGCATGCGGAACGCTGTTACCATTCCACCGAAGTGGTACCTATTTATCTACTTGCATTTACATGCTTTTGAATTGCTAGGTTGGCAAGAGCTGGGGCGAGTGAAGGAGCTCACTCCATCACGCGGCACTCAGGTCTCGAACCGCCGACCTTCTGATCAACAAGCCTGGCATCTTAACCACTGAACATACCATAGGAAAAAATGGGCCCACTGTACTAACAAATATTTTGGTTTGGTTGAACATGAAAGTAAATGAGGATTTTGTTTTGTTAAAAAAATTGTGGAATGGGCAGAATTTTGATGAAACAGACTGATAGAATATACGTGATGTTAACTGATCTGTACACTCATATTCAGGACAATTGTGGTTAATTTCAGAGCTAGCAGAGGCATTTGATACTCCATCAGTAATGTCTTCACTCCTGAAATACTCTAACTCCATGTTAGCTCCAACTTATGCTAAATAACACAGAGATAAATTTCATTAAGAATTCATTTCCTGCAGATGTGTCTCCATCCTGGCCACAAATGGACCAAAATGTTTAAGATTTTCACATAAACCATATGTGGAACTGTTATTTTTACATTGTTTGATGTCCAACTGATAAGGTTGCAATAGGAAATCATCTGGAAATTTGGATCATGGGAACTTACCAGATGATTTGCTAAATCTGTATTTTTCTTAACAATAGGTAGTCCCCTTGAGAGTTGAAAACTGAATCTCAGTAACTGTTTTGTTGTATAACAAAGACCTTTGCAGACCTGATTGCAGGTTTAACCGTCATACCAAATTCTTCAAGAGTTGGCATTTGCACTAGTTCCCCCCATCAGGAAAATGTTCAAATGCTATCTCTGTATTTTAAGCAGGATAGCTTTAAACCTCCCCTATCTTCTTGCCCACAAGAAAAGGTGTGGGAAGGTATGCAGTCCAGGTCAGATTTTATTCCCATTTATAATGCAACATATGTAGCATATATCAATTTATATACTGCATAAATATCAATTTATGCAATATATGCTTTATAAAGTAGATGGATTACTGATATTCATCTTATTTTTTCCACTGTGCACTCATATATATAATCCACATTGGGATAGTTGTAGGCATTAGGATATACTAGAGATTTCCAACAACACAGAAGAGGCACAGACTATGTTTGAAGGGTTTAGATGGTGAAGATGACTTGGATAAGAAGAGTTGTCAAAGACGGCCAATGTACAGAGAGGTTAACAGTTGTGGGAAAGACAAGGAGGAAAATGGCTTTTGGGAGATCCTAGAACATTGCTCCAGGAAAAGAAGCTGAGTGGATGCCCATACTAATCTCTTTAGCATTTTGTTTGTTTATTTAGATGATAGATGGATGGATGGATGGATGGATGGATGGGTGGATGGATGGATGGATGGATGGATGGATGGATGATAGATTTATTGACCTATATGGCTGCCTATCTCACACAGTGATCCTAGGTGGCTCACAGCAACCAATAAAAGCAACTGTATGAAGTTGAGAAACTTAAATCCGTCAAGGCTGCAGCCATATTTCCTCTTTATCATGACTCCAGATCTTTTTTCTCTGTTCCAATTACCATTAGCTTTTGTATGCAAACCTGTTAATCAGAACAAAAGGCAATTTTATGAAAAGTGGCTCGCTCTCATTACTATATGCTCCCTAGAGATTGAACCTCATTAGTATGAGAAATGTGGTCTATGACAAGAGCACAGGAATTGGAGAAGGAAGTTGGGGGAAGATGCTGTATTCTCCCTTAGCAAAATTGTTACTGACTCAAAGGAGCAGATGAATTTTACGTGGAAATAAATGGCTACTATGACTTTTAAGACTATGGCAAATCCTTAAAAGACTTTCATGGAGTGGTGCGAATGTCTCCTATACTTATAGTACAGTATCCTTCAATCAGGATTTTCTATTTTACCATGCCTTTTTCTCTTTGCTTTTTTAGTACTTCACTCTTGTATTTGCATCTAAAATAGGGCCTATTTGTTATCAAGCTCCAGATTATGAATAAAAAATTCACCTTGTCATCTCTTCTCTGCTCTGTCCCTTCCTTTGGACCTGGAGGAGAGTTGGAATACATATACTGGCACGATTGCCATGGCAACTGGCTGTGATGTCATGCAAATAAAGGATTAGCACCAATTTTCACTGCAGGACTGTTCACAAGGAGTTGCTGGGTGAACAGGAAATGCAAAAAGGGAGAAAAATAGCTTGGATGTTGGTAATGCTGGAAAAGAGATTATTGATATTGTATAATTCTTTTCAGCAAAGGTTCTTTCCCTATCACCTTTTGCTTTTTTACCTTTTTATGTCAACTGTTTCCAAAGTTTTCTATCGTTTCTATTCCTCCTTTCCTCCTCAGACAGCATTGTCCATAAAATCAGGTTACGGTTCCCACACAATCACCTCATGATTTGCTTGTAGCCATTGGCTGACTTACCACCTGCCTGGGATGTATAAATTTCTTACTATATCCAGGTTGGAGGTCTGTTGGTGGAAAGATGGCTACTATGACTTTTAAGATTATAGCAATTTTGAAAGGAAGCCACTTTCTCTGTGGAGAAAGTGGTATCCACCAGCTTGCACCATCCTTTCGCAGAAGCATCAGTCCCTACAACAGATGTCTCTACACAGCTGCGGTTGTGCAATGCATGGAAGCTGCTGAATATCTGAACCTGCCCCAGATGGGAAAACCAATGCAACATAACAAGACTATTTTTATTTCAGATTTGATCAACATCTGTATTCATATTCTCCTCCTCCTCCTCTTCCTCCTCCTCTTCTTGGAAAGGCTTGAATACACATACAAAGCATTCTTTTCCATCCATTCTTAAAAGTAATGTTTATAATTGGTTAAAGAAAGGGAAATTTAAGGCCCTAGAAACACGATAAAAGAACATCTGTAAAGTATTTTAAAAAATCAAGTAATGATGGCTAGAGTTTTTGAAAACTTCAAAAGAATGTTGAAACCAAGACAAAAACAGTCCTTTTATTCTAAATTTCTGTATTTACAGAAAGCGCCATTTTACACAGTGCTGTGAGTATCTGTGTAAAAGAGCCATTTTTGTCAGATGTCACTGTGCTTACATTGGTAACAAATTTTTAACACTTGAGTATATTAACAAACAAACAAAATTAACAAACAGGCATAGAAGACACAGCTGGAATATACTGAATATTCACATATATTCTTGACACAACAAAGGTAAAGTATTATTTGTAGCAAAAGTAATATGGACCAGGCTTCTTCCTTTTTTAAAAGGCAAATTACCAATCACATACAATAATACACAGTTTTTGTTTTTTGTTCATTTTAGTATGATATGCTGAGTTTTAAATCTCAAGCCTTTTTCACCTCAGGATTTACAGGCACTTATAACACAATACATGAATGTTCTGACCCTCAAACACAAAACGAGCTGTTGCAAAAGAAAATTTTGCATACCCAAAATGCACATTAAAAATATATCTCTCATAGCTCTTTGTTTGTTTCAAATGTTTTTGAACACCAGTGTGTTTTCATGATGATGCATACCAATTTTCTCTCATTTTTCTCTTATTTTATATTTTATTGATTGATTTCAAATGTTGTTCTAAGATGCAAAATAAAATAACATGGAAGCACAGCACGAATTGTCCACAAGTTTTTACAAACTGTCAAAAAGACAGGTTTAAAAAAGCTAGTTTTAATTCAAAAAATAGATTTTCATTTTATTTTGTCCTGCATTTCTTCCTTCCAACAAAATAATGACAAATTAAATTATCAGGAAATATGGAATAACTGAGCAATCATTCATCTATAGTTCATTGCCCCCCCCCCTCAATTTGTACATAATGGGGAACATTTGATAAAAAAAGACACTTGCTAAAGCAGTCTGGAAAAATCTTTTTCTCCCCACCATTCTACACACAAACAATACACTTTCCCCCACCATTAGCTGATGTTAATTATAAATACAATGCTCTCATGATAATATAAAGAATATATTGTTAAGGTATGAGACAAATGCAACAAGATCTCTGGGATAAATGAATGAGGAATGAGGATAAAGCTTTGTATAGAACTCAAGAATGACCATATGCAGCCACAGAAAAACAGTATTTTAGCGAACAGACATTTAAATAATTATCAGAAATAAAGCAACAAGGACTAGAGAACTGTAGATATCTGGCTCACTGCTTATAACTGATAGGTACCTGCTTCCCTCAGCCTAAGGAAAACAATAAAAGATATGGCAATGGGATTTTAAATTAGAAACAATCAATGCTATATTCTAGAACAGTATCTCCTTGAAGAGTTGAACAACACTTAACAGTGTAACCTGGTGAGCAGTCATTGGTAACAAAGACTGGGTAGGACACTTGATAGCTAAGACTCATCGCTTGCCTAAAATATGATTGTCAAATGATGGATAATCCTTTTGTGGATATAACACTGGAGACATAATGGCAAAGATATACTGTAAGGCCTTCCAATTCTTTGTCCATCTTCCTAAAGGCACTGAATCAGACAAGCACTCCAGAGTCCTCCATTTGAAACAAGAAGTTCCTTTTCTTTTTCTTCTTTCCATAATGCGAGTCTCTCCATATGAAAATGTTCCTTTATTGCATGGGCCGCTGACCTTTTTCTTCAACTAAAGAATAAAATGGTTTTCCCTTTTCCGGTGTTTGTAATCGGTTTAGCCTAGCAACCTGAGATGGTGAAGGTGGTACATCTTGCCTGAAAGGACCTTTGGGAGTGGCATAATTAGGGTCCTGAACTTTCTTATAGGAGTCATAGTTGCTGGGCCCTTCAGAAGATGTCTTTTTTTTCAGCTGTTGCTCTTTCCGCCTCTGTTCCTGACGGAGGAGCTCTTGTGTTTCAAGCAAGACTCGAGCGTTGAAGCCGTGGCCCCCCAGGTAGCCGTTCCTAGAGCCTTGGTAACTGGAGTACCGAGGGTTGTCTTTGGCACTTTGGAAACCTTCACCAGGAGGATAATTCTGTTCCCAAGAATCTTGAGATACAGAGCTTGCATTTTTCCGACTTTGTCTAAAAATAAAAAACATATACTTGTTTAAAAATGGTTATATGTATTTAAAACATGTACTTTCCCCTTAAAAAACTCCTTTTTAGCTTAAGTTGTATACTTTCTGTCTTGAACACGGCCTTGAAATCATAAATGATCCTATATGATCTCAAACAATACCAATTGTTTAACACAAATGCACCACAAATAATTGTTTAGCTCCAATGGCTAAGTGGAGACAATATGGGAGAGCTTTCACCATGTTGAACTGGTGGACCTCAGGAGGTATCTATTGGCCACTTTGGAAATACAGTATTCTAGTTTCAATGTTTCCCATGATTTTTCCCTGCAGGACTCCTTCTATGGGTCTCCAACAAGAGGCTTTTCTACAATCCAAACTGCAAAGTAAGCCTTCCTCTGGAATGAGTTCCACCATTTAAGCACTATTGCCAAGAAGGCCATCCAAAAATGAGTTCAATGTAGTGGAACAAGAAGATTGTACCAAATTAATATGACATAAAATGATGATCAGTAGGGGAGCGGTTTGTTTTCTTTGTTTACAAAAATAATGTCAAGCATTTAACTATTTACACCCCGTATATTTCTTGACATTGACTACATTATAATACTGAGGTTGTTAGGACTTAAACATATGAGACTGGCTTTTGGACTGTAACCTTATCTTTTGCAGAGGATATGACTGTGGATTCGTTAAGAGGTATTAGGCACAACCTAACATATTTAATGATGGCTCTTCTATACTCTTCAGTTGCTTTGGACATAACTGACCTAAAGCAGGATATAAAATTCAAATTGCCCTATGCTTTTGTTCCAAATATGTATTTTTTTTCCTTTATTAAACTCATATATCATTTCATGCGGTGCGGATACCAATATACTTGACACTTTTCCTTTCCTTTCTTTTCTATGTATCACAGTATCCAGATCTAGAAGGATCTATAAGTCTGGCTGTGCATAGGAAACATAAAAATATTACCCTGCAGAGTTAATCACCATAACACCTAGTGATGGCCACTAACTTGGATGCTTTAAAGTGGGACTGGATAAATTCATGGCAGACAGGATTATCAAAGTCTTGGAGAAATTATTAGAGCTGGGGTCAGCATGCCTTCAAATATCAGTTGCAGGGAACGCCAGCAGGAGAGGAGACTGTCTCCATTTGCTGCCCCAGCATCTGGTGAGCCAGTGTAAGAAGCAAAATGCTGGGCTAAAATGGGCTTTGTTATGATGGAGCAGGTTTTTTCATATGTTCTTATGTTCCATGTTTCATATCAATAGCCAGACTTTTAGATTCTGGTTTCATACTTACTAATCAGTATCTATATGTTGATATAATCACACAAACTCTGTGAAAGATTTTCTCACTTGCTAGACAAATCTGGAAAATATAAACTGGAATATGCTCTCTCTCCCATCCATATGACAATGATTAACAGCAAATAGCATTGGGTGAAATGAGTGCATCTTCGAAGAACACTGACCTAATAATTCTATCATGTTAGACTCTCTTGTGATGATGACTTTTACTCTCTCTTCTGCCACCTACAGTAATGTGTCTGCCTGGTCTGGCTTGTTTAAAACAACCAGCTATTCTTCAGTGTAAAGGTGTTCTTTGAGGCACTACACCATATTCACTAGACTGACATCTAGTACTGTAAGAATAATTGGAACCTTCAAACACATTAAAATAGCCCACAAACTGGGACATTAGTATGCATAGGATCAATGACCCTGATAGCCAAAGGCCTGCCTTTTTTCTTGGCCTGCAAATTCAAACTACTGTCAATAAAAATGGTTTACAATATATTCACAATCTGAAGCATTAACCAAATATCTGACTGGAACCAAAAACACTATTTATGTGTACCATATCACCTTTACTGTGGTGATGTCTTACTGTAATTGGGAGGGTCTATGTTTTGCAACAGCGAGGCCATTTATGGCATCCAAGAAAGTGACAGGGGAGGAATTCATTTAATTTGCATTTTAATGAGTACTTAACCCAATTTGTGTGCCCTGAACCCATTAAGTAATGCAACTCAAAAATGCATTCAAAATTGTGTATATGAAAGAAAAGTTCATGCAACAATAACTTGACTAAGGGAAAGTGCATCCAAAAGCATATTACATTCAGCCGAACTACTTGCAAAAAAGTGGAGATTATGAAAAGAAGCAACAAAATACATATATTAGAAGCATGTGCACAAAAATGCATGCACATATTAATGTGAACTGTTTAAGCACTTGCAAACTGAATCAGCAACGGAGAGAAAAAGTTTAAATAAATAGCAGCTAAATAGTAGGAACAATACAGAGCACAAAACAATCCCAGAAGCAGAAGTGTCCTTGGGGTGGGGTAAAGAAAGTCAATATGGTGGTCACAAGTTATGGCGTTCACACATAAAAACAGGCACAGCTTCAATCACTTTGTTGTGATGGCCACCTTGACTTTTTGGACCATACCCTGTGGACACCCCTGCCCAGAAGCAAAAGTGAGTATTTCAACACAAATTCTACTATAATTTATCTCAGTGCTCTCTGAAACAACAGCCTAACAGTTCATGTAGATGTTCCATGAACAGAACAGCCAGGTTTATCCTCTTCTGAGCCCATTAGGTGGTCACCCCTGAACCCCAGAGGCCAAGCACTCTTGCAAAGGCATTTTTTCCTGGGTTCCCAAATCCCCTGGACTTGGGTGCTCAAGAGAGCTGCATTTTCCAATGCTGTTTCTACCTGGGATAATGCTGTTGCAGCTTTTTTTCTTAAAACAAGAGGGAAAAATGAAAGATGGGTAAGAATGAGAGATTTTGTGGCCAAATGCTCTGATATCAGGTAAGTTTGAGTCCTTTGATAATGCTATGGAGAATTATAGGTAATGTATGAGGTTTTCTTTCCATGCAAAATACTTCAAGCGATCTATTATCATTGTGGTTGCCTTGTCTTTCTATCCATGTAAGTTGATGTAATAATGTCTGTGCACCTGCATGTAACACAATGAGATTGTGAAGTGCTTGTCTTTTATATCTAATGTGAATTTCATTCTTACATTTTAGGTCCTTTTTTTAGGTTTAGATAAGCCTCATCGAACAACTATGCTTCCGAATCTCTTTATGAAATGACTTAGAGTAAACTGAATGAGTCCTTTGAGTATATAATGCCAAAGATTCTAAGATATATTTTAAAAAAAGGTTCTCAATAACATGTTGCAGCTTGGAGCTGAATGTGACTTTAAGCAGTTTTGGACTTGAAATGACAAACTTTAATTAGGTAGACTTCAGATAGCTTTTTCTTATTTAAAAGGAGTTCAAAATTGACTAGTTCATTTATAACAATTTTATCAGTGGACACAAGGATAACTTATGAATTATGGATACTAATTATATGTATAACTGCCTGGATGTAGGTTATCCGCAAAGTGAGAAAACAAAGTGAAGTACTTAAGAATTTGTTTGTCTAGAGATGGTTTGTAACACAGACCTTGAATAAACGGTTTCCCCTGAACTGAGCATATCTTCCAAATCTCTACAAAGGTTATTTGGTAATGCCTTGAAATTGATAAGATGAAACAAAGCACTATGCGTTTTACAGATTAAAACCCACACATCACACATACCTATTTTCAGGAACTCTGAAAATATGTGTTGCTTTTCAGACCCTTCACCACCTTAGTGGCCATCCTCTAAATTGGCTCCAATGTATCCCTGTCCACAGAGTTGGACAAAGTACTCCAAATGGGGTCTGGCCAGGACAGAGTAGAGTGAAACAAATACTTCCTGTCATCTGGACTCTATATTCCTGTCCATGCATCCCAGGATATTACTTGCCTTTTTACAACTGCATTATGCTGCTGGCTCATGTTGAACTTGTGATTGACAAGGACACCCAGATCCCTTTTACATGTACTGTTGCTAAGCCAGGTCTCACCCATCCTATACTTGCGCCTCACATTTTTGACCTACCCAGGTGCAGAACTTTACATTCCTCCCTGTTAAATTCCATCCCATTCATTCCAGCTTTCTGCTCAAGCCTTATCTCTTTCGTCTAAACTCTCATTTGGGGTCAACTGCAAACCTTGTAAGTCCCCTCATCCAAGAAATTAACAAGAATGCTGAACAGTAAAAAGCCCAGACAAAGCCCCATGGCACTCCACTTCCCTCCAAACTGAAGTGGAGCCATTCATGAGCATTCTGCGTGCAGTCATTCAGTCCTATAAAAGAGAGGTAGGGATCCTGTGGCCTTGCAAATCTTGTTGAACTGCAGTTCCCACCCCCCACCCCAATCAGTACAAAGTCAAGTAACAAAGAGAACTGTGGACAAGTAACATCTGCAGGGCCACTGTTGCTATATCTCACTAGGGAAAAGTTAGTAAATGGCTTGAAAGATCGCTTAAGCAGACGTAAATGCCCGTTCGGGTTGTTTGAATATCTCACTCTTCAGAATAATTTTTCCAAGCAAACGTTTGATTGAGTGGAAAAAAAATCACAAAGAATGGCCAGATTCTATCCTGTGCACACATCTCTTTTGATTCTTATAAAGGCAATCCTCATTATGTCATGTTTAAATGAAAAGCTTTCCCACACATATTTCCCTTTTTCTAATGAGCTTTGATTCATTTGTAACTCAATTCTGCATTCTACTTACAAACTGTCAGGGATGTCCAAAGGATATGGCCAAAAAAGTCAGGATGGCGACTGTGATGGTGCAATCAAAGTTCCACCTATTTTTTATGGCATCATGGGGGTCGCCATCTTGACTTTTTTTTTTACTATAGCCTGTTGACCCCCCTTAACTGCATTGTTTCTGAAGGCTCACTTTTTCTTTAAACATGATTCAACCCATCTAAATTCCTGGGCAGTTCAATCATTCACCAAACGTGTTGAAGGCCTTAAGTATAACCCCAAGATACAGTAGTCATAAGCAAAATCCCTTTACTTTTGGAATTCATCTCTGTTCTGAATTGTGAACTAGCCGTTTTGTTTTGTTTGTTTTTGGTGCCTTTGAGTCGGTCTGGACTCCTGGTGACTGCCTGGATAAGTCCCTGCAGTTTTCTTGGCAAGATTTTTGGAAGTGGTTGGCCATTGCCTTTTTCCTAGGGCTGAGAGGGTATGAATGGCCCAAAGTCACCCCAGCTGACAGAACTCACAGTCTTCCAGTTTCTAGCCTAGTGCCTTAACCACTACATCAAACTAGCTCATTGAACTATGTTATCACTCTGCACATAACTCTTCAATTTCAATCAAAGCTTATTGATAGACAGAACTTAAATATTGCAATCAATGACACTTGGTCAGTATAACTTTCCATGGTAATCTCTCTATTTGTTCAGTTCACTCTTTTATGACATAGGTAAAGGTAAAGGTTCCCCCTGCACATTTGTGCAGTCGTGTCCGACTCTAGGGGCCGGTGCTCATCTCCGTTTGTTAGCCAAAGAGCCAGCGTTGTCTGAAGATGCTTCCACGGTCATGTGGCCGGCATGACGGACGTGGAATGCTGTTACCTACCCACCGAAGTGGTACCTATTAATCTACTTGCATCTGCATGCTTTCGAATTGCTAGGTTGGCTAGAGCTGGAGCTAGTGCGGGAGCTCACTCCGCACGCAGGGCTAGGGATTCAAACCCCCGAACTTGCGATCTTCCGATCGACAAGCCTGGCGTCTTACCCGCTGAGCCACCACGCCCCTCATTTATGACATACATCTATGCTATTATCCAAAATGTTATCAGCAATACAAGAAAGTGGTTATTACCACTACAAGTATTATCAAATTAATACTTTCTTTCTCTTAATTACTTGAAATTATACAAGGCCCTATAGATTTGGAGTTTCAGAACTTTCTATGAGCAATAGCTTTTCCCCCAGCCAGTACCCTCAGATGTGTTATACTACAACTTTCTTTTACCTCACAGACTAAGTCATGCTAATTTCACACAATGGGAATTGCAATTCAGTTCAGCAGGAGAATACCAGGCTGGGTAGAATGAAGCTGCAAGAAAACAAGCTTTGTCTCCTGGTATATTCTCAGCAAATTTTGTAAGATTGGTTCAGAAATACTGCACGCAATCAGTTTAATCTCAATTGCATATTGTATATCTGAGTGGCCTGAATCCTTTATTATAAAACCAACCTTAATTTGTTTCAGAGGTTCACCTGCAATAAAATTAATGGGCAGGGAGGTTTTATAAAATGAGGTGAATGTGCATTGAAGTTTATAGAGTGGCTTCAAGTTCTTCTCCTGAGCCATATGTATGTTCATTAGAATATCTGTAGAAGGGCCCTGACAAGGTAAGAGAGGTTGGCTGAAAAGAAATCAAGGTATCATTTCCAAAAATTGATTTCCCCCCCATCTACTTCCCCGTCTTTAAAACCATTAAGTCTATTTTTTAACATACTTATTCAAAATAGAATATATTGAGGAGCCAAATATCTATCTAAAGTCTAATGCAGGGATAGGCTACGTGATGTCCACCCACACCAATATGGCCATGGTTCCTCCTCTTGGCCACCAACCATGTTTCCTGTCTCACTGGAAGCAATTTTTAAAAATTCCTGCAGTTTAAAAAAGATAAATATGAATCTGTTATCCTGCAAAATAAAGTATCCATCCTTGCATCATCTCAAGACCTCCAAGCATTCTTAGAAAATTAACTGCAACCTAATGTTTTGTTCCTCTATTCCTATTGAGGGAAAAGACAAAGGTAAGTTGGAGGAGAGAGCATTCTGGGGAATCGCAGAGAGCAATGTCAGCAGTCGGCCAAACGATAAAGGGGTGACTTATGTATTGTTCATCAGACGAGCTGTTTTGTGAATAAGCAAAATTGCCTCCCCCATAGCACAGCCTGGTCTCAGAATTCCAAATATAGTTGCTAGCATCAAAAGATGGCCTATTCCTGGTCTAACTGCACTGCACTCTTCTCTACCCCCATGACTTCATTTTACTGCCGATAAAATTCAACCCCACTAGAGGTCCTTCTGAACAAAGAAGGCATATCACCAAGGTGGTTTATTTCCTTCTGAGGAAACTCCTGCCAGGCATTCATTGGCTAAAGAGATTTTGGCACCTGCCATACCTGGGTAATGAACTGTATTGCCTCTGAGCTTGCTGGAAACTCTCTCTTTCTTCTTGCCGTTGCTTCTGCATCTGAACTTCTACTGATACAGAATGTCTGCCGCTCTGCGAATAGGTCTTCGAATTTGGCTAGGAAATGAAAAACAAATATTGTTAATAGTATAATAATAAGGCTCTTTTTATATAGGCACAATTAAGAAATATTTATGTGATTATCTATAAAAGATTCAAATTTACTTTCATCTAAATTGACGACCTTGTCTCTTTTTCAAGGACACATTTAAATATATCCTTCTGTAGATGAAATAGCAAAATGCTAAAATAACTACTGCCGTCTGCATTTTTTTTTCGGGTCTTCTCTGGCATTTCTCTAAAGCAATAGAGAAGTTTCGGCCAACTGGGGAATGCATTCAGCTTTACCAAACTGAACCCCTTCAGCATGGAAACTTTCCCATGATCCTCTGCATCACTCCTCTTGCTGTTGGACTCTGAGGATGCTTCTGGTTGGAGATGAGGGGAAGAACAAGAGAAAGTGTAGAAGTAGAGGATGAGGATGAAATGAACCCATTTCCTTGCAAAAAGAAAGAAATTAGGCTAGTTTATTTGTAGTTCTAAGATCACCCGGAGCGCCAAGTTGGGAAAGGGTGATATAACTTGATGTTGCTCAGCACCAAGTTGGGAAAGGTGAATGATATTGAACCTTTCTCCCTGCCCCATCCAATAACCACTTAAAATAAGTCATTTGTTTTCTTTGCTTAGCCATATTTTGGCTCCTTTGTTAATTATGACACTGGGGGAAAAATGAACAATTAAACATTGAGACCATATGACAAAATGTTTCAAAGTCAGGGACTGATCAGAACCATAAAACCTTCAGTTCACATTTATGAAGTAGATTCACTTATTATAGATTAACATAACCTTAGCTGTTGGTTTAAAAAATCTGAGAGACAGTTATGACAAAAAAGGTTCAGCACTGAAAATGTGTTTAAAAGATATTTTCCCTGTACTATTAAAATATGGATGCCTGGATATTTTTGTTGGGTTCAGCAATGTTTTCAGATGAATATAAGAGTTTTATCTATGTTCGGAAGAGATTGTTGTATAAATGTCTATATGAATGGAACCCCGTTGACTCTGGACAGGGTAAGCCACCAACCTGGTTGTAATGGGTTAGTGTCAGTGCTGGTCAGTGTCACTTAAAATAAGTATCTGGCACTTTGACAGGGGACAATTTTGTGATCTGAGAATGCACCCTAGCAGATTTGTGATCTGGTCAGTAATGAGATGAGAGAACTGCTTTTATATTCCACAACGGGAGAAATACTGAATATAAGTATATTAAAACAAACAACCACCTCTATTTAAATAGTTACTTTAATGGACTAGAAGAAGCTTCATGACTCAGGGAGATTAAAATTGACATGCTTCCATTTTTAATCTTGATACTCTCTTACTGATTAGCATATGTGGAGTCCTGAAGTCTAACAGAACCATCGAACAGCTTTTCTCAAAGAATATTTTTTTTTATCCTCGATCAATGTGTTTTTTTAAATTCTGAATCATATTCATTCAGAATGTAGCACAATTTTCCGCAAACTAATTTCTGGTTCTTCTATTATCCCCATTTGCTGCTGTATAACATGCAACTATCACCAACATATAGAATCATAATTTCATACATACTGCACTCACAACAATCTAGATGATACCCATTCATACTTTCTGACATACATTTTAGGACTTTCATTCAAAATAAAGCCTACATGTTTACTATTCATCAACTCTACCCCACAAGATTAGACCATCTTCATTCACATCTATTACCTTCCCCTTTCTCTAAGCTTCACGGACACACAACATACATACATACTTATTTATTTTCTATCCTGCCTTTTATTATTTTTATAAATAACTCAAGGTGCAGCGAACATGCCTAATACTCCTTCCTCCTCCTAATTTCCCCACAACAATAACCCTGTGAGGTGAGTTGGGCTGAGAGGGAGTGACTGGCCCAAGGTCACCCAGCTGGCTTTCATATCTATTTTCCTTTCTTTCAGGTTATTTGTTAATTCATACTCCTTACTACTTTCACATTCCAAATCACAATCTTCACATATTTGTGTCACCAAATGGGCCCTCAGATATTAATCTCCACTGCCCTTCATACCTTTGACCAATTTTTAATAATATAAAATAATATATATAATAATATAATAATTTATATAATAATATAAAAAAGGTGTTAGACTAAGTCACTAGCCTTAGTTGTACCTGAGTCACAGCCAACATTTCCTGCTAATAGTATGAGAGTACCGATCTGTTTTGGCACATTTTGGCCAGTATGCAACCGAAGCCCAGTCTTATCCCAAGCATGTTCAAGTTTTTCTATCCAGCCTAGGATCTTGAATCTAGACACTCCCATGCAAGCTAATATGCTCATCAGCATTCTGTCAATTCTGATGTAAATGCAGCTATACTTGCATACTCTCAGGATACGTTTATCCAACATTATCAAGCTCTTAATAGTACAATTTATCCTTTATTCCCATGATAGTTGATTTTTTTGCATCTTTAAGCTTCTACATTTTTCATGTTTGTTTATTCATAAGTTTATTCAAGTTTTACCATGGCTTGGAAGGAAGGAAGGAAGGAAGGAAGGAAGGAAGGAAGGAAGGAAGGAAGGAAGGAAGGAAGGAGTTACCACCATAAAACCAGGTGAAGATGAAAAATATGGATTAAATGATTACATCAAGGCAAGCAGAGAGAAAATGCTCATCAGTTTGCAATAAATAAATAAATAAATAAATACTGAAAGTTAAGGAAACAAAGAAAATGACTATAAAAGTTAATTATTGGAAAACTGTTTAGAAAATTACACGTCCAATACATGAAAGGAACTGAAAGTAAAGTGGACAAGACCAGGGATTAGCAATGGTTACAAGCTGGCACCATCAAGAAAGAAAGTGCAGGATTAATTTTTGCAACTCAAGAACAAGTTCTACAAACAAATGTGATGAAATCAGGGATTCAGCATGTATCAAACAGCAGCAAATGCAGATTTTGTAAAGAAAAAGATAAAATCATGGATCACATAATTAATGGATGCAGCAAAATTGCTCAGACTGACTATAAACAATGTAATGGCAAAGTAGCCACTATGATCCATTGGCATTGGTGCAAAATTTAGAATTACTGAGTTTCCCAAATACAGTATAATCCCAGAACTTAAAAAGTTGTTGAAAATTATGACTGTAAAATTTTATGGGATTTTTGCATACAAATTAATCACCATCTAGAACATAACACACCAGCTGGAACAATAATTGAAAAGAAAAATGTAATTTTTGTAGATGTGACAATACCCAGGAACAGCAGAATCGAGGAAAAAGAATTGGAAACACACACACACACACACACGAGACAGACACACAGATTTAATGACTGGAATGGGTAGATTACGGAGAAGATTTTGCAAAGTCATCCCCTATGGCATTCTCAACCTTAGCAACTTTAAGAGGTGTGGACTTCAACTCCCAGAATTCCCCAGCCAACAAACGGTTATTGGCACATTAAGGTGGAATAATTTTACAAAAAAAATTTAAAGAAAAATTACAAGAGCTAAATATTTTGGCTATATCAACTGTAGATTTACAAAGAAAAGCACCTTGCTGGGCACATGTTGTATCTTACAATGTTACTTGCGTAATCCTTAGATTCCTGGTTAGAACTTGAATTCCCAAAGGACTTTAGTCAAAGATGTGATTTTTAAAATTCATTGGTATTGTGTTATTCCTTCATGAAGAAATCAGAATAAGAACATCAACAACAATTTCTAAGCAACCTTGACAGGGCTTTTATGGCACAAAGTGGCAAGTAAGAAAATAAATTCTAGGCAAGAAAAATAACATTAAGATCACAATCTTATCTGCATTTAACTCCCATTGGGTTTGAAAATTGGTTTCATAGCTGACATGGAAATCTACATACAAAACAAACAAATATACCCAAACCTGTGATTTTGTAAATGCATTTTCAGTACATTTTAGGAACACTATTCATATACTGTACATATCATATAATATCTACACACAATGTTTAAGCCTGGCAACCATATTTATTACAAATCAGCAATTCCAAAATTAGCCTTTTCATTAGATGGCAAAATATAGTTCCATGTACAAATTGTGTGCTCAGAGTATAACTCCCAAACAACTTAACACCTGTACAAACAGGGCAGTACAAGGTGAAGTATAATTATCATAATTCTTTAATGCTATCAACCAACGCTGGATGTGACTTTCCCGTGTATATTGCAGAGGACTTCGGCCTTGTCTGTGTGGAGATGTATGAAAACTGCTGACCTTTTAAATCAAATGGCAGTCAAAGCTGCTATAAATATGTATTATCCAAATAGGTATAAGTTTATATCTTTCACAATGAAACTTAAGTGAATCTACCATTTGAACATTTATTGATGAAAGCACGGGAGAAAATGCTGCTTGGTAGGAATGCTGACACCCAAAACTTTTAATTAAAATTCATTTAAGGGATTTGTATTTAAGATCTCAACATTAGGCTAATATTTTCTGCAATATTTGAGAATGACAAGAAAATATAATCAGTACTTGTATTATGAAAATTGCATATAAGATTAAAATAGCAAAAGCATTTTAAGATTTTCAGAACGATATTGTTGAAATAGAGATATACCACTTTATTATTTGCAGAAGAAATATCAAGAAACTATGTTAAATCTGTGTATTTATTAGAGATAGACAATGCTCTAAATGGAATCCAAATTGCATTTTATGAAAAGTTCTGCAGTCTATGTAAGCTGATGTCACAGTGGCTCTGTTAGTCTTTAAGGTGCCACACATCCATATAGAGAAATTCTATCAGTGACAAAAAGGCATTAACAAAATTAGGATTTCTTACGAGCACAGGAATCAATTTTTGGAATAGATAGTTTCTCTAAAATATATTTTTGGCAGTGTTATCACTGAGGTAGTACATTTTGTTTTGTTTTATTGATAAGTTGCCTACAGTAATAATTATGTACCATAGAATACTCAATATAATTTGGAACACAAATTTGCTGGCCCTCAGGATACTCTATGGCAACACAACAGTGGTTAGGAACAAATAGGAGGGCCTGTAGTGCCATCAGAAGACTTAACAGGTCACTGAATAGCACTTGTCCTGCTAAAGTCCAAATGGAATACACCTAAATAAGCCCTTTGACATGGTTGATGTCTTGTAGTTCTTCAGCAGGACCAAAATTGTGCATTCAAGAGTGCGGGCATTTTACACTCACATATGGCTAGGTGGTAGAAGCATCAGAACAGGTTCCTCACCTCAGCTTTAATGGAAACAGCTGTCAACCTTTCCCAACCTGGGTATCCTTCCAAAGTGTGGAGTTCAACACCCAGAATTCCTTACCATGACCACTGCTGAAAATTCTAGAATTCACACAATTCTGGCAAGTGCCTAGGTTGTGGAAGGTTATTTGATATTATACAGAATCAATATGAATCAGTATCTCAATATGACATAGAAGCTAAACTGAATGACTGGCTGGCGGACAGTTGCTTCAGATAATGTTTTTCCCCTCCCGGCTTTAGAAAGGATAGAGAAGAAAATGTAAGCTAATGTTGGGTTGAATTTTGAATTTCACTTCTAGAACACAAATGGATATTTGCATGGGGTATTTTGGGACAGAGAGGGAGGTCAGCTAGTGCATTATAATGCATTGTACTTCATTCTCAAAACTATTTAAAGTTTTGAATTTAGTGTATGATTTATATACCTTTATGTCAGTATTATCAATTGACAATTGATAGAAATTCTGAAGACTTCAACATGAGAGAGAGAGAGAGAGAGAGAGAGAGAGAGAAGATACTGTAGATAGGTGATAGAGTAAGTAAATAAAGGAATTTTGAGGAAAGTATGAAAGAGCTCTTAAAGTGGGGGAGGAAGGAATGAATTGCTAGAGGGACTTGGAGAAGAGATAACAGTCCAAAAATTGTGAGAAAGAAATTCAAAATAACCCTGCCTTTATTTTGTTTCGTATCAAATGGAACAGAAAGAACAAGGTTTTTGAAAAAATTTCAAGATTCTGATAACCTACAACAATAACGTAGTATTCCTGGAATCTCCTCGCCTATCTTGAAGGGCTGACAGATAGAGAAAACACCTGCTGAGTATTTGTACATTAGGAAATATTCAGACTAATCTTGAAAGTGAAGCAATTTAATGGATCTAATGCACAAACAGAAAGAGCCGATTTGCTGTAGTGATTAAGGTAGGCTAGAAACTGGGAGACCATGAATTCTAGTCCCACCTCAGGCACAAAGCCAGCTGGGTGATCTTGGGTCAGTCACTCTCTTTCAGCCCTAGGAAGCAGGCAATGGCAAGCCACTTTTGAAATCTTGCCAAGAAAACTGCAGGGGCTTGTCCAGGCAGTTACCAGGAGTCAACATTGACTCAAAGGCACAGGGGAAAAAAAACATACACAACACACACACATGCACACATACAGAGAGACTCCCTCCTTCATCTGCGTTATTGGAAATATACTGTAGTATAAACCAATGGTAAGGGGGGAGCGATGGCTCAGCAGGTAAGATGCTAGGCTTGTCGATCGGAAGATCGCAAGTTTGGAGGTTCGAATCCCTAGTCTCGCATGATGGAGTGAGCTCCCGCACTCGCCCCAGCTCTTGCCAACCTAGCAATTTGAAAGCATGCAAATGCAAGTAGATGAATAGGTACCACTTCGGTGGGTAGGTAACAGCATTCCGCGTGCATCATGCCAGCCACATGACCGTGGAAGCGTCTTCGGACAACGCTGGCTCTTCGGCTAACAAACGGAGATGAGCACCGGCCCCTAGAGTCAGACACGACTGTGCAGGGGAAACCTTTACCTTTTTATAAACCAGTGGTGCTGAACCAGGGTCCTTAATACTTAAATGATGATCCTAGCATCCTCATTTGCCATGGCCAATGGAAAAAATTAACAGGAGTTGTAATTCAGCAATATCTGGAAGAGCATAGGTTTCTCTTCTCTGGCACAAATGGAGCTATTTCCACTATGGACACAACACACCGTATTGTGTCATGAGTGTGTTGTACCCTTAAAAAGGTCTTATGATTAAGAACGTAAAAAAGATACATCATATTTTTAACAAGTATGAAGCCCTAGACACATGTGCCTTGAGACCTCAACCTCAACTATTCTGTCTAGCTGTCTCCAGGAACTGTCATTTTGAAGATTCTAATAAGAATGTCTGTGTTCATTAAAGTTGCTGGAGTGACTGCCTTCAAGACAGGGACTCACAAATTATTGGACCAGCAGATATTTTGGGTAGAAGTGTCACTCTCCCTCAGCCATTGGTAAAGATTCTGCCAAAGATATCACAGTGAAACAAGAGTTTAAAATGGATGCTTGCTCACTATGATCTGAGCAGGACCATTATAACTAGCCAACAGAGACTGGGAAATATGGCTGAGGCAGCAGAAATTGTTCTGTGCTAGAGTTTAGCTAAAATTGCAGAGGGGGAGGGACTTTGTTATTCTGTGAATGGAAGCTGGCTTTCTTTATTTTCTTCTCAAGGATCTGGGGGATTTTTCTGTATTTAAAGCTTTGTGTCCATATAAGCCTTCTACACCCTCTCTCACTGCAAATGGTACCTGGTGCCACCCCCTAGTTCCAACAGGTTATATACCAGCTTTAACAGCAGGCCTTGTGCAGGTGAATTTTCTCTCCAATAGCCAGACTGTAAACCAAGATAGAAACTCCAGAAAGCATTTAAGGTTATAGTTAAAATATTCAATTCCATGCATGTAGACACCCCACCCCCCTTTCTGTGTTTCAATTTTATTTGGTATTTGCTACATCTGGATGCATTTGGAAGAGAGCACCTTTATAATTTTAAACTAATAGGCTGAAGTCACATGTGCTGCTTAAGAGATGGGTTTTTAGTCCCTCAGTGCTGAAGCTACATTGTGTGCTCTCAAAAGGGATGAGATCATTGTTTTATCCCTTCCAAGTATCGTGATCTTACCTAGATTAGAATACATAAGAGGGAGAAAATTAATCCTAAGGTACACAGGGTCTCTGCTAAATGAGTGTGTCTGTATATAATGGTACATGTGCAGCCTACAGCCAAGAATCACCAAAACTCAGGATTAAAATAAATACATTAAGCACAATTTCAGACACTTTAAGCTCATTTGCATTATTACTCCAGTGGGGGATAGCTCCCCATTGTTTGTAGGGAAAAAAGAGAAAAAAAGAAAGGTCAGTCTTCTGACCTACAATTTAGGAAATTATTCCATTCTTGAGGTAATCAGCCTGTCATCTGAATAATTCTCCACTCAGTCATTGCTGTAGTAGACTTATAAAGCATGCCAAGGTTGTCTGTCTAAAGTTGCTATGGTGTTTGGGTAGACAACATGTTGCCCATGACCTACAGTAGTTAAGTTTTCAAATCCCCCCGAGTGTGTATTTTTCTCAGATACCTTTCCCAAAATCCCTGTCACATCCAGAGCTCATTCAGCATATCTCCAGATCCTTGTCCTGTAATGTAGAAGCTCTTACTTTTTTCAGAAACTCCATTACATGAAAGTATTTTTTAAAAGTTAATGAATTTCCTTTCCTGTATATAACAACAAAAAATAACAACAAAAAATAAGGGGCGTGGTGGCTCAGTGGGTAAGACGCCAGGCTTGTTGATCGGAAGATTGCAAGTTCGGAGGTTCGAATCCCTAGCCCTGCGTGCGGAGTGAGCTCCCGCACTAGCTCCAGCTCTTGCCAACCTAGCAATTCGAAAGCATGCAAATGCAAGTAGATTAATAGGTACCACTTCGGTGGGTAGGTAACAGCGTTCCGCGCATGTCATGCGGCCACATGACCGTGGAAGCGTCTTCGGACAACGCTGGCTCTTCGGCTAACAAACGGAGATGAGCACCGGCCCCTAGAGTCGGACACGACTGCACAAATGTGCGGGGGGTACCTTTACCTTTACCTTTATATAACAACAACAGCAGTAACAACAACAAAATAGCTTGCCCATTAAAATGAGACACCCACGGATATTTTATTATATTAATTCATGGAGAACCTAGGATATTTTATAACAGAACATTAAAAGGAAGACTGTATCTCTTTTACAGAAGTTTGATTTAAGGAACTGATTTAAGCAGGCTGGTGTAAGAGTGTGTTTGTTCCCCACATTCTTAATGCTAAATTCAAAATCAACACAGGAGGAGACAAAAGTCCAGAGGAAAACTGAAATGAAAATTTGAAATATTTTTCAGATTTTATATGAGACACACACACAGGAGGTACATACTTATGGCATAGCTTTCCTGTTTAGAATAAGCTTCTACAGAACTACATGCAGATAGGTCTTTCTGAAATTAGGCTTATCCCCTTTTCCTGCTCTCTCTCTCTCTCTCTCTCACACACACACACAATCTATAAATGCATTTAGGCTCCTAAGCAATGTCAGCTGCCATAGGAATGAATGTTTACATTACCAAACAGCATCCTTCTTCAACTGACTTTCACTGCTGAGGTCACAGAGAATAAGGCTTGAAGCTGCAAGGAGTAAAGCCTGTTCTGCATAAATTTGCTTATGGACAAGTTTCCCTCTCTTCCAGTTTTGTCCTTTCGAGGGCTGGTTTCTTTATTGGCAATTCATTCATTCATTCATTCATTCATTCACTCACTCACTCACTCACTGACTCACTCACTCACTCACTCACTCACTCACTCACTCACTCACTCACTTACATGCTGTAGTGGCAACGCAGAAGACCATAGTTATTTCGAGGAGTTTAAGTGACATATTTTGATTTTTCTCCTTCACATGAAGAAGCTTAGAGTTTATTTTGAGTTATACTAATGTTTAGCTGGCTTTTTTTAATTTCCGTTTGAAATAGGGGGGAGAAGAGAAAACCCCCAAGATTGTTTTTGTTAAGCAGTAGCTTATCTGTATAGCTTCCCAGGTTCTTGGAGTATGTCATAAACAGGTGCTCCAGACCCTGGGAACTATCTAGTCAAGGTCAGATCCTACAGCCTCTGTACCATGGAAACAGGGTGACGAGGTTTTAGGGCCAGACTTTGATAAAAACCTTAGGATTGCCTTTTGAGTTTGGGAGCTTCTGCACAGACCTGAGCGCTGGGTGCTGTGGAAATTGAGCCGCCCTGGGGTATCTCCGCTGCCTTTATTAAGGGGCTCCTGACAGCCTATGGGAGATTGGGTATCAACTTGCTTGGTATGTAATGATTTTTCTTTATGTTATGCTGTTTATGCTTCTGTTTAATCTGCTTAAACTATGTTTCTGTTTAAATCTGTTTGCTTGAGTTAATAATAAAGCTTAAAATCTCTTTATCCACTGGTGTGCTCATTGTCTCTGGATCTAAAAGAACCAATTGTTTGAGCACCTGATCACTGCTTGGACACTTGGCAGAACACATGCATACGTACATACGTACGTTCATTTAGGTGCTGCCCAACTCGAAGACGATTTTGGGTGGCTACAGCAGTAATGTCCTCTCTCTTAATAGTTTTATTTAATTGTGAATTGCATTTTTAATCACAGAGGTTCAAAACTTGATTCTTTCGCCTCTAAACTGATTGAAAACTATTTTTTTAAATGTAAGATGTCTTTTTGAACTGAAAAGCAGAATCATAAAAGTAAAGTAAAATAAATAAATACATGTTTTATCCCTGAGTCAAAGGTGATTTGGAAAACAAAGCCTTTTCAGTGGTCACTTTCTGGCTGGCTGGCAAGAATCAAGCTGTGAGTTTTGACATAGATTTTTTTTACACACACACACACACACACACACACACACTGTGTATGTGTATACACACATGTACGCACGCACACATGCACGCACGCTTGTAATGCATTGTTTAAAATGCATTCAAGTAAAGACCAGTATAGGTGTCTTGAATGCTACCATGTTTTATTTAAATCTGTACAGTTTATACAAGCAAAGAATCATGTTCTTATCAATATTGCCTGCAGAAATCCCCTAGAGGCATTCTTTAAAGGGCAGATAAGTTAGTCAGCATCAGTTGTGACCCAGGAATGGCTTCCAACAGGTCAAACAATCTCCTTTTACAGAAGGGACAGATGGCAGAGCACAATCCAAAACAAAATTAGCAATGTTGCACCACAGATGGAAAGGCAAAGAGTCAGGGGTTAAAAGGTCATTCAAGACACAGAATCAGTTTCCAGTAGGAATTGAGGATAACACCTAAAGCAAAGCAAAGCATGGACTGTAAAACAATGGAGGAACACATGTTTTGCATGCAAAAATTACAAGGTGCCCTCTCTGGCATTTCCAGGTAGGAACAAAAAGGACTCTGACCTGAAACCCTAGAGAACTACTGTCGGTAGACAAAATAGCTGTCTGTACAATGATTTGACTTAATCTAAGACAGCTTCCTTTTCCTAAGGACTTTGCTGAGTGCTATATACAGTAATAAATGAACACGTACCCACGGTTGTTCAAAACTGTAAGTACGCCTCCTATCTTCCACATCCTCATCTTGCTTGGCTTGTTGAAATTCTTGCCTTAGTCGTTGTATCCGGTCATGATTGCTGGGAGCTGATCTGTTACAAAGTGAGACAAGAGAACAAAACTGATTAGTACTTTCTTCAAAACCTAAAGTTTTCTTTTTCTGGTAGAAATTAGTACTTATAATAAGAATTTTAGAGCTAATTCTATTTCTTGCAACAAATTAAAATATACATATAACATCAGGCACAATCTTAGACAAAACTTTGGATAATGAATAGACATGTTGTTATGTTACTAGTGTAATACATTATGGATCGATCTTAGTGGCTTACTGGAAAACAATCAGGACTATGCCTAAGGTATATCCCTTGTTATTCTACCACAAATGCTTAGACCCCATTGAAAGAAACTCTTCTTAATGTAAACACAACTTAACACAAATACACATTCTCTAAGCCTTCTTCAGTTCATCTAAACCATAAGAATGTAACAAGAAGCCTTGCATCATGTCAAGAACCCATCTGGGCCAGCATTCTCTGTGACACTCTCCAGCTGGCATTCAGGAGGCTCACAAGCATGGACAGAAATCACCCTTTCAACATAGAAAGGGTTATCAATTGATACCTTGGGGGAGCTGGGGGTGGCGACGGCCAACAGGAAGCTCTGGCGTGGGCTGGTCCATGAAGTCACAAAGAGTCGGAAGCGACTGAACGAATAAACAACAACAAGATTGCCCCAAGAAAACTGGGACATTAACTCTTCTGTTACTATATGCATTTAAGGCATACAGGAATGTGAAAACTCTGCATTAAAGATTTTTAAAAGAAAAGCAATCTTCTAATGAGCTCTCCTAATGTTGAATCCCTGTGACAGTTAATTGTTACTCATTTCAGGTACTCTGCTGATGTCTGAATTTCATCCCAATGGGTTTCCTCAATGTAATTTGCAGATGGCACTATTAAAGGATGTTTCCTTGTCAAGAACTTCCTACTTGGTCTGCTTCTGACAAGTAGTTTGAACTTATCAGCTTGATAGCATTAAAAGGTTAATAGGCATGTGATACATTTCAACATGTGAAGCTCCCAAAACATTTATCAGGGATCATATCATGCTCACAAGAATAGATATGAGGGCCCAAAGGCCATAATAAAGGTTTGATTTGATATGAGGGCCCACTTCCCTGCACACTTACTGTATTTTGGAAGTAGGATCCATCAAACTCAATGGAATTACTTTTCAGTTAACAAGCATCAGGTCTGCAGCATTATTTTTGGATCATCTAAAATGACTTGGCACATCCTAACAATAGGCAAAATATTAAGCTTTCTGTAATATTAATGACAAATAAGACACAAGGTTTTTGAGAATCCCCAAAAATAGATTATTGTTACTGCCTCCTAAATCTGTCTCTCCAGCTTGTAAAAGAAAAAGAGAAACAGCCAAGGCAAACCCTAGAAGCAATGGACACAATGGTGCTCCTTCCCATTCCATTATCAGCTAAACTGGCAAATGAATTTTGCTTCCACACCGGGAATCTTTCACCACACCTGAGGGAGCAGGGCAGCTTAGAGCATCAAGGACCAACTGGGTAACTTAAAGATTTGCTGTATGTTCTCAAACAGAGGAAGCAGATAAAAAGTTGAGGGAAAGGGTGGGCTCAAGCAAATCATTTGGAGACCCCAGACCCAATTTTTCCTTTTTGGAAAGTATTGGGGGGTTGACGTTTAAGGCACTCATTGCACCCCTTAACCTCTCAGTTAGAGAATCTCAACATTCTAGCCATAAGAAAAGCTATCCTTACATTTATTGCTTGGATGAATCATGGATGGTCCTCCATCACTCCAGAGCCACACAGGAAAAATAACACAGAACCTGGCTAGAACTTTAGAGATGCAACAGGAACCTAGATCAATTTCTAGCTAAAAGCTAGATAAGAGGACTGCTTCCCCAATATAGGGCACTAGAGTAGAAAGAGAAGGAAGGAAGGAAGGAAGGAAGGAAGGAAGGAAGGAAGGAAGGAAGGAAGGAAGGAAGGAAGGAAGTTTCAGACTTGCAAATCTCTGCAGATCTGTTCCAGGATGGTATATAATTACAGCAACAACCATAACAACCTACAGTTTAAAACTTTAAATAAAAAGTCAAGTTTCCCTTTAGACCAGAGCTTTCCAAACTGTGTGTCGCGACACAAAAGTGTGTCGCCACACACAGCGTGGTGTGTCGCCACACCACCCGGAAGTGGCGGCGCGCGTGCGCACAGCGGCCGCCATGCATGCATGCGCCGCCGCACGCCCCCCGCGCTGCCACTGTGTGTGCGCGCCGCCGCACGCCCCCCCGTGCTGCCACCGTGTGCGCGCGCCGCCGCACGCCCCCCCACGCCGCCACCGTGCGCGCGCGCCGCCGCATGCCCCCCGCGCCGCCACCATGCGTGTGCGCCGCCGCACGCCCCCCCCGCGCTGCCGCCGCCGCAGCCAGCGTGTCACCAGCGGCGGCACTTTGGAAAGCCCTACTTTAGACAATCTCAACTCCTGATAACCTCATGGATAAATCTATATAGTTTTCATGCTGATAATATGGAAGTGGTTTACTATTGACTTCTTTTGGGATGGTTTCAGCTATTAGAAACCTTTGGATCGACAAGTCTGACAGCACTGGGTGAGTTTCCTTCAATCCTTAGTGAAAGAAAGTTTTAACTATAAGTTTAAAGTAAAGGTAAAGGTTTTCCCCTGCACAGTCGTGTCTGACTCTAGGGGGCGGTGCTCATCTCCGTTTTTTAGCCAAAGAGCCAGCACTGTCCGAAGACGCTTCCGCGGTCATGTGGCCGGCATGACATGCGCGGAATGCTGTTATCATACCACAGAAGTGGTACCTATTTATCTACTTGCATTTGCATGCTTTTGAATTGCTAGGTTGGCAAGAGCTGGGGCGAGTGCGGGAGCTCACTCCACGCGGCGCTCAGGTCTCGAACCGCCAACCTTCTGATCGACAAGCCTGGCGTCTTAATCACTGAGCCATGGCACGGCCCAAAATTTTTTTTTGGGAATAAATAGGAAAAGGGCGATTAAAACTTTGATTTTAGAAAGTTACAAATGGACTAAGGGTCCAGATACGTTTGCACTAAGATTTTGGAATTCATTACAAAGAATCCTTCCTGTGGGAAAATGTTTTTGTTTTGATTTTTTTTAAAAAAAACATAATAAGATAAGATTTTCAAAATTGGACACTAGAGGGAACTAAAGATTTCAATTAAAGGAGAAGAACACATAAATTTAACTTACAAATTTCAGAATGAAGCAAAATATTCTAACATTGGACATATGGAAGGATATTTTTGAAAAATCGACTAGAAGTTATTATTAATAGTGTCAACAGAGACATCTGCCTCTATGGAGAGACCGTGTTTAAAAGATGTTATTGAAGAGGAACAAGTTTTACCTGACAAGATTGAGGCTGAGTTGAAAGAGGATTTACAAATGACAAGCTACAAGAATGACATGGAAATATATGTTACACTGGACAAACAAAAGAAACCAGCTGATGTTTTAATAATTAAAATGGATGTACAAATAATAAACCAAGAGAGTGACCTGCATAATTTTCCTATATTGGATTTACAAAAGAGGCTTGTTAAAGATTTGAAGAATCTGTGAGGGGACAAAGAAAAAATGAAAAAAAAATCAAGTTCTAGGACATTATTTGAATGGGCTAAAGATCAAGATTGTTAGACGTAAAAGGAAGGAATATAAAGTTGATTTATTTGATCAAAGTTAAAATAGACATGTTGTTATTTCTGGTAACCCTTAATGGACTTTTGCTGATCACGACTGAAATGACAATTTATGGATTTGTTTATAGATAAGAGATGGGATATGGGAAGAAGAGATCACTCATTGCATTTTAAGAGGAGGTGATAAGTTACTAAAATTGTTTATACTTGCTGTGATGAAGATGGGAAGTCACTTCTTTATGTACAGTATTCCTTTTCTTTCTCTTTCTCTTTTTTCCTTTTCTTTCTTTTCTGCACCTTCTACTCTTTCTTTTTATTCTTCTATTTTTTTAGTTTGTATTAGTTTTTACTGTTGTAATTATAATCATTAATAAAATTACTAAAAAAAAAGAAAATAAAATGGCGCATCATTACAGTGCTTTGTTTGGAAGGGGCAGAACTCAAAGAAAAGCTAGAGTGGTAAAAGTTGAGAGGCCGTGGAAGGGATAGTCTCATACCTACCTTCTGGTAAGGAGGGGTTTGGTGATTAAACTAAACCATCATGGTAGCTGTTTTGTGAGTATGGAAGACTTGAAATGGCAATCATTTTGTAAAAGCATCAACAACCTGCTCTCAAAATTCCAAATGTGCCCACTGGAAGCAAAAGATGTTCCACCACTGGACTAAAGCTTCAGTGGAAGATCTTAATGCAGACAAGCTTTAAAGGAAGAAACATTATTTCATGTATTCAAGTCCAAAGCCATTTCAAGCTGTAAAGGAAAGCACCAGGGCCATAAATTCATCTCTTCAATGTCCATTGCCTGTCTTTAATCTGATTGTTTCTTTGCTTGGACATAGATATGTCTAGTGTGAGCACATTCCTGAATCCATGTCTGATTCTGGAACAATTACATTTTCTTCCTCTCTCTCTTCCCCCACCCCTTTGAAAAAAATTACTTGACATTATTCAATAAAATCAAACACTTCAATGGTTAAACTCAATCCTCTTGTGAGTTGAGGCCAGATTCACTGCCTTAGGGGTGGGACAACTTGCACCAGGCTCACCTTCTCATCTGATGTCTGCCAAATGCACATTATTAAAATGCAGCTTCAGCAGTTTCATGAGTGCGACTGACAACACGTGAAAACCCCTGCCTGGTCCAGAAAAGAGCAGTGTAAGCAAAGCTCAATTAGGCCAGAGCTGTCACATATTTTCTGCAACTAGAATCCAGAGCAATGGCCGTTTAGAGATTCAGATCATTAAGCAGTATCTCACTATGATGTCATGCACTGAAGTACGGAGTTGTAATCCTTGCAGAACAGAGATTGTCAGGGTGATAAAGTGGATGCCGACAAGTTACTGAGCGGGAATGACTAAAGCTTTGGGAAGAAAAAAATATTGGATTGAGAAGGGGAAAAAAAAGAATCCTCCCAATAAAGCCAAGCAAGCAATAGTCTTACAGCTACGATACAAAGCTCAGCAAACAAGTAATTCTTTTCTCTGGAATTTGTCTACACAAAACTGAGGGTGGTGCATAGCAAGAGGAGGAAGAGGGGGAGTACAAACCTCCACGCAATCTCTCCAGCAACACAGAAGTCTACGGACAATAACTCTAAAATGTGGATGTAATAATTGGGTTCTTGAGCCCTACAGCTAGTGAACAAACCATCTCAACTTGTGTTAATTATACGCCCTGTACTCATTTGGAGAGTTCAATTTATGCAATATGCAAAGAAAAAAAAGTTATGATGGATCCTGTATCCACAGGTAGAAACGAAGGAGAAACCAAGGTTGTTCCAGTGAATTTTAAAAAGGTTGCCTCATTGACTATTAATGGCACCCCCCCTCTGCTGGCAATGCATCCAGCCGACAGAATGCATGCTTGCCAAAGTTCAGAGCAACCTATGTGTTATGCTAAATTGGACCTCTCTTGTCATTGCTTAGCAGGATAAAATAGGTAAAGAAAATGTAGAGCAGGGTTAGCCCACTGCTTTCCTCCATGTAATGGGAGACTTTTTCATCCATCCAGATAAAGTTTATTGCAGATCTATTAGAAATGCATGCACACAGCAATGGAAGCCATGGAAAAACCACGAAAAGGTAAAAAGACCTATAGGATCCTATTGAGCAGTTATTTTCAAGGAGGGGTCTGTGGCCCACTTCCAGTCCTTGTCAGAAGGGGAATCAAAAGGGGAAAGAAGAAAGAAAGAAAGAAAGAAAGAAAGAAAGAAAGAAAGAAAGAAAGAAAGAAAGAAAGAAAGAAAGAAGGAAGGAAGGAAGGAAGGAAGGAAGGAAGGAAGGAAGGAAGGAAGGAAGGAAGGAAGGAAGGAAGGAGAAAGCAAGCAAGCAGTCTTAGAAAATATACAAATAATTTCTCTCTTTTCCCTTTAACCAGAATCCTGCAGCCACAATCCTGCTAGCCTTGTGGCCTGAGGAGAAAGAGGGGAAAAAAAGAACTTTCCTCTGGGATCTTCAACCAGAGCATTGTGATTGGGTGACTTCTCCCTTAAAGGACTTATATCAGAGATGAAGAAAAGCCTGCCCGCCATTTTGTGTATCAAAAAAAAAAAAAGTCTGTAAAAATATTACTGGAAAAAATTGGTCTGTATACAGTTTGTATATAAGAGTTTACCGAAACTGGTAAGGTATCTCTTCGATACGCCCTTAAGGTACACAGGTTCCTTTCTAGCACTGCAGTTTACTTTTGCCCTCTTGGGGAGTACAGTAGTAAGTTACAGACCTCAGTGTTGCAATTGACCACTATTTTAATTAAATGCCTAAGGGACCATGATAGAAACAGAAAACAATTGAAATAAAGGTGATAGTGAAGACAAGCACATTTCCTTGCAGCATGTTGTCTCTCCAATCATCATCATCATCATCATCATCATCATCATCATCATCATCATCATCTTGCCTTTACAGCTGCATAAGCTATATGGTTTTTAGGACATATAAAACTAGATTGCATTGATCAGCTATATTGTATTGTTTTGGATTATGTTCCTGCCAAATAAAATGTTTAAATGATCTCTTATCACTGGACTTGTATGAGTTAGGCACAGAAAAGTACATACGATAAGATCTGATGTGAGACTTAATTGGCTCTTTCTAAATGTTGTTTAGACCCTCTAGTTAAGCACTATATTTTCCAATATTCACTTTTGTTTAAAATTAATTTTTCCAGAGTATTCTAAATTTTATAACTCATTTTTTCCTTGGAACAAAGAATTTGAAACATGTGAAAGACTGCAACATTCACAACAAAAAAAACAAATAAATTACTAATCTTCAGATAAGAGCAATGTCTTTACTGAATTTACTTATGCTATCTTTAATTTGATCAGCTAGCACCATAGATTTTTAAGGGCAATCCAGGGCTGCAGATTCACAGTAAAAATGTCATATGTTGAATAAGCATTTGAATTAAATTATGCACAAACTAAATGTTTGAGCTCAAACTGATTATGCATGCAAAGTTAGTTTCTCTAACAAGGACAGCTTCTTGAATGCTGAGCGTTATGCTTGCAAATCTAAATTCTATTTTGCATGTTATTCCCCAATATATATTTACTTTTACTATACAGGAATACATAAAAATCCCTGTTTATTAGCTCACATATTCCAAGTTGACTACTTAAAATATATATCCTTTAATGCCTGTACTTTCTTCCTGTAGCTAAATTCATGGATCAACTTAATATGACAGGGAAGATCTTTTCACATTATACATAAATCACTGAAATGCATACAATGGGCAAATTTCCATCCAAAGGGTAGCTTTAAAACCTAGAAAACACATCAGCTTTCTGAAAGCATAAACTCAGCTGCTTTGGGAAGTTTTCACTCACTTCGACTTTACCTTCAGAGCAGATTCACCTTTCTTTTTGGAATGTGACTAACATCAAAAGAAAAGTTATGCTAATTCTCTAGAGCTTGCTCTTCCTTCCAGCTGATAACATTTACTTCCCCCTTTGGAAACCACAATTTGTTGTACATTTCACACCAATTTTAATGTAGTAAATCATCCTAAATTAAAAACACACCATTCTCTTCTCCTGATTTAAAAGATGCTGTTAAGATGTCATTAGTTTTCATCTAGACTGCTTGGAGGTGTTTGGATGGTTTACAGTTAAGAGAGAGGTTAGCCTGGCCCATATTCCAAATGTTCAGGAACACACATTCATTTTGTAACAGGGCCATCATTTTACAACAGTAAATCAGAGGAATGCACCCCAGATTCCCTTTTATTGCTTCCATCATTCTTCCTTATTAGCTTGTCAGAGTTCACACTGGGAACACTCTTCAGGGGAATTCTTTTCTTTGTGACAAAGGATGAGAAATGAGCAATTATTTTAGGATCCTACAATAAACATGGAATAATAAAAATATTAGTTGAATAAAAATATTCAACAACGGGGACCATATTTGTGTTACTTTTTTAAAAAAAGTACCTTTTTCTCAAATGTGGTGGTTAAACTTAGATCTTCCTTTCAGAACAAATTGACTTAAAATAATGTGTTGTCAACAATAATATTGCCTTCTGGTATAGACGCTAAACGATCTAGAATAGATGTTAATACCTTAGATATTACTAGGATAACAAAATGTATCAGTGCAACTCCTAATTAATTAATTACACTTTTGATACTTCCAATTACAAAAGAGCTCCAAATGGATTATAAAACAGAAAGTTAGAAAACATCTTCCATATTTCCTTGAACATCAATGAAAGTTCAAAAAGTGGAGAACAGTGTAGTAGTATTAGATAATTAGATCTGGACCAGGGGATTCTGAATCCAAAGCTACAAAACCTTACGTAGTCACAGGGCAATTGCAAAACACTTGGAATTTTATTATTTATTGTCAAGAAACAGTGATATTCTGTGGAGTTAGAGAGTTGGATCAGGACTCCAATGGCATACCTGCAGATCCCCTGTTAGCCATCAGTTTGCTGAATGACATTTTATTTATTTATCACATTTTTAACACTGCCCATCTCCCCTTCAAGGAGGAACCCTGGGCGGTTGGCTTAACAATCAATGGGGCAATCTCTGTCTTTCAACCTAATGTACCTATGGGGTTATAGATAAACTGGGATGGGATGAGGGAGAACAACCATTCCACTGTGTTGAGCTCTTGGAGGAAAACTGGAATATAAATATAATAAATATTTTTTAAAAAATGCATTACCTCTCTTTTTAAAGGCCTTAGCAAACAAAACATCACAACTGTTATGGTCACTAAGAGATACTGGCTAGATTAAGGTCTGACCTTGGATACTCCCAGCCTCCATAAGAACTCCAGCAGCCCCAGGGCTGATAAAATGGATACAGACTGCTGGGCAGACAGGGTATACCAGGAAATGCTTTCGTTTACAGGGTCCAAAGTCTTTCATGCTCTCAGGCATGCTTTCATTCTAAGTTATTGCGCTGCTAGAGTGGCAATTTCCTCTGAGTGATTTGAATAAATTATTCAAACAATAATAATTATTTGAGACAAAGGAGAGAGAAAAACAGACATGCTACTCTCCTTTATTTGTTCCTGTCTGTTCAGTACATCCAGTATGGGAGATCATCAATAAATAAGCAGGATTAGTTTGCTAAGGCCTGGGTAGACTATCAAAGGATAGCATCCGAGAGTTCCATATCCTCTTTGTGGTTCTCCATTTCTATCTGAGTGGATTTTCTTGGGAAAGATCATGCTAGGGAAGTTAAAAAAAATAAAAACAAAAACTTCCATTGAACAACACATTATTTATTTTTTAAAATAACTAAACCGCCCTTCAGCTACAAGAGTTCCCAGGGTGACATACATTTGTTATGAAAAACACATGCACTGTAATAGCACGAAATTACAATATAGACGATAAAAAGGTAAAGGTTCCCCCCGCACATTTGTGCAGTCGTGTCCGACTCTAGGGGCCGGTGCTCATCTCCGTTTGTTAGCCAAAGAGCCAGCGTTGTCCGAAGACGCTTCCACGGTCATGTGGCCGCATGACACGTGCGGAATGCTGTTACCTACCCACCAAAGTGGTACCTATTTATCTACTTGCATTTGCATGCTTTCGAATTGCTAGGTTGGCAAGAGCTGGAGCTAGTGCGGGAGCTCACTCCGTCATATAGACCATATAGAAGGCATAAAAACTATTCAACTAATAAACAAGGGGGGAAAAGCCTTGGGAAGAAATAAGATGTCTCTCACTGTTGTTTACTAAATAAAAGAGTAATAGCTTTTGCATCGCCCACTCTTGGCTTCAGTCTTGGCTCCTGCTAGAATGCAGATATTGACAGGTTTCAATAGAGGATGTGGGGGCCTCAACAGGAAAATAGGTCTCCACTTTGTAGTAGAGCAAGTCTTATGCTCTGAATGAATGAACAAATAACAAACAACAAATAACAAAAACAAATCTCCTTAATAAAGCAACATAGGAGCTACTGGCTAAGGTTTCTTTGGATTTCAGCTTTAATAACTATTCTAGTAGATGCCATTAAACTTCCAATTGTTCTAAATAGTATAATTAGTGTTTTTAGTAGCAAATAAAAAGAAATGAAAAAAAGAGAAAGAAATTCCATTCAACACGTCAAATGTCTTTTGGGGGGAATTGGCAACATTATAATGCTATAGGTTTTAATTGATATCACTTTGTCTTTCAGAGAAGCATCTCCACTGACTTGGGTTGACAATTTTTCATTTGACATCAAAATTGCATCTTTGTGGATTTTAGATGGCATATTGTTTTGACATTGTGTTCAAATATATCCACGTTGCTATATTGAAACCTGTAATGGAGCATCCTGGAGGTTAAAATGCCCTGATATTAAAAAGGTAAAGGTTCCCCCCGCACATTTGTGCAGTCGTGTCCGACTCTAGGGGCCGGTGCTCATCTCTGTTTCTTAGCCGAAGAGCCAGCGTTGTCCGAAGACGCTTCCACGGTCATGTGGCCGGCATGACACACGTGGAACGCTGTTACCTACCCACCGAAGTGGTACCTATTAATCTACTTGCATTTGCATGCTTTCGAATTGCTAGGTTGGCAAGAGCTGGAGCTAGTGCGGGAGCTCACTCCGCATGCAGGGCTAGGGATTCGAACCTCCGAACTTGCGATCTTCTGATCGACAAGCCTGGCGTCTTACCCACTGAGCCACCACGCCCTGATATTACTTTGTCCTTATTTTGAGTCCTGATGTCAAACTTGCATCCATTAATTCTTTTGTGCAAAGTCTGTCCCACATAGAATCCAGAGGGGCATTGCTAGCAGATGATGACATATTTCACACTAGAGAAAGAACATTTGAAAGTGCCTCAAATTTTGCGGGTGAAGTTGTAAATATGCAAATGTCGGAGCAAAGTAGACATCTACATTTGTACAGGGTCTGATTCCCATATTATATCATGATTATTCTGTTGTTTCTTGTTTGTGAGAATCTGCTTTAAGTTGGGTGGTTGTCAAGATGTTGATGAAACAGAATAAATTCCAGGAAAAGTTATGAAGCACCAGAACCTAGTCGTTCCTTTAAATGTGGAGAACTGCACTTTATAGATATGTCAAACCCATAATGGAGTTTTTGTCGCATAGTAACTGTAAATGAAATTCTAAAATAGGCCTTTTAAGAGTTACTCTTCCCCAAATCCAGCTCTTATTTTATTGCAGAAACTGCAGCCAAATGGGCAAACTGTAAAGTATTTTAACAACTTTTTGAATATTAAATGGATTTCAGACCATTCTGGAAATGTGGGAAACTTTTGTTTCATACTGTCTGTCCCCAGGGAAGCTGTCCTTGTTGATCAGGAAAGGCAGCACAAAAATATATATTATCACCAGAAGAAATACATGTTAAAAAATGCACATTACGGAAACATGTATTTCTGAACCACTTCGGTTCTTTACTACAAAAGAAACTTACATCTGTTTGGTCACAGACAGAAACATGGCGGTAAGTAACATGCGTGAAGGATGAAGGTGCATGACAGAGAAATAATGCATGGAAGAGAAATAATAAATAGATAGATAGACAAGGCTTTAAAATTACCAGTAGGGTCAAAATATTTCAATTCTTTTTTTTCTTTCCCCGTTCAATAGTGTCTGTTTCTCGGAGACTGCCTGGACAAGTCCCTGCAGTTTTCTTGGCAAGGTTTTTTGGAAGTGGTTTGCCAGTGCCTTCTTCCTAGGGCCGAGAGAGAGTAACTGGCCCAAGGTCACCCAGCTGGCTTTGTGTCTAAGGCGGGACTAGAGCTCACGGTCTCCCAGTTTCTAGCCTGATACCTAAAACCACTACACCAAACTGGCTCTCATTTCAATTCTAGTTTCCTGCTAAATATTACAAGAAAATATATATGTACAGAAGTTTCCAAATTACCTGAGAGCAGAGGTAAAATACAAGATACATTTTCCAAAATGACATAGAATGTATGTGCAGATTGTATAAAAGACCAAATACTTAAGTATCTTTCACTTCAACCCTTACCCCAAATCTGCATGTCTCATGCTAGCTAAATAATGTAATTGTAGGTCAAGAAGTCTCAATTTAAATAACTCCCTTAGCAGCTAACAAATCAAATGTGATTCCAGACCACCATGACTTTAAGTCTAACACACTTTGCCTGCCATATAAACATGAAAGGGAATTTGGAAGTTCTTGGTTTTATTTTAAACCAGCTTGCCTTTTTGTCTGAACTTGGATAAATTGAGATTATTCATAAATATGGGTAGAGAAAACAAGTCAACTTCAAACATAGATATGAAACCAACTTAATTTCAATTTAGGGTTCAGATAATGCACTAAATTGAGACTAAATACAATGGAAGCCAAAACGTCCTAGTTTTTTCCTCTGTATGTGCTGGACAAACATGAAGCTTGTTCTCATAATGCAGAAATTCTTATTTTTTTCCCTCATACCATGGGACACTAATTATTTATCAGATCTGCTCACACAAAGAATAATTGTTCAGAGAGGATCATAAACTAAAAATGATATTTTATTTCTATCAGGTAGTTATGGAGACTGACCTTTCCGCTACAATTGGATTACTGAATAATAATTGTTATGAATGTTTGAAACAATTAATCTGATACTAGACAGTTTTATCTCCTACTGTGTAAATAAGATAATTCTGCATTTACAGACCCTTCCTATATTCCTAGCAGGATGTTATATATGTTCTTATCAAGACAGTCTCTATGGTTCTACTAAGATATTTTCTATGGCCCTACCAGGATTATGTCATTAACACCATATAACCTTGTGCATAAGCAATAATAGGAATAAGGAACAATTGGAAGGATTCCTATCTTTCTGTTCCAAGGCTAGGTTTTATGCCATAATTTAGGATTCCTATTTCTTCCTTCTTTCAAATGTATTACTCAAAAGCTTGCTTCAAATAGAAACTAAAAGTCATGACCTGCAGGTGGCAATTAGAAAGGTAGCAGGTGGAATACATGGGTTTATCCCTAGATTGAGGATAGGGGATTTGTAGCATTCCAGATGTTGCTGAACTGCAATCCTCAATATTCATCATTATTGACCATACTGGTTGGGATGGTCAGCAAGATCTGAAATGCCACAACATTAATTGGGTTCAGTAATTTATTAATATGTAAGAGCAAAAAAATATATAATTCTGCAATTTATTTTGTGTGCCTGAAAAATTCAGAGGAAGAAAACTAAGAGAAGACTACAAAAAGCTCCCTAAGATCTCTTTCCAAATTGGGGACAGGGGAAATGTGATTCAAGGTAAGCCTGTAAGATGAGGAATACTTTGCTAAAAAGTTCTAACAACAGATGAACAAACATGGGTCAACAGTTCACTATTTGAAGAACAGAAAATTAATTAGTAGAGAGATGATAAGGTCATGGTACATAACTATATAAAAATGAAAACAGAATGAAGTGGTTATGAAAAAAAATCATACTAAGGAATTCCATGCAGAGAGTACTTTGAGTACAGTATAGTAATATTCTTATACAAATGTACTTTTGATTAACCTATCTCAAAAACAATAAAAATGTCAGGAAAAGTCAACTACTCTATTAGGTTAAAGGTATAATTAAAAAGAAATAGCCAACAGTAAGGATGTTGTATGCATAGTTATTTTGGAAGACAGCCAGCCAGCTAGATTGATGTGAAATTGGCACAGTTAGAACAACATATTGGTAAAAATGAGAGATGTCAGATAAGCAAACTGACAGTGGAATGGAGAACTGGGAAACAAGTTGGCTACCCTGGAAAATATATAACTATAATAAGATATAGAAGAACTGGATAGGGGAAAAAGGATTTATGTGATACAATAGCCATGCAATTTCAATTATTAAGTTAACTCTACAAGCTTACTATACAGACAATGCAACCAGGACAAGGACCAGGGTAATATAATGGAGGTTTTGGGGAAGGGCAGGAAGTTTCCTCGCTCTATGAAAAATTAGATAGCAGTTTTATTAGACCTGCAGGCAAAATAAAATAAAAAAATAAAATAAAAATTAGATATTTACTTTTGTCCTACTGTACAGTCTAAATACTATCCCTGTTTGTTGTTGTTTATTCGTTCAGTCGCTTCCGACTCTTCGTGACTTCATGGACCAGTCCACGCCAGAGCTTCCTGTCGGCCGTCACCATCCCCAGCTCCCCCATGGTCGAGTCTGTCACCTCCAGAATATCATCCATCCATCTTGCCCTTGGTCGGCCCCTCTTCCTTTTGCCTTCCACTTTCCCTAGCATCAGCTTCTTCTCCAGGGTATCCTGTCTTCTCATTATGTGGCCAAAGTACTTCAGTTTTGCCTTTAATATCATTCCCTCAAGTGAGCAGTCTGGCTTTATTTCCTGGAGTATGGACTGGTTCGATCTTCTTGCAGTCCAAGGCACTCTCAGAATCTTCCTCCAACACCACAGTTCAAAAGCATCGATCTTCCTTTGAAATACTATCCCTATCACAGAGCTATTTCAGCTGATTTTCTATATAGGTTTCTTTATAGATGCTATGCATGTATGCCTTCCTTTTTTAAAATATGCTCTTGTACTAGAGTGTTTTTTGATTTTTATTGATAGGGGCTCATGCTAGAGGCCTCAAGCTCCCCTCTCTGCCCTTAAGTGGGGCTTAGATGTTGTATAGCTACTGATAAGCATGAGGCAATACACAACTGGCTTCGTCCTTATTGGACCTCTTCAGGTGTAGGTATCACCCATACTAGTTCTTCTATGTCCATGTCCTGTCCCGACTAAGACCCGAAGCAGGAAGGTGTGGATAAAGTCCTTTATTTACAATTAAAACACACAAAATAAATCTAGAGAAACAAAGGCAACACGAGGTGCTCACAGAGTTCAGGTGGCTTGCGATGATCCATTCCCGGTTGGCGCGCATGTGGGCAACCACCACGTGGCTGCTATGCAAGGTTCCGATGCAGGGCTTGGCGCTGCGGCGAGGAACAGCTCCGGTATGAGGCTTGGTGCGGCGGCGGGGTGCCACTCCAGCATGAGGTTTGGTGCAGCGGCGAGGAACGGCTCTGGTACGAGGTTTGACGCAGCGACTGCAGGATGAGGTTCTGGCTCAAGGCTCGGTGCGAAGACAAGGCAAGATTCCAGCACGAGGCTCGACGCAACTACGAGGTACAATTCTGGTACAAGATTGGGCGCGGTGGCTGCAAGGCAAGGTTCTGGCTTGAGGCTGGACTCGGAAGCTGGGCAGGGTTCCGGCGTGGGACAGGGCGCAGTGGCAAGGCTAGGATCTGGCCCCAAGTGCGGCTGTGCTGTGGGGCAGAGTTCCAGTGCGGTGTGTGGTGACAAGGCAGGGCTCCGGCACGAGGCTTGGCTAGACTGCACAGCAAGGCTCTGGCGTGGAAGCGAGACAAGGTCCAGGCGGGGATTCTGGCACGGCGACAGGATCGCGATTCACTCCAGGAGGCTGTACGGAACGTGAACGATTGTCTCCGGCAATGGGTGCACGCTGCACTTGCCTTTTATCTCTTTGATTTTCACACCATTTGTGAGCAGGAGCCAATCGTGCCTCACGTTGCTCTGCCTGCCTTCCCACCGCCATTCTCGCACGCTAATAGGTGGAAGTGAGTCTCCTGGGCTGCCTCCAATCAGCTGCTCTGAATCCAATTCAAATTTCGCGCCAACTCTGTTCTTTCCTGTTTCTATTGTTATTGGCCCCTCCATTTCCAGATCAAATTCATTGGACTCAGCCTCCATCCTGACAGCCCAACACTTCAATGGGATTTGAACCTACATGCCTTGCACTTGAGAACTATACAGTGCATTTAGCTGTACAACATAGAGCATCTATGACAACATAGAGCATCTATCTCCAGAGGATTCTAGATGAAATGGATTATCTAGACCCCTTTCAGTCAGGTTTCAGGCTGGGATATGGGACGGAAACAGCACTGGTCGCACTTATGGATGATCTCTGGCAGGAGCGGGATGGGGGCAATGCATCCATCCTGGCTCTCCTTGACCTCTCGGCGGCTTTCGATACCATCCGAAACCGCCGGATGGTAAGAGAATTCCACTTGGCGCGGTCCAGAAGTCGGGCCTTCTCTGCAGTGGTGCCCGCCCTTTGGAACACTCTACCCCCAGAGGTGTGGCAGGCCCCATCGCTCCTGGCCTTCCGGAAGAATTTAAAGACCTGGCTCTGCCGCCTCGCCTGGAATTGGAATGGGAACAGTTCCTCCTGGGGATGGCTGGTGCCATAGAGCCCTTTTAAATACAATCTTATCGCCTCCTGGATTTTATATTTAATTTATTTGTATTTATATAATGATTGTATATTGTAGTACTTTTTATCTATTTTAATTATTGTCTTTTTGTAAACCGCCCAAAGTCCCCTTCGGGGGAGATGGGGCGGTAATGGAAATTGAAAGAATAAATTAGGAAATCGCTCACTGCACTGGGACAAGAATATCATGGGGGTTTTGTGATCTAATCATGAGTAAAAAATCATGACTTGAATGATTTGCCATATCTCTCTATACCAGTTCAAAGATGGCCATTCTACTTTTTTACACATCACAAACAAGAAATAAAAAACCACACTTGCTTTGGATAGGATTGTTTATCTGAACCATTTGTTGCTTTTCATTCAAGCTGAAGGAAATGCAACGAAGAAATTCTATAAGAGTTTTTCTCTTGAATCCTCAAAGTTATCTCTTGGTCTTTAACAGGAAGTCCTGTTTGGATTCTAATTCATAGTGTTAGCCCAGTGCTTTCCAAAGTGCCGCCGTTGGCGACACACCAATGGCGGCGCGTGCGGGGGCATGCACAGCGGCGGCGTGGGGGGGGGTGCGGCAGTGGTGGCGTGTATGGTGGCGGCAGCCTCCACTAAAACGCAGAAGCGCTGATGGCGCACCGCTGCTGTCGTTGCTGCCGCCACCGTGCACACCACCGCCACGCGTGCCGCCGTGCACGCCCCCGCCGCTTCAGGGTTGTGCTGCAACACACCAAACTGTGTGTTGCAACACACTAAAGTGTTGCAACACACAGTTTGGAAAGCTATGTGTTAGCCTGATGAGATATTTTGCTTCTGCCGATTTCTTTGAGTTCTTAATTAGAGTCCAGTTACAGAGTAAGAATAGTTAAGAAGCCTAGTTCATTAAAAAAAAGAAACGATATAGCAAAACTAGAGTTGAATATTCCATCATTTAGAAAAAAAACATAGGAAGGAAGGAAGGAAGGAAGGAAGGAAGGAAGGAAGGAAGGAAGGAAGGAAGGAAGGAAGGGCAAATGCCACCACATGCAAACTATCTTATCTGTCTTAGGAGTGTGTGTGTGTGTGTGTGTGTGTGTGTAAGGAGTTTTTTATTCATTTGATTATGCAGTCACACAGTCCTGCTCTTGCCAGAGGGAGAGATCCAGGAACTGATTTGCATCCATGAAATTTGTAAGTCATATCAGTGTAAATGTAAGTACATTTAAATTTCTTCAGATCAGGCAGAGATCAATATATGTACAGTGATTGTAGTCTACCTGGGTTTGAAGTGGGTGGGCAAAGACAGCCATAGCCCCCAGACAATTAACAGAGGAGACAGTGATGACAGATGATGGAGGTGGCAGGAAACTGGCAGTGTTAGCTCTGCATGAAGAACTGCACACCAGGGCTGATGTCTGTCACATTTTTTTTTTACTTTGTTAAAATTAGTTGAGCAAGCACACTTTACAGAGAGGGACTAGCTTTACCTGCCGTGGAATGTTTCAGGGAAGACAAATGTGATGGATATTACTGAGACTGGGACAGCACATATTCACTGCATAGTGTGTCTGCCCAAATCAACCTTAAAAGAGAAAGAAAAGGATCTGCTTCCTGACCCCAAGTAAAACCTGGGAATGGGGGACAAAGAGGCTATCCAAAGTCCACAGCCCTATCATGTTCAGTAGAGCCACTACACTTAACACTGTCCATTTGCTCTTGATCACATTTGCCTTTATATGTATCTCTGGATATGAGTCAACTACAATTGGGGTTCTCCTTTTTATTTTATTTTTTTAATTAAGCTTTTCTCTACAGAATTTCCTTCATCTTCAAGTAAATGCTCAGATTGACTTCACCTAGAGCAGAGCTTTCCAAACTGTGTGTCGGGACACGTTAGTGTGTCGGCTGCAGTGTCTGGGTGTGTCGTGGCTGCTGCTACCTCCGACCACTGCCAGGATACTGCGCAGGTCCTAGTGCCTGCCTTGTGCCTTGCTGCCTCCAAACCTGCCCTGCCAGGATTCCGCGCAGGTCCTAGTGCCTGCCTTGTGCCTTGCTGCCTCCAAACCTGCCCTGCCAGGATTCCGCGCAGGTCCTAGTGCCTGCCTTGTGCCTTGCTGCCTCCAAACCTGCCCTGCCAGGATTCCACGCAGGTCCTAGTGCCTGCCTTGTGCCTTGCTGCCTCCAAACCTGCCCTGCCAAGATTCCGCGCAGGTCCTAGTGCCTGCCTTGTGCCTTGCTGCCTCCAAACCTGCCCTGCCAGGATTCCGCGCAGGTCCTAGTGCCTGCCTTGTGCCTTGCTGCCTCCAAACCTGCCCTGCCAGGATTCCGCGCAGGTCCTAGTGCCTGCCTTGTGCCTTGCTGCCTCCAAACCTGCCCTGCCAGGATTCCGCGCAGGTCCTAGTGCCTGCCTTGTGCCTTGCTGCCTCCAAACCTGCCCTGCCAGGATTCCACGCAGGTCCTAGTGCCTGCCTTGTGCCTTGCTGCCTCCAAACCTGCCCTGCCAGGATTCCGCGCAGGTCCTAATGCCTGCCTTGTGCCTTGCTGCCTCCAAACCTGCTGTGATTCCACACAGGTCCCAGTGCCTGCCTTGTGCCCTGCTGTAAGAGTGTGTCGTGAAATGATGCATGTCTAAAAAGTGTGTCACCAACATGAAAAGTTTGGAAAGCTCTGACCTAGAGAATACTGTCAAAGCTTTGAACCACCACCACCGCCACCGCCACCGCCACCGCCATCATCATCATAAAAAACACTTTATGCCTTGTATGTAGTGGTGGATTCCTGCCCTGGCCAGGGAATTGGACTAGAAGATCTCAGTGCAGGGGTCCACTACTAAATCTGTAAGGCATAAGGAGTTTCATTTGGTGGCAGTAGTTCAAAGCTTTCCCAAATTGCAAAAGTGGCAATACTGCCACCGATGCAACCCTTAATTTCTCTGATTCTATAAAATGTCCAGAAGCTTGGTTCCTGTGGACTAGACCAGGGATTTCTCATAAATATTACAAAATAAACAAACTTAAATAAAGTCGGAGGTTGTTTAAGGGAATTATTTATACAAAGGAACAAAGTGTTGCTATTCAGCTGGAAGAATAAATAAAAAATCTTTTGCTCTCTTCCTTGCATGGGGCCGTGCTAGTGTTCTATGTATCATTCCAATTTTAGTATATGTGCTGCCGACTAGTTCACTCACCATCTTTAGATCTGCAAGATACCTACAGTAAGTCAAATTACAATCCCTAAATATAGGAGGGCATTTTCTTTGGCTGAACTTGATGCATTGCCTACTGCAGTCTTAAAAGAAAGATAAAAAGGCATCCATTTGGTTTAAGGTTTTGCCCATGTTGCAAAGGGACTATTGAAACTGTTAATCACATTTTATTACGTTGCCCGTTTTATGCTGGCACATGGTCAGAGTTGAGAACCCCACATTTAAGCACATTTAAGGAAGAACAAGATCCACACCATCAACACATACGCCCTGCCAATCATCAGATATCCTGCCGGTATAGTGAGCTGGCCAAAGGAGGACATGGAGGCTGCTGACCCAGAAACTCCTCACAATGTACAGAGGTTTCCACCCCAAGTCCAACACCCAGAGACTGTACACCAGCTGGAAAGAGGGTGGGTGGGGTCTGGTGAGTGTCAAAGCCACTGTCCTGAGCAAAACCCAGAGCATCCAGGAGTACATCAGTAAGATGGCACCCAGAGATGAGCTCCTGAGGCAGCAGCAGAGATGGGAGGAAGATCAAGCAGGGGAAGTGCCATGGCAAGACAAGACCATGAATGGGATGTACCATCAACAGAGAGCTGAGGTGGCTAACATTGGGAAATCCTACCAGTGGCTGGACTAAAAGACAGCACTGAGGCACTGATCATAGCAGCACAAGAACAGGCACTAAGCACCAGATCCATAGAAGCAAGGGTCTACCACACCAGACAGGACCCGAGGTGCAGACTGTGCAGAGAGGCCTCAGAGACAGTCCAACACAAAGTGGCAGGGTGTAAGATGTAGGCAGGAACAGCATACACTGACCGGCACAACCAAATAGCTGGCATTGTGTACAGGAACATCTGCACAGTGTATGGGCTAGACCCTCCCAAGTCCATATGGGAGATTCCACAGAAGGTCGTGGAGAATGACAGGGCTAAAATCCTGTGGGACTTCCAGATCCAGATGGACAGGCAGGTACTGGCTAGTCAGCCAGACATTGTGGTAGTAGACAAGGACCAGAAGACAGCGGTGGTGATAGATGTAGCGGTGCCAAGTGACAGCAACATCAGGAAGGAGTATGAGAAGCTGGAGAAGTACTGGAGAAGTTGGTAAGGGAATCCTAAATATGTTTCTAGGTAGCTGTGTGACCATACACCTGGGGCTAGGTCATGGTTATATTGAGATGTTATTTTAAGTCCTTTTATCATCTAAAGGAGGATGATAAAAGGATGACAGCAGCATGGTGATCTTAACGATCCTCCTTTAGATGATAAAAGGACTTAAAATAACATCTCATATAACCATGACCTAGCCCCAGGTGTAAGGTCACACAGCTACCTAGAAACATATTTAGGATTCCCTTACCAACTTTGCTCAGACTGAAGAAGCTCCTTGGATAAGGAGCAAAACGTTTCCACTGAGAAAATAGAAATCCAGTTGACATGATTCAAGCTACAGACATGAAGGCCAGAGTGGTCCCAGTTGTGGTAAGAGCACTCAGGGCTGTGACTCCTAGCTGGGAGAGTGGCTCCAACAGATCCCAGGAGCAACATCAGAGCTCTCTGCCCAGAAGAGTGCAGTGCTAGGAACAGCTGAGATACTGCGCAGAGCCCTCAAATTCCCAGGCCTCTGGTAGAGGACCCGAGGTTGAGGAAGACACATACCACCCATACCACTCTCTATCAGCCCAACCTACTTTACAGGGTTGTTGTGGGGACAAAGAGTTCTTGTACTGCACTTATATATAAAAGATATACCGCACAGTATAAAAATGCTACTAGCAAATGTACTAACAATTTTACTTTGAAAGATAGCACCTCAAGGACAACTAACTGAATTATAGCAACATTTACAGTATACTGTATCTTGCCTTTTAGAGACATAATTGACCCCCCTCCCCCCCACACACCCCAAGCAATTAGCTATGGTAATAAAAGAAATTATGGAATAATTCACAAACATCAAAATACCATACAGTACATACAGTACTTTTAAATATTGACATTCATTAGTTCTGTGAGCCCAAATTTCCAATGGAATGCCATGCAAATGCTGTGCTATCTTTCGGCAAGATATCTCAGTGGTCGTAACCTATATCAAGGGTCCCCAAAGTCACCCAGGGCATAAATGTAATTTTAAAAAATGGGAAGTAGGCAAGTTGTGAAGCAAAACGCCAGCTTCCAGCATCATCTTTATTTCAAAGAATGCCTCAGGGATCTTCTCCAAGTGTGATTAACTGCTCAGTGCTGAACTGTCTACCCAGAAGTAAGTTTTGTTGAGTTCATTTGAATGTATAGGATTACAGTTGAAGTCAAACCCCAATTCATAAACTCCCACAAAGTATAACATCTGTAATGCAAAAGATTTGCTAACTCCAAATGAACAAGGAGGGCTGACATGTTTCTTCATACAAAAGTATAAAAAAAATGGATATATACTGTTAAATTTTTGCATTTTCACTATTTCAATATAAAAGAAACTATATCCATTCCTGCATATGGTTTTGTGTTACAGCTTTGTGTTACCTATTACATTTAGCAAGTCTCTTTGTCAGAAATTCTAATTGTTTTATCCGTGAGAACATTAAGCTGCAGTAAATTTCTATACACAGCTGTTCCATTACTACAGAACAAGCTTTATCTCCTAATAAATTGATGTTCCTTTTTAGTGTCAACTCTGACCAAAATTTACATCTTAGTAGGTGAACCTTAACATTGTGTAATTAGTTTGCTGCCAGGACTAGTAGTAAGAGGGTACATTCTTTTCAATGTATCAACCCAAAAAAGTTTGAACTTTTGCTGATTGTTTCCTAAAAGCTTAATTGTGATTAAAAGCAGCTATAATTGAAAAAAGAAAAAAGAACGAAAATACAGTATGACCTTTAAAATACATATTGCAAATAACATCTGTTTTTGATATGAGTCCCATCGTAAAATGGTTCTTTTAAATCCAAAGAACAGCATTTCAGTAGTGGCTATAAGTAGCAAGTTTATGTTAATCAAATAGGAGTTACACAGGTCTGGTGTTTGATTAATATTTAATTAAATCTTTAGTAGAAGGCTGTGATTTTGAATTAAATAGGCCACTAATAAACAAGCTAATTTGCCAAAGAGTTCACATAAATCTGATCTGCTATTATGGGGATTTAAATTAAAATGGGTATCTTTTGTTTTTGCCTTTTTAAAAAATGATTGCTGCATGTCAACCACAAGTAATTGGCCAAAAGCAATTGGGTTAGTGAAATGTGACCAGAACTGAACAACAAGAATTGATGCACTATGAAGACATGCTCTGTACATAGTGTTGAGGAGAGACTTACAATTAAAATAATTTAATTTTAACTGAATTCAACTCAAATTTAGTTGGCCCTATCTATTTCTTTGTCTTCATCCTGCCTGCAGTGATTGGTTCCCAGACTGATAAAGATTCAGGAAACTATGAACAGCCAGCTGTAAGCTTCTCTGTTACTAGTGTAATGTTCTACCTCCTTGCCAAATCAAAGGAAGGCTGTTAGGGAAAAAAATTGAGATGTCTCCACCCCAATGCCCATGGGGAAAAATTGGTTCTAAATGGGAAATAGTTCAGTTGCTGGAATTCTTGTAATCTCACCCATGCTGCTGAATACATTTTAGTAAAGAAAACTCTGTGAGACTCACACTTGTAAAGCATAGACAGCTGCCAAAGAGCCTGATCTCCAGCAAAGGAGATTGTTACCTTGTCATGGTGCTGGAGCTTGAGCACCCCAATGACGCCATGAGCTAAACCGTGAAGGGACACCCAAGACGGGAAGGTCATGGCAGAGAGGTCAGACTAAATACAATCTCTGGGGAAGGTAATGGCAACCCACCCCAGTATTCTTGCAGTGAAAACTAAATGGATCAGTACAACCAGAGATATGTCAGTATACCATCGGAAGATGGGACTCCCAGGTCGGAAGATGGTCAAAATGCTACTGGGGAGGAACAGAGGATAAGTTCAACTAACCCCAGATGTGATGACGCAGCTAGCTCAAAGCTGAAAGGACAGCTAGCAGCTGACGGTGCTGGTGGTGAACGATGAATCCGATGTTCTAAAGATCAACACACCATAGGAACCTGGAATGTAAGATCTATGAGACTGATACTGCCTACACTTTGGAGTGCATTCCATGCCCCCTCTCTTAAAGTACAACACTCATATGGGGGGAAAAAGCTTGCATCTACTCTAGTGTGTAAGAGAATGAGCCATAAGGAAAAAACGGCTTTGTTTCAAATCTAGTTACTGCCATGAATTCACAAAAAGAGATTAGATGAACCACATGCTCATAATCCTTTCCTCTGTTGGAATAATTGCAATATAATTATAGTAGTCATCAAAAAAATTATTCAGATGATATTAATCCAATGCAGTTAGAAAATATTTACACTAAATCCAGAAATTCATAAGTTGCAAATTAAAAATATTAAAAGTTCCCAAGAAATAGATTGGGAAAAATCCACAATGTAAGGAGAAAAAATAAAATTGTTTTTCTTCAGCTAAAACAGCTAACATCTGTGGATCTAAGAAGACATCTGAAAACAGCAAACTAAACTATACCCTCTTATCTTTATAGTGGTTAGAAGATATGGATTTAATGTCCATAACATTGGATATTATATGAAAAGTTAGGATAGGGTTTGCTTTATCTGTGTATATCATGGTTATCCAACAGTAAATTGAGTTTACTAAATATGAGAAAGGCTTTGAATCCTTTTAAGATCATCATCATTAGTAGTAGTAGTAGCAGCAGTAATGAAAGTTGGAGCAGTGATAGCTCTCTATTCATGCTTCTGGTTCAATGGGTTAAAA